>NW_010589820.1:9220-40903 GCF_000705375.1 Tinamus guttatus
GCCGCTGTTAGTGGACCGGTGTTATGATTAAGTTTTCGGAAATCAGTTGTCATTCTCCACTTGCCATCCGGCTTCTTGACAGGCCACACCGGGGAGTTATACGGAGAATGTGTTCGGCCAATTATGCCTCGCTTCTCTAAGTCCACAATTACTTCAGTTATTCCCTTCTTTGCAGCTGCAGGCAAAGGGTACTGGGGAACATTGGTCACATGAGATGGGGGCAGGGCATGGGTTACTTCCAGCACTCCTACTGTTAACGCTTTCCTGCTCCTTTCCTCCAAAATTCCAAACACTACCATTAGGCAGATACCATCGCTTTCCTCTAAGCACATCGTATCCTAGAATGTTCCCAGGGTGTGAACTTAGTACCACATCCACAGCTGTCATCCTCTTTTCCCCAAAAAGAGGAGGGATTGAGCGGAATGCTCAAGTTTCTGTATTCATCAATAAGGGTTTCTCCACAGTTTGGCTGAAGAGCAGGACAAAGGGAGGGGAGACTGAGTGGAGCCATGAGCCCAGAAGGACAAAAAGAGCCATCTGCAAGGAGATGGGGCCTTTACAAAGGAGGGAAATAGGGCAATTGCCCCACATTCTTCAGCAAGGGGGACAAAGGAGTTGGTGAGCTCAGGTGAGAACAGATGGCGGGAGGCCGGAGTTCGGTGTAGGCGGCCGGGAAGGCTGTAACTTCTGAGTACCTTGGCCAATGGGGAAAAGGAGAGGGCGTCCCTCGGTCGGGAAATTAGGATAAAAGGGGGGCTGCGTCCCCCAGCAACCTGAGAGACCCCACAGGGATATGCCCGGTGGACTCTCCCTTTATTCGAATAAAGTTTTAGGACTCCTCTGTCTCCTTTTGGACATTCAGTTCTTGACAGCGAGATTTTCCGCACATGTCTGTACTGAAATACCATTTCAAGAAGCCTGACTTGGGTCCAATGAATCTTTCTCCACTGTCTAAAGGGAAGCAAATTCTTAACATAAGCAATAAGCATCTAAGTGAGACGCTTCAAAATTATGTAGTATGAATGCTGCTTTAAAGTCATTTAAAGCAAATTTTCCTCATTCCTTCTAAAAGATATGCATAAAAACACCCCACATATACTTTAATTTATATCCATACATATACTGCATTCCTTTTTCCGATTTAGAGATAAAAAAAAATAATTTCATCTTTCACTTCAACAAAAGTATCACAAAAAAGGTGTTTTTTTTGTTTGTTTGTTTGATTTTTGTTTTAAGTAAGTCGTACTTGAAAGGTGATATTCTCCTTGTTTCCCCCAAAATAACCTGCCACAGGAGGAGCAAAGCTTGCTTCAACACTGGTCTAAAGCAAAAATCCTTAACAGGTAGTGCAATCCTTAGACACCTTGGACTGCCCTCTGGGCGCAGCTCCGAGCTAGATTTTTTTCTCCAGGAAAAAAAGATTCCTCCTCTCCTTTGTCTTCAACCACATTTCCATTATCTCACCACCACAATTTACTTCCCCTCCAAAGTGTCAGTGCAACTGATTGCAAAACTGCTCCATGATCTGTGCAAAGATCCAGCCAAAACAGCAATTCCTTTTTAAACTCAAATTATTTTATTGTTGTGGCCAACAGGCTGCTCTTGCCAACAGCTGCCCTAGGACAATGGAAGCAGTGACAAGCCCTGGCAGAGGCCTATCTTCAATCTGGGGGGAATGACTACCTCCAATCACCTTCTTGTCCTTAAAACATCTAGAAATGGCTTCCATCATTATTGCTCCATCACATACCCAGGGATCAAGGCGAGACCTCTAGTTACCCAGATCCTCCTCCTTGCCCTTCCTGAAGGTAGGATAGATTTACTTTCCTTCAGGTCCTCAGAAACCTCCCGCAACCCCCCACGACCTTTCAAAGGAAAGCAGGAGCAGCAATGAACTCTGCCAGCTACCTCCAGACCTGTGGGGCTTATCCCATCAGGTCACAGCAAGTCGTTTGTGTCCAGTTTCCACCAAGTCTTCTCCGACTTGACTCTCCTCCCAGGGGTCAGTCTTCATTGCTCCACTTTCAGACTGGTCTCAGGGGCAGGGATTTATGATGGCAAATCTTAACCAGTAAAAACTGAGATACCCAAGAAGATAAATGGAAACAGCACAAAAAGTAAGCAGCAGCACTCTTCGTTAAGTCAGATCTTCTGCAAGAGACTACATTTTACAGAAGAATTGATGAGAGCAACAGCATCCTTCTTTCTCTATATGGACATCTCAAATTACTTTTTCTCTAATATGTGAACCCTTTTCTGATATGGGAGGAGAGAGAGGCTTAGACGGAAGGCTATATTTATTGTCATCTGGTACATGACCTACAAAAGGACCTTAGGTGCAAAGCCCCAGTACAAATGTTCAGCCTCAGTGCTGCACCAGAGCTGCCTTCCTTAGGTACCAAATGTCTCTGCAGCTAGCAAAGAGCAACATGAGCCAGGGACACCAAGATGCAGCCCTGCAAACACAAAAAAGGTCTGTTTAACAACTGTGAAATCAGGTATCAGTTTCATAACACAACTGGTACCACTACAGACTTAGACAAGTGAATCTCATGATTCACTTCAGAGTCCAAGCATGAGGCTGCAAATTTATGTTATCAGGTCTTCCCTACCTCATTCTAAACCAAGTTAACCATGCTCAGCCTCAGACCTTACTCTTAAACATTTCTGATTAACAGATAAAGGCGTTTCCCAAGATTTTAAAACTACATGAAACAGATATCATCAGAAACAAGACCCTAACTGCTAGCTGCATCTTGTTCCCCTCCCCAAAGAAAAACTGAAAGCATTTTTACCATTCACACAAATAATGCTGCAGTTACTTAGCACATGGAATTCTATTTTCATTTTCTATTTCACAGATCCTTAGTTTTTTTCCCCCCATCTTCTTTGTTATTCATACTTAAGTCAAACGCATAATTCCTAATACAATGTGCAAACTGGAGTGCATTCTTGAAACTGTTAACTTGGCACAGGTGAAAAATGCTAGTGAAATAAGTGGCCATATTGACAAGAATCAAGTTCAGCATACAAGGCAGTAAAGGACTGTAGTTAGAGGTGATCAGTGCTCATCTTGAGAAGCAAACAATCCATTACAAGTGGCAAGAAAAAAAAAAGGCAGGGGAAAGGAAAGCATGAAACTTATCCTCAGAACATTTCTTTAAGTTGCAGTCAACAATCATTTCCTACTTCTCAGTAGCTAACTTATTTCTTGTACAGGAGACTAGATAGAGTTGAGGGAGGAAATGCTGCCAATATGTTAGCATTTGTTTTGAAACAAACGAAACCATGCAGACAGAAGGGTGGTATCCCTTGCACTCGGAGGCAAAGGCAGAGGGTTAAAAAAATAAATCAGAAATGTTAGAGTATGTAAGTGTTTCAATAAAAAAGCAGTGAGCATACAGGAAAAAGAACTACACCGAGAAAATGAGATAAATTCAATATCAAGAAATATAAAGCGAGTATGTTGTAACAGAGCACTGGGATTCTTTTTCTACTGCTGTGTTTATATATGCTGTGTATTTCTGTATCTTATAGAACCAACAGTAAAACCTATCAGTCTCTTAGAAGAAATGATATTCCTAAATGCGCATATCTGTAGTTCTTGAATCCTATATTAAATTAATATATTGGATTATACTCAATATCCCTGTATGTTTTACCTCCCTGCTCCAAGATTTACCTTTTGTTTAATTTTGTTTAAATAGTAAGACTCCCAACACTTTTCATTATCACATTAAGTATACAAAACCCATAAAAGACAAATCCATCAGCAGCTCTCTCTCATTTACTTCCCAGTAGGTCTTGCCAAGCAAAATTATCCACAGCAGGAGAAACCTAAAATGGATTTTCTAGTCTTAAATATAATGTGCTAAGTTCGGGGGTGGGGGGGGGGAGATCAAAAACAGTTATGAATGTATAAAAACATAGTCCTGTGCAGTAGAAAAGTCTCAGGCACAGGGTTCTCACTCCTAATGAAGTTACTGAAAGGATTACAAATTTGATAGGAATTCCTTGGAAATGGATTAGTTTCTTACAAAGGGGCTAAAAGCGCTATCCTTTGGATGAGCACCCAGTGTTCATGCTAAACTGCAGGAAGGCTTTTCTCCTCTTAATAGAGTGAGGTCGTCTTGCTCTCACTGACCCTCTGTTTTAGGAAATGACCATCTAGCAATTGTCAGATATAGAAAGTTAACAAAATAGGGGAAAAAAAAATACACACGCACACTATTTTCATACTCTTTCAGTTAGAGTAACATTAGGTTTTAGAAAAGAAGCAGATGAAAAAACAGGTTTTTGACAATTTTAAGCTGCTGATTTTCAAAGTAACACCTCATTATAAGAACAGCATCAAAAGCTTTTTGACAAAAATAACAGAATACTCATTAGCTTTTAACAACACCAACACCTGTTTGATATGTTGAAAATACACAATTAGAAAGCTTGTTCTTCATTTGGCAGTAGGATATTCATATCTGACTGCATGGAGTGTGTGTGCGTATGCACCCTTTATGCAGGACTTCCTATTCAACAGAATGCTTGAAATATTAAAAGGAATATGAAAGAGCAGACTGAATACATGCATAGGTATTTTTAAAATTAGTCCCATTTCCTATGTCAAAAAAAGTATTCAAAAAGAAAGCTAATTAATTCAACTTCTTATAATACAAAAGGAAAGGTACAAAGTATTAGAAAAAGAGTTGTCCAATTTGAAAAGATGGCTTACAGAGGACTTGGACAAAACATAACTTCAACCGGGCAGGAGGAAAAGAATGGAAGAAAGACAGGGATGTCTGTTCTTACAATTTAGAAAAAGGATCAGGAAAATATTTTTGCCTGAGAAAGGCTGTTTAACATATAGGCTTTTCCTCCCTTTGAAATATTATTGCCCTTGAGAAGTGCTTTTGATCAAATATCTGACAGACATTTCTAAAGGACAAACAAATCTCTTCTTTTACTAGGCAGGAAAGAGAGAAACATGCACACATTGAGAGCCAACCTCTTATTCAGGTTTGGGGAGTGGGAAGGAAACCCTACAGGCTATTCTTTTTTTCTTCCAGTAATTTATCCCCAGGAAGAAAAAATACAAACACCATCTCCCCACCCCCCTCAAAAAAGCACACAATTGAACAGTAGATTGAGTTCATGTACATTCAAATAGTAAAATCTTATTAAACCATTTAAAAGCCATTTGCAATTAAATGTTTCATGAACTATGCAACTCATTAAATGCTACTTGCATGGTTTATTTGTGCAAGGATCTGAAGATGACACAAAGGTAGTACAGTGCAGGAAGTTACATTAGTGAGAAAGAACAAGACATTGCATAACCTTGTCAAATTAATTAGTATTATTTGACATGCAAGCATTCCATAGATCTGAACACATCCCAGGTGATCCTGAACCATGTCTCCTTCATCACTGAGTGAAGGTGGTTTCCAAAAAACATATTTTTGATGCGAGCTGAGGGCCACAGTTTAGAAAGTGCCAAGATAATAATACAAAAATTTGAGCAGTATTAATAATAATAGAGTATCAATAAAAAAACCACTTTCCATTATTACCTGTCCCAGTCCACGTATACTGGGCATCACTAAGCATTATAACAAAGCCGGTGCCTAAATCTTGTTCCCATGACACTTGTAGAAAATATGTTGCTACTGGATCAGAAAATGGATGAATTTTTTCAAAGCCTTCTCCATTTCCAGGTACCTGTTACAGAAATAAAACAATCTTTTACTTATTTAATTTCTAAATTAATGGAGAAGAATATTTTCAGAATGTACTTTATTGGATATGCTCAGCTTACTATCCCACAATAGTCACACCCTATCAGAAATTCATTCGGTATTTATCATTTATAAGCAACACTTGTTTTTAAGGCAGTGATGAAAATGTGCATAATGCCGCTTTCCAGAAAAAAAAGTCAGAGAGGGGTGAGGAGGAAAGGGACAAGAGAAATTTCTGAACCAATATTTGACAAAACTTGTTCTTTACGTTGCAGTACAGTTAGGAAAGGTCAGTTTTCTGAACTCCCACTATGTTCTTTACAATTCTGAGACATAGTTCAGTAACCCGTTTCCAGCAGTAGCCTAAATGGATATCTGACTTGATCCTCTGACTATATCCCCTTTGCAGAACAGGCCTAGCAAAGCCTATGCAGCCTTCACAGAATACCATTACAAAGGCCCACAAGAAACCAAGGCGCAGTTTGTCATCTCCCGCAGCTAAACAAGTTTTGCTTCAAGCTTATTTATAACCCACCAGCAAAAGCATCAGGCTCCAGTTCAATTATACCCAACCCGATCACCTCAAAAGTTTGCATTATTCCTCAATTGTCTGATATTTTAGGTTCTTCGGTATTTTCCCCTAAATTGTCTTTCAGAAAGGCCATAAGAAGCCCCTACAGCAGGGAGCAAAGTCAGGCCTTACTGGTCTTGCCATGACACATAGGTGCATTAGCACAACGAAACCCCAGGATTTGCATAGATCCCTATCACAGATGCTAGTGGTCCAAGGAGATTCAAGTGAATTCAAGATTCAAGATTCAAGTCTCTCTTGCCTGAGAGAAAAACAACACGCAGCAAGCACACAGATGCTTGGACAGGTGTAGCTCTATCAAGATTTCCATTTATAGCATAGCAATAAGTCACCCTGTTTATAGCTTCAGTTCAGGCCCCAAGGGGTCTCCATTCTTCATTAAAAACAGCAACAATGAGAAGCTCTTTGCTCATTGGATATCAAGAGGCAAACCTATGTACAGATTTCACTACCTCTGCCTCACCAAAGTTGACCTCTTCAGGTCAGGAAGCACAGCTTCAACCCCAGTTGCCTGCACTGGGTCTCACCTTTGCTCAGCTATGTATCTAACAACATCCGAAAACACCTTTCCCTTGTCTGAAAAAGTGCATGGTATTCAAAAGCAGCAAAATACAGCTTTATGCTTGAATAACAAATCTTAAGTTGATGTATTAACAGCACTAAAACTGCACTGCCAATAAAGCAAACTTTTAATCAATTTTAGACATTAATTAGGTTAATGCAATGAAAAGCTAAGTACATCTAGTGGCTAACTAAACCACAATACATATATTTTTGGACTAACAAATAGCATCTCTAAACAGCAAGTGAAACATCACATAATGTGCCTGATGACTTCCACAATTTGTTCAAAACACATAACTAGCTACTTCCAGCATTCCTGAATAAGCATTACATTTTCATCATCAATTATATACAGAGCTAACTTACTTTTTCAGTTTAAAGCTCAAGTATGTACATGTAAGTATTATAACATTGCTCTGTTTAAAGGTTTTTCCCCAAAAGTTTAGGACATGGAAACTATGGTAAAAATAGAGGAGGTAAGTCACATACCCTAGGCATCATGAATTCTAATCAACAGAGGTAACAAGGATAACTTCAATACTTTTAATCCATAAACTACCACAGATAACACTATTGGAAGTGTCATAATATGCAGGTCAATTCACTGAAGCAATAAAAGAAACCAAGAAGTTAAAAATAACAACTAAGTAATCCAAATGCAAACAGTTTTCTTCTAGTTCCACTAGTAATTTCTGAACATCTACAGCACAACTGCATAGCATGTACAGAACTGCAAGGAAGAACAGAAAATGAAACATTTGGGGCATGGAGGCCTACAACAAGGTTGCTGAAATCACTGTTTATGGAACAAAAGCATTGGAAAGATTTGTAGTGCCAAAGCTGCCTGGATAGGGGTCAATAAAGAACACATGACAGGAAACACAAGTCAATGTGTAATGTGTTTAAGCATACAGCCATGTATTTTCTTTTGTCTGACAGACTCCCTTGTTTTCTTCCCTTACTCTGGAATAATACAGAACCCCTTAAGTGTTTTGATAGAAGTCCCTCCTTGAAAGACAGTGTTTTCAAGATGACTTCATTTATTCTTTTTACTTAAAGGCAGTAAATAGTTGCATGCAACCCACAGAGACAGCACACAATGTACTGATGCATATTTTTATTTTATACATATATCTTAATAGAGAGCTTTTTTTCATTGCACTCAATTCTTGTCACAAAGCGAACCAGCTGCCAATAAAAGCCACCTGCCCCAGAGGCTTTCTATTTAATGCAGAGCACTCACAACAGGAAGGAAGGTTAGAGATTTGGGGGTTTTATACATATACATATATATATATATATGGAAGGTATCAGGGAAAAACAGTCAGAAAAAGTGATATAAAGAGCATATTTATGGGCTTCTCCATACAGGGAAAAAAAAAACTGTTTAAATATGCACTAGCTCAGTCTGAATTTTAAAACTTGAAATTGAATTCCTGGGATGTCGTCCTCGCAGGCTTCTTCTTACACACTCGCCTTCACATAGTAGTTTAGTGGCGTAAAACAGCTAAGAATGGAGAGTCTCTTTAGATATTAATGGCTAAAACACTGGAGACAGAAGCTACCTACTGATAAGAGTGGCAAAGGAGCACTGTCCCAGAACTGAGAAGGTTTCCATTTAATTTTACAAGCCAGCATAAAACGAAAGTAGAATCTTTTTCACCCAGCTTTTATCTTCTCCATTTTGCTCACTGACCTTCCAAGATTAGTATTATCTATGACTACATGTTTAGAAAATGCCTCATAAAACAGACCTCAGTCTTAGCCGAGATCTCCAAGGACTCAATAGTTTCAATTCATCAGCAATAGCTCAAGGATTTCTCAACTGTATGTAATAGCTATTGCATCTCTCCAAGATGAGCATAGCAGACTCATAAACATTACTCTTTCCTACATCGCATATATAAAAATTGCTGCAAGAAAAAAAAAAAAAAAAAAAAAACATATTGTCCCTTACTGTCCCTGCCTTTTTTGAAATATATAAAAGAAAACTCTCCACAAAACTTCCACTAATAAAGCCCTAGAAGCGAGAAGATGCACAGCAGTGTTGCAATGGTGGGTGTCATGTAAACTACAGCACCTGAAGCAGAAGGCTCTGTGCAGAAGAGAACTACCTTTGCACCCTTTGAGGACCATACTTCTTCACATTCACAGGCCAAATTCATGCTATACTGCAATATAATATGTAAAAGAAAATCTTTCAAGTCTTCATAAGATCTAGCTAGCCTTTATGATCATGTATTGCATTAGTAGAGGCACACAGCTTTTTTGAAGTTGAATTTGCACATTAGTGAAGTTGGAATGAATCTATATCATCAATGCATCACAAGCAGGTAAAGCATGAATACAGCAAAATATAGCAAAGCTATTACTATTTAGCAACTAATAGATGCCATTAACAAAAGAAAAGAATGCAGGAAGGAAATCAAAGGTCTTCCTTACTCCTTTACTATCGGATATCTGCAAGCATCTCATCCATTCTCAAAGGCAAAATTTAGTAACATATGTACAGCAGCGCATTACTGAAAAAGGATTTCAAGGAGAGGAAGTTGTACATCCTGCCTGAATCCCAGAAGTTAGCTATATATTCACAGGATTGACAAGTAATTTTGCCCAATATCTTTACAAGATATATATCACACTATACTTCAAAAATTAAATCAAGATATCTCCCTTCTAATTAATATATCTCAGTTCATCTGCCTTCTTACTATATTCTGTCCTCACTCATCAGCTTTCAATATGCCAAGCGTACCTGTTTGTAAAAGAGGATCAGGTTCCTGCAGGAGTTTCTGCCCCAGGGCTGTCAGCAGTGCATTACCAAAGTCTGAGGAGCACCCAAAGATATTTGCCAAGGGATTTGCCATCTGCTGACCCCAAATCAACACTCAAAAAAAAAAAAAAAAAGCTATAAATATTGCAGTGTAGCTGCCATAGTGTTTTTTTTTTTCTTCTTTTTTTTTTTTTTCCTTTCCTTCTCTATTCCTCCTCCAGGAAGGCAAAAGTTAGATAACACCTCCAAGAGCTTCTGCTTGATTGAATCCACTTTTGGTTTTTTGCCAGCTCCACAAGAGAAAGTGCTATAAATGCAAAATGGGAGACTACAGGAGGATCAGGCTTCCAGAAGGTTAAGATAATATTTTCCTCGTTACAACCACCAAACACACAAAATGCCAAGGATGTTCTCTACATATTCAGAATGCTGTCCTCCCAGAACTAGCATTGCTGAATAAAGCAATGCCAAAGTATTCCCCTCTTCTGGCTAGTGTCTCATAGACTCTATCATTGCTATACCTAGAACAGAAGCACAAACACATGACTGAACAGTGTGTCCGAGTTTTAAGTTCTCAAAGGGGACTGAATAATACTGCCAGCTCAGGACCTGAACTTTCACAGAAGTGTCAGACAAGCTTGGAGGAGCTGTTACTGCTTTTTAAAGATTTTATTAATTCTCCCTACCACCATCAAGTAGGTAGTTTCACTATGAAAGAAAAGAAAATATCAAGAAGGTTGAGGGAAAGTTGAAACTCTAAAACTCTCATTTCAGACCACTGAATAGAAAGGAAGGGACACAAGTAGGAAGAGCAGTAGTGCTCCAAGTGGTGCTTAAAACAGTCACCTGAACTTTGCCACTCACATTGCTTAGCAGTCCAGTAGCTACTGAAGTTATTAAGACTTACTGAATAAAAATCAACCTATTTTTACAGCTACCCATCAGGCTGAATTACTGAAATCAGACCCTCACAAATGAACATACTGCTATAATGACTCAATCAGAACAGGAGTACCTTGGAGTACCTTTCAAGGCTCAGTGACACTGTCTCCAGTCCCTTTGTATTCACCAATGCAGTAAAGTGAGAGCAAACAGGATTGCTCAATTATGAAAAAGAAAAGCTTTAGAGGAACTGATTGATTAGAGCCATAAGAGAGCCAGTATTTCTCTCCTTAAGGGCACAGAAGGTCACAGTAGATATCAGCACCTTACCAACAGCAGCAGGAAGCCCCAACTATTTTGCCTTCCCTTGAAAACTGTTGCCCTACGCGTAGTTATTTATTAAAGAGCAAAAATGGCTTTCTTAAAACAACCCAACCCACTCAAACTCTTCATCCTCCCCCTACCCCCCAGCTTTTAAAGAATTAAAATGTCCCCATAATTCCTCTAAAAAGACAACACTGGGAAGAAAAAAAAACAAACAAACCAAACCAAAAAAAAAAAGTTGTGCAGGTAAGAAAAGAAAAATGGAACAATTCCGTGGCATATTGAGAGCAGGGCCTCTGGTATAATGAACCAAAGACACTTTATTGAGCATCAGATAAAGCTTATATACCATACTGTCCCAGATACAATACCTTATTTGCCTACAAGCACGCGAAGCGTGGTTGCTAAATAAGCCGATAATCTAAGGGAGAGCATCAAGACTATCTGATCAGCTTCTTGGTCACGCAGCAGCCGTACAGTTGCTTTTGCTCCTTGTTTGCTGGTAGAACACCTGCACTGCCGTCCTTGAGGTTGGTTATCTACTAACGAGGCATCTGTACTACTATCCTTGAAGCGGGCCTCCACACAATTCTGTATTGTATGGTCAGAGAAGACAGATCAAGGGAAATCTCTGTCACACACAACTTGTAAGCCTGCAGATAATGCAGTATAAGATGGGTAAGAACTGACAGCCAGAAACTCCTGGTATCTTTGCCACATTTCCAAAAGTCTCTCTGCAGCATTCAGTAAGTTAGTGTTATCCATCTGAGCATGAGGGGAAACAGGTGGGAGAAGGAGGAGAAAGAATCAGTGCATTTTAACCATGCTTTGCAGATCCAAAAATACTCACATACATATGTCCTTTTGATGTATGTTTGGATAACATGGGAGAGTGGTTGAGGTATCATCTGTTTTCCAAAACACTTCCTTCTTTAGGATTAAGTGTTATCAGAATATTCAAGACAAAAAACAAATTTGTCCTACAGATTTCCTTTGTCTTTTATTGCTTAATCCCTCTATATGCCTTCCACCATAATACCATTGCATTTGACATGTTTCTGTAAATGCTTGATTTAACATCAGCAAGCAACAAATTCCACTGAACAGTCTCTTTAAATAAATAAATTCAGAGCTGTCAAATCCACAATAACATCTATAGGCAAGAGTAATAAATCTGTATCAATGATTAATAAAATAAAAAAATATCTATTTTATATTTATATAAGCTTTATTTACTATATTTACTTATTTTTACTATTCCCTGGCCAACATGGGGCTCCCCCCAACCACAGCCTTCAGGAGGTACATCGAATAAGGTCTATTACCAACATACGCAAGAAGGTTTCAGCTGGTTCTTTGTTCCCTATCTCCAAAAGTAATTATCCTGCATGATGAAGATGCTTAGCTTTAATTGAGATTAACATTTGAGCCTAATCCCCATTATGCCTATTGCCACTGTATGCTGTAGCTTAATTTTCATGCTAAATTTTGCAACTGGTGATATTTAATCTAAGCCCACACAACATAGTTTGCTGCCTCCAGCTCCCATTTAAGCTTCCCTCATTTGCTCAGTCAACACAAATCTCTCCTCAGGTTTTTGTGAGTCTTTCACCATAAGCTTGACACAGCTGACTGTATTTGGAAAGACCTATGCTCCCTCTTTCCTGTCCAACTGCTGTGCTGAATAGGGTGGCCTCTAATATCCTTTTGTAGCCAAGTAAACAAAGTCTTTTTCATAATCATTAGCCTCCTTCGTAAAAACAAATGAAGTTTGTGATTGGATATACAGCCTCACTCTTTAATTGCATTATTTTTTCTGTCCCAAGATAGCAAGCAATTTGGCTGACATCTAGATCAAGAGCACAAAAGTTCTCAGTCTCTGCACTCTTACAATCATATAATATCAGACTCGCGTTTTATTTTACAGTCTCTGATTTATCTGCCTGCTCTGTTGGAAGACATTCCTTTGCACAAGGCTAGCCTAAAAAGTTATCTAAAAGCCTGTAAAACAGATACAGAAATGCTTTTACTATTCCAATAATTTTCCAAACTTTGGGGGTCTCAATGCTTTTTAGCCAAATAATCTTATATAAAATTAGTAGTATGTCTTGGAAGAGAGTAACACCAGAGCTCTTTGGCTAGTCATAACAAAAATACTTCTTCAACTTGGAACTTTTCCTTTAACATACACAGCTTATTTTAATTAGTTTTGACTGGCAGATTAGTAAACAACAGCAACACATTCAGTAATTTTCCCCTAAACTTGGCTGAAGCTTGTGTCAACGTGGTACCATACGTAATCTGGAAGGTCTTGACATGACGCCAGCATTACCATTACCCACTACTAAATTGCACTAAGAATCTTTACATTTACAGGTTCCTTTCACTATCTTCTGTTTTATACTCTCACATGCACAGAGGCAAAAACTCTGGGAAAGCCAAAGATCCAGGACACCCACATCAGATCCATCAGGGAAGCAATCCTAAAGCAAGGTGGCTTATGTGCATGCGTACATGAGGTGAAAAAAAAGCCATTTGCACATTTATTATGCACATAAACTTTGCAGGGATCTAGCTGTCACATCAGTCACTGGCCTGTAATATTTTTAACCATCTCATGCAATCCTCCTACATTTTAAGAAAGCTAAAGAAAACATGAAAAGCTAAAAATTTAGCCTCTTGCGTGCAAGCTGACACTGTTTTGTCAGTATTTCGCTTGTATTTGAAGAAGACCTGAAAGCTTATTCTCAGAAGTGCCCTCCCCCCCTTTTTTTTCCCTCTTAATGTACACAAAAACCCCTTGGCATGCATCCCTGCTTAAACATTCAGCTGAATATTAGTCAATCTTTTCCCTAATGAATCACACCAATAAAACATTTCTATTGTCCACCTCCTTATTAAGGAGCACAGCAAATACCATTAAACCTCTTAGAAAATACACAGCAAACCAGCATTCCTAGTATGGCTTTCTTAGGTTATTCGAATATTGATATACACCTCAATATAATTGTTTTAACTTATAATTTTTAAATCTGAACAGACAAGAACACATATCCAGCTAGTGCCTGCTGTAACTCAGTTGATACTCAGTCACTTGAAATTTTTCTCCCAACTAATATGTTTTCATAGAAAATCAATTACAAGGAGAACTAGAGTATCACCATCTAAACTCGTGTCTCATATTCCAGCTAATATCCTACATGGACACCACAGTAATGTCCCAAAAGACATTGTTATGATGGATGTACCACCTTTCAAATCACGTAACGCACTAAGGCTCCCACTACGGATATCATTAGTGAGGAAATTATTCCCTCCCCCCAACAAAATATAGAGCTAAAACATTTTACTACAGCATGTAACTGATAAAATTTCTTCTAGAACTTCAGACTGTTGGAATTTTCACTTAAATAAAATTGTTAGGGTAAATAAAAAGCATTTAAAAATATGCAATGGATTTTGCATGTAATTTCATTATAGGCTATTAAAGTAGAAAATATTATACAAAAATACTTCTCATAATCTGCTGCCACTAAAATACTGAACTAGAGAAAATGACTAGCTGAGCACCTGGAAGCAGCTTTGGGTAGCGTGCAACCAGAAACTGACAGTTCCAGTCTCCTCTGCAGATGCAGAATGATTTATCCCATTTTAGAAACAAATTCAAGCTATAGAATCAAAAGTGAAATCAAAAAGAAAAGCCAAACTTGTTTCTTTCTCTAATCTAGAAGCACATCAATGAGTTAAAAAATCAAGAGACACGTTAACCGTTACAGCTTTGACTATTTGTTGGTCATAGTTATACACGATGTATATGGTTATAGTTATACCACAACAGCAAGACCCAAGTACCTTATTGTAAATAAAAGTTAAGCATAACATTCTTCTAGAGCTCATCACAACACACAAGTCTTGGCCGAGTCTACTGCTAAAGAAGCCACACGCAGGAACCATCGCAGATTTTAGAGCTTAACAGGGTTTTCCCTCTCACACGGGAGTGTACCAGGTCAAGAGTAGCACAGAACATTTATTATAGCGAGTCACAGTAGCTCAAAACCAAACAACTCAACAAACAGGCGCACTCCAACCAAGGGCACTGGGCTGTTGGGTCGGGGCGCTCCCATCCCTTCATCGTCACGCGCCGCTTCCACCTCGCTGAAAAGGCCGCACTCCCATGAGCCGCGCCTCAGCCAATGAGAGGCGCGCGCGACCCACTGCTGTAAGCGCGCCGTCTCCTCGTCCCACTTCTCCCACCACCACTCCACCCAATGAGGAGGGTGCTGCAGGCTAGCGCACATCACCATGGTAAGGCTTTGAGCCGGGCGGGCAGCCAGGCGGACTGCACCCGGTGCCCGCGGCAGGAGGGGACCAAGAAGCCCCCACCGGGTTGGGCTCTACCACCCTAGCTAATGGGCGGGCTCTGCACCGTTTCCGGTGCCGCCTTCTTAACCTCGAGGCCATGTCCTGGTCTTGTGCCTGGCCTCACGTTTCAGGGAGGAGCATCGAGGCACCGCGCGTTTGCCCGGGGAGGAGGCTCAGGTCGGGGCCTGGAGCTCGGGGCTGGGAGCCCGAGCGGTGCTGCCACCTGTGCCCTGCGATCCCAACATCCTTCCTGTGCCTACCTCCATAGGAGACAAACCAGGGATTTGTGTTTGGGTCCCAGTCACAGACTAGTCTTTCTGCTAAGGCAAAGATGCTCCTATCAGCAGTGCAGCTTCATGATGTTAAGATTAAAAGTGAAAACAAATAAATAGCCAAGATAAGCTAAGAAAGCCTTTCTCTGTACATGTAAAGGGTTTTACTTGTTTTGCTCTGCACTACAGAATTAATTTTAAAATTAGCAATTTCACTCTTAGGACAGGTTATTCATCACCAGTGAAGTACTTCCAGTGAACCCCTTTGCACCTACCACATATGTATTAAAAGATCAGTATGTCCTGAGTTGTCAGATGGTTCAGTTCCAGAAAGTTTCAAGGTTTCCAAAAGAAGGGTAGATGAAAAAGACCTGGCAGTCTTGTGGAGTTGAGCTTTCTTCAGGGAAGCCGTTCCCCTCCTGTTTTATCCCAGAGCTTGGGCTGTCTATGGTGCAACCTCTGGTGCCATGAGACTGCAGAAAATAAGTTGTCAGCTTGTGAGGTTGGTTATCATGAACAGTAGTTAACGAAAGCTAATGAAAATCTTTTGCTAGTTGCAGGGTCAGCTGCTGCCAAACAGAATATATAGAAGCAGTGCCCTCACAAAAGGAAAGAGGGAAGGAAGGGGCAACTGTTGGATAGAAGAAAAATATTTTAACTTAAACTAATTTTGAAAGGAGGTAGAAGCTGCTCAATAGATCAAAAGCTTACTAATAGTGGAATGGATGCAGTATAATAGCATAGCTGTTTTTACTTAAGAAACACAGAAAAAAAGTAAAGCCCAGCAATTTAGTTATAAGCAGAAAATGTCTTGTTTACTTCCTTCCAAAACATTCTGTGTCAATTTCATCCATTAACTATTGGAATTTATATCTGAAAATGCTATAGAGCTTTTCCTGCTGGCACTGAAAAATGTACCACACGTGGTATGGGGGGTGGAAAGAAGAGTAAACTAACTTTACATTAAAACTAAACCTGAGAAGGTTCTCACTTAGAACTACCTAACATGCAGATTTTTGAGAGAAGTGGCAAAAGTTCTACAAGTCAATATTTATGTCAATTTAGAGAACACTATAGCAATGGATGAAGAGCACTCACTCTATTTATAGTTCCAGAAAGTACTATTAGTTTCTTGTTACTCTGGATAACATAATTGGTTTCAGCCTATAAAAAAGATAATTATAGAAATAGCTCCTATTATGTAACGAGAGAGAAGAGGGAAAATAATCTCTGCAAAATTGCACGCTGTAAATAATTTCAGAAGATTTGGAGGAACATAAATCTGTATTTATTGAATAAAGACATGGACATACAAACCCAAGTGTTCCATTAACCCAGATAAGCAAAAATAGAGTGTTTTCTTTGTGCTTTTTTTCCCCCTTTTTTCCTTTGGCGGGGGGTGGAATGCTGCATCTGCTATTTATACTAAGAGTGCACTTATGAAGCTATTGTATATGTATCAGGGCAAAAAATAAAGAACGCAAGTAAGCATATGTATTGGAGATGGAAATTTCTATGATCTGTAGTCATAAAAATCTCCTGTGAGAAGAAGAGGCCAGACCTTGGGAAAGAAGATGTTTGCCTGCCTAGGCTGAGCGATAAGGAGCAGGGATGCAGCTGCTCAGCCCGGTTCACAGGCAGCCCCCTCTGGAAACCTGTTGAAGCCGGCCGCTCGGCCGGGCTTGTAGCCAACTTAACCGCAGACATCCTCCAAGCTAGCTTTGGAGGCCAAACACCCGGAAATGAGGAAGAGGAGGAGGAAGGCAGGACCCTCAAACTGAGGTCTGGGACCCGTGGCAGGATGCACCAGGCATAGAGAGGACAGTGCGGAGACAGAGAGCGGGGGAGAGGAGAAACTCCTAAATCTGAGGCCTACGCTGTCTCCACGGGAGCCGGTCAGCAACTCTCTCTCTCTGATCTGCCAGCTCGAGAGGGTGTTCGGGTCCAGTATCCTGCTGGCTGGTATCACATCGTGAGTAGTTATCCATACTTTGCTTCTTTTAGGTGCTTTCACCTGAATAAATCCTCGATGTAGTCACATCGTTCTGGCATGATTATTGCCAAATCCCGAGCCCATCCAGAACAGCATAGAATTTCAGCATTGTCACCTTGATGTCATTATAGTGCTATTTTAAATTACACTATAAATTGTTTTACAGTTGAGAGTTTTAGCCAAATACAGAAACTGTTTAATTTTCTTAATGAGTTATTGTTTAAAAAGATTGGTTATAATTTAAACAGATTTATTAGTCTTCAGCTGACTGAAAAGCATATCCATAAGTTCCTATGCACTGTAACTGGACAACATGTTTCTTCAATAACTGTCTAGAGGAAAGATGCACTGTTTGTCTAATAGAGCCCTAACCTAATTGTCTATGAATGCAAAAAATGTATGTTAGACAGAACCATTATACACTGGAAGAGATGTGAATGAGTGCTAAGTATTGTAGCTAAAATCCTTGGAAACTATATACTGGGGTAAATGTGCAGTAAACATAAACCCTATTCATACTGGAGCAACCAAATGTGCGAACTAGACCAGTATTTATATACTTTTTATTAAGCACAAACCAGTATTGTTTTAACAACCCTTTCTTAGTTTTCCGGTGTAGTTTTGCCAGGTGATCTAAGCGAATTTAATTGACATGTAAGCTTATAAACGTTCAGATGTCTCAAGCTATGATGTTGCTCTTCTAACTGCCATCTAGTAACATGAGCATAGTTAGTGCATTCCAATACTGTCAATCTGAACTCAAGAGCTTTTAAGCGTGTTTATTATGTTTGTTTCTGTGTGTTATTATGGAATTATTTTTACTGCGACTGTTCTAGATGACATAAGGGAAATAGTATTGAGGCAGTTTTTAATTTATAAATGTAGGGAGAATTTTCAAGAGCCTTCAAAGAGCCTTCAGACAGGTAGCTCTTAGAAGGGATGGTCTTAACACTACCTCCATAGCACTTCAGGTGATGTGATAGTGTTCCACAAATAGCTGGAGACAGTACCTGGAGCGGAAGGGAAAAAAAGTACAATTATTCAATAACATAAACTATACTAATAAGGTGTAGAAAATCTAAGCATATCTAATGAAAGCCACCATCTCTACTAACTGCCCAAAATCAGAATAGCATCCTAGTGCCTCTTGTTTTCTGCATTTGCAGTTGAAATCCTAGGAAGGTAGTTGTCTTTTCACCACCATGTAGATAAAGACTGAAAGGCAAAATCCCTGGATTATTTTTATAAAAGGAATTAGGCTCACAGGATCTACATGGAGCCAGTTCAGTCCTTCTGAAAAATTCTAGAAGATTACTTCTAGATTGGAGGAGCCTAGTTTAACCAAAAGAGTTGCAACCCACCTGCATTGCTAACTGCATTTTAGAAATACTGCGTTAACCTATTAAGCTATGTGTGAAAAGGATCGCAAGAAACGTATGACACACTTACAGCAGCTTTTTATTACAAGTTCTATAAATTTAGCTGGGTTATAAGAATTATTTCAGATGCAAAATTTGAAGCAATCCACTTTAGGAATTATTTCCAGGTTAAAATTGTAAACAATTTTAAAATATGCATTATTGTCCTTTTAAAGCGACTTTATGAGTAAGTCAAAGCACTTTTCAGGGGAATCCTTAGGCATATATAACTATAGCAATGCCCTAAGCTATGTATCTAGCCACCACATAGAAAGCCCAACAAAGAACTTTGTGTTATATAGTACCCCCTATTGATGGACTAATAACACATTTCATGAGTATGCATTTTCAGCCATTGCTGAAGGTGAGGGAAATGGGGCAGTGTGCCATTCTGCCACTTTTGTGCAGTGAAGTACCCCTCAGGTTGCTACCTTTGGGGGAAGCAGCTGCAGGAGTTCATGAGAACCATGCTCTGGCCATGCGGTGTTGAGTGCAGCTGTCTCTCCCCAAGGACAGATCAAATTAATCACTTGATAGGGAGTAGCTCGCTTGGCTGAGAGACAGCCACTCTTGGATCCAGCCCCAGCAGTTCCTAGACCTGCAGGAGTCTGGAGATGCTGCCTCTGAGAGGTGGCAGGATTTGGTTTGTTCAGCATTTGAAAGTTCCCTGGTTTTGGAAGTCGCAAAAGCTTGTGCCTACTGCAAAGGCCAGAGGCCCCTGCTGGTGAGGAACACTGCTCTAGGGCAAATTGCAATGGACTGAACGGACAACAGATTAGCTAGCTAAACTAAAACAATAAAGTAATGATTTAGCTAATGGCTTGGGGAGAAAAGCGTGTGATTTTTGTGCTGTTGTTTTGCTTAATTTTTAGGGGGGAAAAAAAAAGTTCTTAGATCTTCAAAAAATATAGGAATAAAGTGCCCACAGCAGCCCTACAGAGATGTGCCTCCAGAAGCTCCAGCACGCACTTAAGAGATCCTACCTAGTTCTCTGCTAGGAAAAGGGAACTGCAATATAACATCCCTTCATAAGTGTTAAGTATTTATACTTAATTAAATAGTCCTACATAACAAAGCCACTTGGATTGAGCAGTCGGAAAAATGAGGCATTGAAATAGGAATTCATCAGCAATACAGAATCCCAGAATGAAGCGTGAATTTATTCCATTTGCTTTGCCTTTTTTGGAGTTAAAATAAATAGAAGCTGAAAAATCAGGGTAACTGCATAAAGAGAAAATAAAGCATTTCCAATAAACATTAGACACATAACATTAGACAAGTGCTAAGTTATTACATTCAGCACAATACCTGATGTTCTAAGTTGGGGAACACTAAGTAAAAAATATTAAAGCTACAGCTTGTGAAGCTGAATCAATTTCACATTGAGAAAGGAACTTTAGTCTCAGATTGGGACTAGTCATTAGAAACTAGGAATTGCAAAGTCAAGTTCACCCATATTTCCTCTAAAAATTTCAGTGAACCTACTGGGGAAAAAAAAAAAAAAAAAAAAAAAAAGAAAAAAGACCACAGAGGTTACTACTCTATTGTTAATTGGAGCAAAGATGTGGCACTTGGAGAAAAAGAGCTCAGCTAACTTTTCCAAAGTTTGCACTAGATTTTGAAGATAACAGCCATCCTTAAGTGAGCACTTGCTCTTACCATGTTTACACTTGCAGAAAATGGAAGCAGTAGTTTCATGGAAGCAGTAGTAGTTGCTTATAGTTTGTGTGAAATGTTGCAGTTTGAAAGCCGCAGTGGTAGTGGTGGTGGGGAGGGAAGGAGATATCAAATCAGTAACGGATTCACAAACAGTCCGTGGACCGTAGGTCTGATCGCCTTCCTAGGAGCGAATCGAGTTCCCAAATAGCGTGATCACCTATAAGCTCGACCCTGGCAGTATCGGATTCATAAACAGTCTGTCAACTGTAGGTCCGACTGCCTCCCCCCAAACAAGTAGTAGAGTTCACAAACAGTATGATTTATTGGAGGTGTGGTTTTGACATTATAATGAGCAAAGTTCAAGTAAAGTTCATCTGAAAGGAGTGATTTGCCACCCTTGCTGGCTCAGCACCGGACATGTTATTGTATATCTCCCATTAGACAGCCACTGTGCGGCTTATCAGCAGCCCAGCACAGGGAATGCAACAGAGATTGGCCGCGGTGTCTTCACTCCGCTCCATCCTCCGTTACTCCCCTTTGCAGCTGCGAGGAGGGCAGATTGTATTGCCTAGGGAACCGTGGAGGAGCTGAGTCCGTGTGTACCAACCATCCTGGAAGTGGCAACTGTGTATCACCCCAAGCAAGCTTCTGTAATTCCAAAACTTCGGTTAGTCCCTAGTTTTCCTCTCAGTTCCTGCTTTCAAACAATTCTTCCACAAACAATTCTTCCACAGTTTGATGCTAAAAACATTTTGGCCACACAAAACTCACGCTTCATTAAAGTAAAATAATCCCATGAGATGAATTAAAATATCACTAAAGTTTTGTGAATGTTTAGCAAATAGCCAGATACAGTAGAGGATTCTCAAGAACTGTTCCTGTTTATACCCCACAGGCAGAGAGGTAGCTTTCAAATGTTGCTTCTTTACTTCTTTATCTATTTGTCTAGCATTTCTTATATAATTAGCAGCTTGAAGAAAGTGTATTTATATCAAAGAATATTTAAAATTTTCCAAAAAAATGATGATTTTAAGATAAAATTACTTGGTTGTCTTTCTATAGTTTAGGAAGGCTTCATTGCATATATTCTTACAGATTTGCCAAATTTGTCTGTAGCCTTTATAAAGCAATATACTAAGGATTCTTCTTCATATTTCTTGTCATTTGGTCTTGGCTGCCGCTGCTTTAGTTGTCAAGTATTCTTCCCCTTCACCACTGCCATATTCTAGTGATGCGGCTTGCAGCTATGTTTGCTCTTGGCAGAGCAGAAACATCTGTTTTTTGTAACTCTGAGCCTGCTGCTAATGGATTTCCACAACCTGGCCTTGGAACAGGTGCCTGGGAGCAGAGCTGTAAGGTGACTATTGTGCCTTCTATTAAGTCAATTATGTTGTATTTCTCTCATCTTCAGAGATAGAATCTTCCTTTTTGCCTTCTTGTAAAAGTTAAAGTATTTACAATTAGTGCAATTTTACAGTAAGGATTTATGAAACAACAAATGTCAGCTAATGTTGCCCTACTAGAGTTATTTCTATAGACTTGCAACTTTCCTCATTAGATTCTTATTTGAAGATTCAGAATATGTATCAAAAAGGAAACAATTTTTCTCTACATACAGCTCTGACTACAGTTATTCTTGATTCTTAAAGTTGAAGTATGAAAGATTAATAGCTGAGGCCATATTATTCTACTTGTTTTGGATACACAAGTTTGAAATAGGATTTCAACAATAATCTACAACTCAAAAAAACATGTAAATACTTAAAACATGCAACACTATCCTTATTTCTGTAGCCTTTTTGTAAAATCATTGTTTTGCATTCTCCAAGATTCAGGAATTTGTAAAAAAAAAAAAAAAAAAAGACTTTAAAAGCTTCTTTTCACTGCAACTACATCTTGCACTTTTATTCTTATTTTTATTACAGTTTTTGTAGAAGACTGACCTTTTTCTCCTCTGCATAGTGCTATAAAACAGCCAACAATCTTCTTTAACTTGCTCAGTAGCAGAATTTTGGGAATTTTGGTAAATGGGGAGATTTACAGGACCAAATCTGTACCTTCCTTATCTTTTAAAATTCATTCACCTTTTGGCTTATCAATTTTCTTTGGGCTAATAAGAATATTATTTGGCCTTGAATCCAAGGAGCAGGACTAATTTAAATGTTTTGTTTTTAAAGTAATGATTGGGCAACTTTGACCTAGAAGCCACTGAGGCCATCCATAGTGGTTCACTCACCTGACATTAATGTAAAGGAGATTATATTTATAAAAACAAGGGGTAATTTAAAGCTAGAAAAGACAGACAAGCTTTTGGCCTGTAGGTCTTTGACTTGTCTTCATTTTTCTACCAGATCATTTGCAATTAAATAAAGTGTTACCTCCCTGAGCATCTCTCATCACTTAAAATCACAGAATCATTATGGTTAGAAAAGGTCTTCAAGATAAAGTCCAACTGCAAACCCACCACTGCCCTGCCTGCTAAACCATGTCCCTAAGTCCTCATCTGCACATTTCTTGAACACTGCCAGGGATGGTGACTCTACCACTTCTACAATTGCATTTCAGAAAGAGTTTTAAATCAATCCTTGTTCTTCCAAGGAATTCTGAAGATTTGTCTTCTAAAAAAATCTTCATGTAATTAATTTTTGAAATTGCCTTTCTTTCTCATTCTTTTTAGCATAGGGTTTACAGTATAAATATTCATGATGTGCTAGTTTTTTCATTTGGATTACTGACATGAAAATTTTTGTGTCCTTTTTTTCATAAGGCCATAGGGTTACCATTGACATAAGAGATTTCTTTTGATCATGATAAAGATGGAAAGAAGGGATGACTTCATTAAGGACTGTGGGTTTCTGGAGTTTTGTTTCCGTTTTTTTTGGCTAATGGAAGATAACATGATAGTCAAGGAGGTATACACAGTAAGGAGTAAGAATATTTATTTTACTGATTAAAATTTTAGTGCTGTTTTTGGCAAGAAATATTTCCTTTAATCTGGATCTACTCCGTTTATTTTTCAGGCAAATCTGTCTCAAGTACAATAGAACTCTTCATAAAATGTTTTCAAAGGGTGCTGACAGTGCAGGAGTTGGGCATTTGAGCTGTATGTTTGTACTTATATAGATGTTGGACATATTTTATTTTTGTTTTTTAAATAGATATAGATTCCTTTATCCTGGAGAACAAAATGTTGTCATGGAAGCACTGAACTTTGTTTGCTGAATGGTAGATTTTTTTTATAGAAGTCATACACTGTTAAAACCCCATCCCTCTTCACTACCATATTCCATGCTTAAATGGAAATGTCTAGACATACTGGATAAAATATATTCTAGTGATATTTCATCTCACCATAGAGAAGATCTTACTGGATTATTCCTGCTCCAAATTAATAGCATAAAAAGTAGCAATACAATATCTAAGTAACAGAAAGGAGAAATGTTAAGTCTTATCTACATTTTCTAAGTAAATAGTACACTTGGTAAACTTAAATCTGTTGAGATATTAAGTAAAGAATCATGTTTCTGTTGGTTGAGAAGCTGTGTTGCAAAGTGATGTCACACATCCACATAGCGGTATATTTCATCCCAAGGACTTCTGCCAAAATATTATGTATTTTTCTACCAAGCCAAATGGATTTTTAAACCTTCATTTTCCCTGAAGGCCTGAAGCATCCTGAGTGTTTCCATGTGCTTTGTCCTGAGCAATAGCCTTTAAGCAGAGCAGAAGGAGATTTACAGTTTCATACTACCACTAGATGAGAACACATACCACAACATAGCTTTCTCCTCGCCGCTCACCAGAAAGCTGGGTTAGCTCAGGTGCAGCAGAGCTGCTTAAGCATTGCAACAGGGTCTAGCTCACACTTCCTATAGCAACTGCAGTGGGATTGACCTGATAATCACACAGCAGCTCTATTTTGCAGCATTCTGAGACTTGCATGCAAAGATTAAAATCCTGTTAATACTTCTGTGCTTCAATGGGTCCCCTCCACCATTTTTTTTGGCTATATTTTTTCCTCCAGGTAACCAATGCCACTTGCACAATCATCACTTCTAAATTAGTTCCGAAGACTGGGAATAAATGGCAAGTTGCGCACGTTTTGAGTTGTGCCAGAAAGTTACAGGTTTGAAAGTCAGACTGACACAATCCACTTGCATCAGAAGAACAAGGATGAAAGTGAATATAAAGGGGAGAATAAAGAATAGCTGGGTTACTTGTATAGGCTATTCTACCCATGTGAACTTACAGATGCACCCACAAGTTGTTCATAGCTGTTTTGAAGCTCCAAATCTCAATTTGTTATTTTTTGCTCAGTTAGCACTTTGCAAGAACAGATCTACTGGTCTATATCAATGCCAGGTAAAAACCTTTTAAGAAGGTTTACCTTTTTATTGCTACTTTTTATGTGGTTATGGGTTGGATGGCTTGTCAGACCTCATGCTGTCAGTGACTTTAAAATCCTAACCTACTGATTGCAATAAGGGCAGCTGATGAAACCACGTTCTCACTATTTTGTGAGGATCTCACCTTCCTCATCAATAAGGGAAAAGTCAACATTTCCACCAATCAGTTTGCTGATTTAATGACATCAGCAAAGACCTCTTGCTTTCTGATTCCTGAACTTACAAGGTTTGGAGACCCCCTACCATGGCTGATGAAGCAAAATGGCTTTTATGAAGTGATAAAGGCCTAGGGTTTGTTTTCTAAATGCCACCCAAGCAGCTTCAAGATAACAGGAGAATGCCCTTTGAGAAGATTTTAGTGGGCTAGGAACAAAGTGCAATAAGACAGTGAAGAGAGAAAAAAAAAAAAAAACACCCACCAAAATGGCAAAAAAAAGCCGTGTTGCGACTGTGAGGCAAAGTGTATGTGAACACCATGTACATAGAACTATGGAGCTATTTATTTTGTTCTTGCAGATTTGTACATGAATGCCCTTTTCCTTGCATGCAACTTCTAAAAGTGCATAGGTATCCTTAGGTTATTTCACTGCAAAAGCCTCTCAGCCTGTAAAAGTGTGATTGTCTACATGCAGTAATCATTGTGGAGCTATATAAAAGCTATATAGTCTTTTGACATGTTTAGAAATAATTTGAGTTTGAGGTCAAAAGATCTAAAACACAAATAGAAACTTTTTTTTTTTCTAATAAACGCAAGTACTAGAACACTTTAGGCATTAATTGGTCAACTAGAAATATTTTGGTCAAAAAGCCTTTTACTTTCATTTCCGAAACCCTTGGTCACCAGCTGCCTCTTGGAATTCTTGGTTCTGACCTGCCCAACATCCATTTTCTTTTTTTTCAGTAACAAAAGTTGAGAAATGAGAAAGTAGCTTGCAAAAGCTGCTGTTCTTGCTCTTGTGCAGCAGGAACTTGGTCTATTCAACATCAGAACTCTGATCCCTTCCCAGTAAGTGGAAAATGATACCATCATAACCAAAGGAATACTACTAGGTAGAAAGTGGTAGACACTGCAGTGAGCTAAAACCATAGATCTCCAACTAGAAATATATTTAATAGCACAGAATTCTTAAAAGAAAATGCAAGGTATGCAGACTGCTGAAGTACACAGATGCAAGTAGCCCAAACCTTCATGTCTGCCTTGAAACCAGGAGCAAACGTGCTATTGCCAAGGCCCTAGGAGACAGGTAATCAGACCAGTGTGGAGGTGGGTTCAAAGCCCCTGGGAAAGCACCTGGAGAGCTGCAATACCCACACAGCGGAGATACACCCCACAAACAGCATAGCTGAACTCACTACTGATCACAACATAGCAGGAGAAGGAGAAAACAGCTTAGTTATCAATTATATGAATAGGCATGTTTTTCCTGCATTGCAACCAGGCATGCTACAAACATGACCCCCCAACACACACACACACACACACACACATACACACATCCTTTTTTTAAAGTGTTCTCTATCACTTTTGCTGTTCACATTGTTGTCAATATGCAATTAGTGTAGTTAAAAAGAGAAATAATATGGCAAACTTGCTTATCCTTCCTTTAGATGTTCTTGAATACTTGAATCCTGCTTTTCCCCTTAGTTATTTTACTTGTGAGAATGAACCTCTTGGGTAGGGGGCAGGATTAGAGAGACTTTAGCAAGGTAACCCTTAGTAAAAAATAGAACCAGATCTAGAATTTTTTTTTATAACCTCTTTCAACACAAGTAACACACTTTTTAATCTACTAAGGGAAATGCAAAAGAGATACTAAAAAGCATTAAATGTAAAATACTCAGATTTACCATCTCTTGTATCTGCAGGAAAACATGCTTTAAAATCCTGCATAAAAATTACAAATAGTTATTTCCCATTCTGTGATTTTACTGGTTCTTCTTTTTTTTTTCTTTGCATAATTTTGTGCCTGAGCCACTGTAATGTAGAACATTGAACTATGGGTTTATTCTTTTCCATTTCCTATTTTTAAAATAATATTATTTAAAATAATATAACACTGATTCTATAAATGTACCTTTGTTGTTCTTGCATGCAAAAACAAATGGTAGACGGTATTTGACTATTTTTTTGCTTCATAGCCTGTACTCCATGGAAGCATCTAGTGTTTTGTGATGCTGAGAACAGTATCAGCACTAAAAAAGTTATTTTTACTTGCACTGCTTGAAAGAGGAAAGAATTAAATGAATCAGTCAAGATTCATCAAAGTCAAGACCAATATTTTCTATACTATGTTCATTTATTAGGATAATGTTGCTATGTAGCAATGAAAGCCACACACTTGCATCATTTTTTTAAAAAATGCAGGTTTCACCTCCATGAAATCTGGAGAAGACAGAAAAGGGGGTTTTGCAGTGTTGCAGAAGCCTGCATTTTTTAAATGTTAATACACAACTGTGTAGCTACTGTGTAAGGATCTTTTGTACTTCTTACTGCATGCAAAAGTTCTGTTTAATCACATTTTTTCTCTCTTTTCCTCTATCTACATTTAAATTATTTAGAGTTGTTGCTAGCAAGCAACATCTGTATGGAATCTGACCACCTATATCTGATTTTAGGCATCTTCCCATAACAGTCTTATTTATTTTCATCCTTACTCTGAATTTATTTTTAAATGGAAGAAGGAATATACAGTGAAGCTCAGCTTTATCATTAAGGAATATCCCCAAAAGATTTTTAAAATTAAAAATCTATCATAAAACACTGTTCTTCAAATTGCTTGAACAGCAGAAATATGGTACTTGTAATCTGTGATATTATTGTTTCTCTTTGAACTTGCAGGAAAGTGTGGCAGCTCCCTTTTCTGCGTCCCAGGCTTTGAAAGGAAAGAGCTTTTCTTCTAGTACATCAAAGCACTGATGCAGAAAAGGACTGATGTATTTTTTTTGTTTTGCAGAAAACCTGTTAAAATGATTGCAGATGTTTTGTCCAATCTTGATAATACAAATAGCAGAACCAAAATTTCAGTCTTTATATTTTAATTGAAGTACCCTGGCAAGGTGACAGCTGTCAGAAATAAGTCTGAGCTGCATTTGGGTTTATTCAAAGTTGAAGAGTAAACCTTACCTTACCATCTTTTTACTTAGGAAACTGCAAACATATCTTTCCTTTTTACTATATACACTGTTTAAAAAGCTATTTAAAGGAATATTTTATGAGGGCCCTGTCAGCTTGATGCAGTTAAAAAAAGTAGTTCATCACACAGTCTGCCTCTAATAACTGATCTTCTAATAAGTTTGAGAAATTGTGAGCTTTTGTTGGATTCAAGGTATCATACGATTTTGTGCCCTATACTGAGCTTCTTTCTTGTCCCTTCTTCATGTAAACTATTTTATTAATTTTGTTTGAACTTGTTTGGTGTGATCTAATTTGATTTTCTTTTAGATTGTCTGACGAATGAGTCAAACTACGTATTTCCTTATAAAACAGCACAATATCTTCAGTATAGGAAGTGGCCTTTGAAGATGATTCCTATGATTTTATTTGGGTTAGAGTCAAAAGACATGCAGAAAAGTGCTGTCTCTTTAAAATGAGAATGCCTACTGGCTTCCTTTGCATTTAACTTACCCAGTATGTTTAAACAACCTTTTCACATGCACATAAGACTTTAATAACCAGTGAGTGGTTACATATTTACAAAGTCGTGCAAAACAATGTTTAATCCTGCCACATGGTGATTTTTCTTTCAAGAAAATTAAGAGTAGGAAAGTAAAACCCATATGAAAATTGTAATACTCTAAACTGTAGGAGGTGGACTTCCTCAAAAATTTATTTTAAACAGATGTGAAACTACAGACATTAATTCACTCAGTTATTTGAAGTTTAAGTAAATATATGCCAGATGATGACAATATCTTGTAATGTCACTGCAGCAGGCACCCCTACTTATGGGAGGTGTTATGGGAGATTTTATTTTTCTTTTGCTGTGGAAGGTTTGTTACTCCTGTATTTTAGAGTCCTGCTAGTGAAAGAGCCTCTTTTTCTGAGGATTACAACTTAAATTTGCTGCTTCAAGGAATCCTCGCTGCACTGACACTGCTGGGCAGTTTTGGAGGCTGGAAACACCACCCCCTAAGAGGCAGGAACAGATCTTTCTTAAATGCCTTTTACACAGAACTTAAGTCTGTTAATGGAGTAAATTAATTTTTTATCTGTGGTCTAGTGGATAACTATGCCACTGAGCAATTTGAAAGTCAGAAATGATGCATCTGTGTAACCTTCTGTAATTCTGTTTCATCACTAACCTGAGAATCTGGGGAGCAGATTCTCTCCACGTGCTAGCAGCGTTATATCTCTTTAGCAGTGAAAAAAGGCAGGCTCTGGGCAGGTCCCCAGACAGTTAGCCAGCTCCTGCATGGTACCACGCACAGGAAACACATGCAGCATACAGCAGCAGTCATAGCCAGACAGCATCAAGTTGCACCTCTTCTCAGCTGATGTGGAACACCTGATGTGGAACGTCTCCTACAGCACACTGTCAAACACCAGAAAAGGGAAGGAACTTTTGGCAGAACAGATAGAGCATCATCGACTATTCTCTCACAGGCTGGATGGCCTGTCCCTTAGCAGACACCCTCTGCTCCTGCAAATGGACCATCGTGTACAGTATTAGCAATCATAATGTAACTAACTCCAGTATGAGGTGTGCTTATTAATGCCAAGTCAGTACTGATACTGCTGATGTGACTATGTAGAAGTTGTCTGAGTTCCAGGGGAGTTTTTTTTTTTTCTTTTTTTTTTTTCCCCCTCAATATGCAGGTGTAAAGGTGTAAAAACATTTAATTTTGTTTGATAAACTTATTTTCTCAAACTTAAAAATGGCAACTCTGTATAGCAATAAGACTACTCTTAGAAAAAACATTGTGATCGTAGGATGTGTTTACAGAAGTATTTTCAGTTCTTTACTGTCTAGACAATTCCTATTATTGTGTGACAGGTAAATTTGCATACTAAAAATATCACTTCTGGCTTACTCAGCTGTCTTCTAGGCTTGTAACTGCTCAAATATTTTATAATACTCTTATTATTAAGATAAAATATGAATAAAGGTAGGGACCATAGCTGTAGTGATGTCTGACTACCTGCTAAGAATGCACAAATTTAGAATTTGAGAACCTTGATCTGGATTGGTATAAATCATATGTACTCACTGTTAGAGACCTGCATTTCAGGTAAAGCATTCCCCAATTTCTTTCCATATTGTGACTTAAAGTTTCTAATGGCTCTGTGGTCGTTGATACATGTAATACCATTTCTTGATCTGCAGCCCTCTTGAAAAGCTATCAGCTACATAGCTGATTTAGCAACCTCCTAAGTTCTAGTGCTCCAAAGGTTAAAGAAAACAACTGAATTAGATTACATTTACTGTTAATAAATATTAGATTACCTTTAAGATCTGCATTTAGTGTTTGCTCTATAATTTTGCAAATAATTTAGTAACTTATTTTAATAGTGCCTAACAGGACTGTTTACACCAGACAGTTGTATAGGTTGATATTGGTTGCATTTGAGGGAGTTGTTTGTCAACAGTATTTTCTGTTATTCTGAAAAAGTATGTGATCAGAGTGAGCTAAGCAGGCAATAAAACGCACTAAGAGGTAGGTGAAAGTTGTCATACTTGTTTAAAAAGACCTAAATCTCATAGACCTGAATTATCCTGCACTTGGAAAGGAAGTGACTATTAGTTGTTATCTTTGCATTACACCATGTATACCTGTTGTCCAAAATGGTTTGCTAATCTGGAGTGAGGAAAAATTATTTTCAATATTTAAGCCAAATACCTCATCTCTTACTAACTGTGAAGAAAATACTGTTTCCCCATGTTAAAAGTCAGTTTGCAGAGACCTCCTAGAGCCATTCTCCTTTATCACACAAGCCTATCAATATCAGACGAAGGTCTAAATGTTATGAGAAGGGGAGAGCATAACACTGCATGTACACACACTTGATAAAGCTTTTACAGCAAGTCATGATTAAAGTCTGAGATGAAACTGTCATTTTCAAACAGCGATATTAGCATAGGCTCCAACAGAGTTGCATTAATAGAGATATAATGGAAAAGATCCTGTCATGCTCTCATATGCTCCAAGTCTCAGACTGTGGAAAAGGAAGTGAATGCTTATGATATAGGTGCTGAAGCAGACTAGACTGGCAGACACACAAATTGTAAGATTTAACATAAGTTGACACAGTAAATAATGGATGACGGTAAAAAAATTGTCTGAGGTGCAGGAATATGACCCAGCAGTCTGTGGACAACATGTCCTATATGAGGTGATGGAAAGTGAGTATCTTGAACCTGCGCATGGAGCTGTGTATGCACAGGACTATATTGCAGCAGCACCTATTACTAAAGAGTAATACTTCCACATTGGGAAACCTTTCTCTTACCTAGAAAGCTGGCATAACATCACAGATGGAGGCTCTATCAGTGTTAGTGCATATGGGGAGGAATAACCCCAGACACCAGTACAGGCTGGGGACTGACCTTCTGGAGAGCAGCTCTGCAGAGAAAGACCTGGGCGTCACGGTGGATGACAAGCTGACCATGAGGCAGCAGTGTGCCCTCGTGGCCATGAAGGCCAATGGAATCCTGGGCTGCATTAAGAAGAGCATCTCTAGCAGGTCGAGGGAGGGGATCCTGCCCCTCTC
>NW_010589820.1:41210-52763 GCF_000705375.1 Tinamus guttatus
TAGGTGTCCCTGCTGGAGCAGGGGGGTTGGACTAGATGATCTCTAGAGGTCCCTTCCAACCTTAACCATTCTGTGATTCTATGATTCTATGTTGCACAAACACTGTGTGGCCTAGGCTGTAGTTTTAAGTGCAGCTCAGAGTGTGGGGTTGAAACAACCTTGGGTCCTATCATTTTTTTCTCTTAATAAGGAGAAAATGAGAGACTCCACATATATCTGGCCAAGATAAGAGGCCTTTCTGTTCAAGAAAAGGGTAATAAAGAATGCAAAGGCAGGGAAGTGAGCAGAGAAAAAAAAAAAAAAAGAAGAACATGATGGAAACATGATGGCAGCAGAGTATGTCTAGGGAGACCTGAAAAGCAGGTAGGTCCCAAACCAGTCATTTTGCTCAACTTGGGTCTGTTTGTGCTAAACTGTATAATCAGTTGGGTAATAAGTACAAAATGCTTTAATAAAATTATGTATTTTTTGCGAGTGGCTAAGAATATGAAGTTAAGGCTAAGATTTTGCTGAAAACTAACTTTTTCAACTACTGATAATGCTAAAAAGCTGAATGCAGGAACAGAAAAGGACATTCCCCATTAAAAGAGCATGAATTGGATCAAGAGAAAGTAAGCTGAAAAACATCCTGCTCTATTTTCTAGACACTTCATGTAACTTTCATGTAACACTTGAAAGTATTACATGAGCAGAAAGAAAGGGCATGGACCCTACATCCTGTGCTGGGCCCAAGACTGAGGATCTCACTATGCTGCATTTTGCTTTTGTGATTGTCACTCATATAGACTTACCCAGGCAGTCTTAAAGATTAATTATGGGCAAGAGGAGGAGTTCATCTACAAAGCACTTGGTTCCCAGGCACCTAGCCTGTTCCTAGGCACGTGGTGTTGCTGTTGCTTCAGTTAGGGTTTATAAAGCTAAATTTTGCCACAATTACAAGTTTTCACTCTGAACAAAATGCAACAGTGCACAGTTGCTGCACACAAATCCAAATTTACTGCTTAGCAATGCAATTAATTATTAACTTGTGTGATAAGACCTGAAACGTGTTGTTCTTTGGACAGAGGGAATTTTTTGCCGATTATGGATTTGTGGTATATTAACTTTAATTCACATCTGCACTCTAAATGACCTCAAACTCAAAGCAGGGATTTCAGAAGACTAAATTGAAAAACAGTAGTAGTCATGCCAGGAAACGCGTGTGAGTAAGCGACGGGATCACTGTAAGGGTCTGATGCTCTGTAGAGACTGATAAGCCAAAGTGCAGGCATAGGTAGTGTAGGAGGAAACAGAGTTGAGTCTAAGGATGACTCGAAGATTTCATGGTCTGGAAACAATATTATGGTTTCACAAATGCCCTTTCTACCTTGGAATCACAGGAGTGGGCAATGGGACTGTGCTGTAGCCAGGAGGTGAAGTTGCAGTGGGGTAGAGGAAACCAATACTCTGCTAGTGCTCTCAGGCAGTTACTCTCTACTGCTGCTGAGATTTGCTGAGCGAACCGACTGAAACAACTCATGTTGTCTGTGAGGACAGCACGTTATTCACAAATAAAGCAACCTGCGGTCACTCTAAAGCCACCAGAAGCAAAGCTCCTGAAAGCTGTCATAGCTATGCTTATGTGAATGCTATTTTTACAAAACACAGGTATAAAATCATATTATTTTGTAGTTGACAATTTATCAGAAGTATGGCCAGTATTATCATCACTTTCAAGTGCAACGACTGGTGCACTGAACCCCAAACCATGCCTGGACTTCCTGCATGCAAAGCCCCCTTTTCCTTCTTGCCAGTGCCTCAGCAGTAGGTCGGGAATGGCAATGAAGATATTGTGAGCCCAGTTCTTTCCCACTAACATTAGTCAGAAATTTGCAGCTGGATGCAAAGGGCAGAGCCTGCTTAGAAGGCTCATGATAATCTAGTCTTTTTCTTTCCCCCTTCTCCTTTTCTTCACAAAATAGTCACAGCATGAAAAGATAAGTAACATCTTCCTAATAGTTTAAAATACTAGGGGAGATATAGCAAAACATAAGCCAGGAAAGTCCGATCTAAGTCTCATCTCAGACTCATGCAAATTCTTTACATTATCTACGTAGAACTTTCCCAGTTAAGGAAGGTTTTTCAGCTTTTTTTTTTTTTTTCCTTCTGATTTTGGCCTTGTTTTACTCAAACATAAATATTAGTCATTCTAGTCACAGGCCACTAGGGCTTATAACATATTTTATAAGGTTCCTATTCATTGATATTGCACTAGTGAGGACAGTACTTCTCCTTCAATTGGTATAATGCAATGTAATCAGCATGACGGGCATAGAAGACATAAATTTCATAACCTGCTCTGACTACTATACCACAGGTAATCTCCAGTTCCTCTCAATTCACAGTGTACCATGCTGCTCTTATTTGACAAATGAGGTCTCAGTTCCTGTGATGAAACATGAGTCACCTTGTGTTTTCACTCAAGCTTCTGATACCTCTGAAGCAAAATAGCCTTGGACACTACACCTTGCCCATTACTTTCTACTGAAAAAAAGCCAGTGGCCTTTAAAGTTATCAAATGTGTCATTAAACTAAATCTGACAGACTTTCCAAAAAGAGTACAATATTAACTCACATAATTCCCATTGACATACGGGTGAAATGACAATGTTCTCAAGGACCCGGGTATAAACATTTCACAACACAAAATGATTCCTGCCTGTCTATAGAGAAGATAATTAATAATTTTCTCCAACAAATGCAGAACTTCTAAGAGACATCTCACACAAAACAATCTCTGTTACTTCAAAGAGCTGTTTGGAAGCTATACTACACTGACAAAAGAAACTTTTCTCTCAAACTCAGAGTGGGAAGCAGTCAGAGGGCATCTCCAGTGCAACTGTGGAAGCACGTGGCTACACCCTCATTTCAGCAATTTGTTGTAATTGTGTAGGTCAGCTCTTGGTCATATAGGGGCCAAAAACAAATGTCGTGGAACTCCACCAATCTCTATTGCAATTTGATGTAAATACACACAATTCAAACGCACAGCTCCTTGACATGCTCAGTGTCATGTTTTATATCCCATATCAACTAGTCAGAAAAGTCTATCATGTCACTCATATCAGATGACAGCATTTACTTTTGGCATTTTCAGTGGTCAAAACATACTGTGCATTCCCCCAAAAGACAACAAGTATTTTTAATGAAATTTTAAGTTTAAAATTATAAAGTCTTTGACTTATTCTGTTAAAAGACTTGTTTTGAAACACAAAAGCTCTGCTATTTTAGAGTCAAGTTAGGTCAAAATATTAAAATACTCTTTTCACTTCTGAAGTCCTCACAGCTGGTCATTCCCATATGCAGAAACTTAAATAACCTCTCAGGGCTGCAGTAGGGTTAAAGAAAAGTCAAAAAAAATGATAGATGTATTTGGATGTACATGTCACACCCAGTGGAATTACAAGGAAATAAATAGTAATTTAGCAGCACTGGCAAGATGCTCTTCTGACTGTGCAGCACCACCAGCATATTTTATATGTGTATCACAGTCATGAATAAGCCAGACACATTCACAAATCAATTCTGATTTCCTATTAAGCTACATGCTTATTTTCCTTCCCTCCGCCCTTTGTAGCTAATAAGGGAAGCCAAGGAAATGCACTGATCAGTCTCCAGAACAAATGTTAACTCCAAATTCTCATGATTGTTTTAATACACTGGTAAAACTTCAGAAGAGAGAGGAAGAGGAAGACATCCCTTCCTAATAATAAACCATTTTTGACATGTGAATTGTTTGCTATTTACTACAGACATAAAACCCTGATACCCAAGATGGCTTTTCAAATTATCATCATTAGCAACGTGCCTGGGGCTATGGGGTTTGAATGAAGAGATCCCAGTGCAAGAAAAGTTTATAAATATGCAACAGTCATCTTATTCTTCCCCAAATGACTTCTCTGTGTTTCTCTGTGAATCTGCCTGCTGAAGAAGTTTTCATATCACTCCACTAGTTTAATGATACTGCTTCTTAAGACCCCAGAGACATGAAAAGCACTGGCCTCTGGATTCATGGTGACTCGTGGAAGTAATAGAAAGGGGCTTTTTTCCTCATACAGAATAAATGAAAGAAACACAGGGTCTTTGGCACATTCATCTGTGCAGCACAGAGTTTCAAGAAATGGCCTTCCAAATCCTTCCTGCTTATCTAAGCAGAACAGTTCCAAGTCAGAGAGAAAAGAAAAAGGTTCTGTCCATTTTCAGGCTCTCTCCCCTTGCTTGTTGAGCCAAATAACAAATAACCATGTGCTGTCTGGCTTCCCAACAGCAAATCTACTCCCACTTGACCACAAATCAGCTGCTTCAAATCATGACCTGTTCTGTTGGTTTGACTCTGCCGCCACCTTCTTCATATTCCTCTTGCATAGATCTTCATTCTTGCTTTTATAACCCTTTAAAATATTTCCTTCCTCACTTACAGAAATGAGTGCTTTCCTTCACCCTTAATCCATCAGTAATATTGGATTTGAATGCTCACTTCTAAACAACTCCCTTTTTTTGCTGCACTTTATGCCTCAAAAGCTGCTTACATTTACCCATAATCTCTCATTCTGTTCATTTCAAATCCATCCATAAATAGCTACTTTAGAAGTTGCACCTACAGAACACTGGGTAACCAACTCTTAATGACCTGACTGTGTGTAGACCCCCCTACAATTTGTTAACAGGAAACAGGAAGTTTGGGAATGACTGGGAGCAACCAACTTGCATAACAGTTCACATTCACTTGATACAAGGTACCACGTAGGTGCTTCAATTTAAGCATATATAAGCAATAAAAAGCTTTGTATGTATGTACATACTTTGTATGTATGTAAAAAGCACAGTATGCAGCATGGGGTAGGTTAAGGCACAAGAATCTTGCACAAAACTAAAGGCATTTGCTGAGGCTCTTCTGCGCGTGCCTTTTTTGATACTGGAAGCTTGAGTTTTGTACCCAAGTTTCTTCAAGGAAGAAAAAGAACATCATGTGACAATTCTGCTGGTAAGCCCCCAAAACTCAGGGGAACCAAATATAAAATACAGAGCTATTTGCCCACCTATACCTGAGCTGTTCAGCCCAGCTCTGCCAAGGAAGAATATCTAGTATCTGAGAAGACAGAACCAAACTAAAGAGAGTGAAAAGCTTAACTGCTTAAGATCATTTAGTTGTTTCTTTCCAACTATCCTGTATTTTCCATTCCCTTTTTTTTTTTTTTTAATTTTAAAGCCACCACACTCATGCAGCTTCTTCCTAGCAAAACACAAAGCTATCATGGAGAACAAGGATTTCTTCCTGTTCCCTATTTTTCTCTTTCAGACGGTAAGGTGATGATCTTGCTGACTTGCAAACTTTGCAACTTGATAGAATGATTCAATATGTGGCCACAAGAATCCTAACAGTATAGCTTATTACCTAGACTCCTTCAGACCACTCATCTCATTTTTGGAAAATACATTTTAATGGAAAAACAGGTCACAAACCACAAAAGTGCTCTCTATGACAAGTTTATTATATTTATTTAGTATGCCTTGGTGAGGGGCTCTGAATTGCACATACACAAACAGACTTCATCGCTCCTTGTCATAATATTTTACAATATAATATACAGATGAGTCTCCGGTGCTGTGACCTGCACATAAGGCACTCTTCAATTCCATTACTGAATAATTCACTAGTCTTGGCGAGTCATTTATCAACTCCTTGCTGAGGCAGCAGTTTGCATCCTAACAAGCCAAGCACCACCACCTGGCCCTTTATCAGTCCCAGGGTTCAGACTCCAGATGGAGAAGTAGGAAAACAAAGAACCTTTTAAGACCACTTCTGGCACTATCATAAGCAATGTGTGACCATACAGTGCATACATCTACTGCAGTCCTTGCCCCACAAACATTGACCTAGCTATTTGTTCGATTAGGCTCCAGACTTCCTTAACTTCAGCATTTTCCCCAGCATCTCTTCCCCATGCAGAAAGTCTGCGCTCAGTCAAGGACTGACAAACTCCTTTCAACACCACTCCATTGATTCAAGATGAACAGTGCAAAACACAAGTAGTGTTTGCTGAGGAGAAAGAAGTGGCAGAGATAGAAAAATGCCCAACACAAAAAAACAATACAAGGAGATGTGAGATCAAGTAAAGAAAAAAAATACAATTAGCATGGGCCAGAATCCCCATTTCTGCTGCTTCAGTTATATAATGAGCGCCTAAAAGAAATTTCAGCAGCTGCCTTGGAACTGCCCAACTTCAGGGTGAGCAGTGAAAGATGTCTCCCTGCAGACTCTGCACGGCCAAGGGATAGACAGCAGTATCCCTAGAGGAGATGAGGCCTGAGAGTGAAGAACCCATGGCTTCTACTTTCTGGGTAAACATTTGGACCAGTAAATTAGCATTCCAACAGCATTTCAAAGTGATCAGCACAGATATACTTTTTAGCCTTACTGGTGTAAGAGGCCTGACACAAACATTTCTTCTGGTGACAGTCATGTTTGGACATTACTTTTATATCTCTGAGTCCAAATCTACAAGTTGTATTATAGCTTTGGATCCTTGGAAGTGACCGAATGGTTTATTTTGCAATTCTTCCTCATATTTAAACAGATTTACTTTTTTTTTTTTTAACATGTAAATCTCAAAACACTTGGATAAGAGACTAATTGAGTCTAACCAAGAATACTGTTAGAGTATTTCATTTTGTTGATCAAGGAAATTTGTAGAGACAATTGCTGACCTAGTCAAAGCGAACTGATTCAGTTTTCAACAGATACTCCGTTAAGGGGTTTCACACCACATTTAGGAATATTGTGGCATCAGCCAAGACTATTGTTAGAGCATTAGTTGACAATAAGCATTGTGAAAAATATTACCAAAGTAGTATATGTGTATAACATACATGTGTACACACATATACACACATACATTGCTGAAGGAGTGGGATCTACTTAGAGCTCTTCTAGGCAGGTACTAGCTGGTTTAAACTGTGCTACAGATCTTAGCCATTTAAGCACTAATAACTCAAAGTGGAATGGATATCTTAAAGCTGACATTTTATAACATTATCATATATCATAATACAATTGTAACATACTAAGGTTGGCCATTACCACTTGGTTCCCAGCCATCGTTCTATATTGCATGTCCAACTGGAACAACTGCTGTCACAAGCTTGGAATGTCTAACTCAGCTTTCTTTCCCAAAAGTTTGATTTCAACAATCTGTTGCTTTATTCTCTTGGAATGAAAATGTAAATGATCAGTTCTGAGACTAGAATATGACTTTTATTATCTTCTTATCTCATCATTTTTGAATAAAGGATTAATTCCTCAAAATCATAGCTATGTATTAGTTAGAATTTTTGGATCATGTAATATTTATTCAGATCCATACCAGAAGTCTCTGGCCTAGTGAGTTTACCTAGGATACATACTGGCTATCTATACAGAGCCAAACTCTCAGAAGAATAAGAATTTATTCTTTGAAAAAGTATAATCACTCCCCATCTCAAAATATAGTACATGAAAAATGCTTGCTTGGGATGGAAAAGACATTTCTCATTGTATGGCCACAAAAATTACCACCAGATGTTACTAGACAATATGCTCAGGGCAATAAAATGATAGTCAATTGCTTACTATCCCCCTCCCAAAAGGGCTAACTAATCTCAGCTATTTTTTTGTGATTTACAACATTATCAATGGAAGTTGTACAGCAAAACACTCAAGCATGCAAGTCTGATAGACCACAGAAACTTTCTACACAGGAGCAAAAATATGCATTTACTGAAGGGATAAGGATGCACGTAAATAGAAAGCATACACAAATACAACTAGAACATTTTGGTCACCTGTGTTGCCTCTTAAGAGTTTCTAGATATCCTTTAGCACATATATAAAATCCATTCAGTTGTGCTGAGAATTCCTCTAACAGCAATTCATACCTGAAGTATATTGTCAAGATCCAAACAAGACCAAAATGTTTTGGGGGCATATCTTAGGTCATCTCATCCATTGACAGAGCATCATTCATGACAAAACTACAGATCCTATAGCCTCCAGAATCCTTTTAGCTCCATTTCTGCTATTTTATAAAAGCAATGCTCTATTATGCTTATTTTTTAAAGTTTAATCTTCTTTCCCAGTCTCATTTTTGTTTCTGCTGCTTTCTGTCAGGTGTTAGATTATCACACAACCTATTCCTAAAAGATAATTCACATAACATCGTTTCCCTTAACACAGACACAGCATCTGACCTGAAATTGCTACAGCTATTAAGTCACTTTCCCAGTACTTTCCTTCCTTTCTGACACAACATGGAATTTTCCTTTGTCACACATGACTGGTTTTCTGCTCATCATAAAAAGTTGTGTGGGAAATTTAATGGCTAAGGGATTTGATTTCAAAGTTTCTTCACTGTGGTTCTAATTTTAAAACAGCAAGAGATCGCTTTTCAGTTGATAATTATGACCTTGTCACTGAGGTAATCGCAAATATCCAGAACCATCATCCAATTTCTAGCTATCACTTCATCACATAAGACTATATCAAGCTTACCAAATTTGCAACTAAAAGAACATCATGGTTACTTTAAACAGGCTTATGACTAAAATTCCCCTTTTGACAATCCATCCACAGACCTAGCAGTGTGTACAGGACGCAAAGGTGATCTCAACAAGGTGATCCTCTTGGTCTGTGAAATCACATAACCTACCCTGACAGCCACATTGTTTTCCCCTTATTGGTCTGATCACTAGCAGTACTGCTCAACTTCCCCACAAAACTGTCCAAAAACTGACATGAGACTCAAACTTCCCTTGCCACCATACCATCACAGCTGAAGTTTTCAAAGATAGACACTCGAAGCTAGGCACCTAAGTTTATAGCAAGGTACAAATAAATGCCTTCATCTTCTGAGGGAAAACTGACAGCTCTTCAAGTCAATGATATAGAGAGATATTTAATTTTATGCTTTGCTAGCTGTAACACCAAAGAAAGAATATTGGTTTTGGATAACTTAGTTTTCCTTGACCATTACCTCTTATTCTATCGTTTCCCACATGGTGGGCTCCTTTCCACAAACACCTGCACAAAAAGCATCAATGAAAAATGGGAAGCCAGTATGGAAATCAAATGGCATAATTAAAAATGATACAAATAGTGAGAGTCTTTCCTTCCTCAGGCCCTGAGGGACTGAATGACTGAGATGCTAGGATGAAAAAACACCAGTGCATTCTTCAGAAGCTAAGTAGGTGTCTCTTTTCTCATCTTCTTGAATATAGGAAAAGGGTTAGAAATGGGGGAAGTTTCTCCTTCCTATTACAGGAGACTGAAATCAAGGGGAGTACATTTTCTAAGCAAGCATGGAAACAGGTAAAGGTGGAAAATCCCAGAAAAAAAAAAGAGACTTTTCCTTATGCCAAAGGAAGGAGTAGACTATATAACAAACATGAAAGTTACTGCCAACCTGCATAAACTAGCCAACAAATAATTGTCAAAATTGAATCAAATAAAGTATCGATTAAAGACATGACTGTCTGTCTATAGTCAGGACCCGTGGGAGTTAATAGATGAGAGAAGACAGCATGATAACGTGTAGCTAACATGACTTGCTTCTGCTTCACCGTGGTTGAATTTGCAAGGCTAGCCTCCTCAGTGCACCACACAGAAGACAGATGCATGTAAAGCAGCAGTGAACAAGTTAGTTAGATAGCAAAACTTGAGAATAGAGTCCTCTGTCCCATCCAAAAATCTCCAGTTCCCACCTAAGACCAATTGATTTTAACTTTTAGCAGTACGTAGGCATTTCTGCTGCCCTCTGCTTTTAACCATCTTGAGAAAGCGCACCACTCTGGTTCATCTGTCCCAGGCTCTTTGCAAATAGTAAGTTGGCTACCACATCATGCATAACTAGACTAAAAAAAGGCAGATCTGCTCTTCATACAAGAGGCAGCCCTTCTCTTGTTTACCACATCCTTCTGTCACTAGAAACTTGCAGCACTTGCTATGGAATAATGAAGGACACACCAAGCACAGAGCAACCTTACCAATCTATTCTCAGGAAGAGCTCAAAAGTCATGGCCCCAGATGTGTCACAGAGAAATACTTGCAAAGAAGGATATGAATTATTATGCTAGAGAAGCCATAAAGAAGCCTAAGTTCTAATATTTTAAAGCATGCATTACTAATGTGCCAAATGAACCAGATCTACACATTGGTTTATAATTCCATGCAACCATGGCAAAGCTATTTCAGTTCTTAGCCTAACGGTTAGATTTTAGCTTTGCCAGATAGTATCTGTGCCATATCATTGTTGCAACACAAAGTATAAACTTATGTCATGGAATATTTTATGACATATCACTTATTTATAAAAGACATTTATCTGGAAATATGGGTAGTAAAGCGAACAATTTCAATAATGAGCATATATAGGTTTATAAAGTAGAGAGGTTCTAAAACCCGCCGGGCTATTGGTTAAAACCATAAAAAGCCCGAACAGCCCTTGGAATTATATAGCATTGCAGACTATGAAACATGGATAAACTTTTTATCAAGATAAATGCTTCATCAAGCTCCCATTGATCCCAGAAGAACCAGATTATACTCTTTGTTAGGATTTCACAACAGGGTAGAACTTGTCTAACTCCTCTGCAAGTAATATACATAGGAAATAAAAGTCTGGGCTGCAAATAATCTTTAATAATGTTTCATATCTGAATTAGTAATGTACACATTTATCTAAGGTACCAGAATAATACCAACTGCATTTATCATTGAGAAAGATGGCAGTTAGAATTGGAAGTCTAATCTTCAGAGCTTGTTCTCTAAAAACAAGAGAGTATCCATTCAAATGCAATTTCTTGTTACAGAAGGAAAATAATTACTTTTTATACTCCAAGATTCTCTCCTGGTGCCAAGGAAAAAGCTGCAAACTGAGAACTCTGAAGCCTTGTTGCCCTCTTTCTCAAAAATTAGTCCATGCCTTAGGGAAATATTCTCTCACACGCACTAATAAAGCATGTCTCCCCAGCTGCTAAACTGTTCATAAGAAGAAATTCCTCTACATCATGCATTGACCAGGAGCGCGGCAAACAGAGGGGGCAAACAGAGTGTGGCGCGTCAGACAGGGCGTGGCGCAGCAGACAGGGCGTGGCGCAGCAGTTAGCTCGGCAGTTCGCACAGGCAAAAGGTGCAGGCAGGGGGCAGGGAGTCTCCTCCCAGGTGTGGAAAAGAATTCTCTCCACAGACTCTTCCACCAGCAGGAGATCAGGTGAAGCCATGGTCTCCACTCGGCAGAAAGCTTCCGCCAGGAAGACTGTGGCAACACAGACTGAACTACCACATAAGCATGCAGAGGTCCAGGTTTCTAGCTGTGGGGAATGCCTGAGCCTCTCCATGTTACCAGGTGGTAGCGAAAACATCGCCTGCCTTAGGTGTGAGCAGGTGGACGACCTGCTCAGCCTGGTGGTGGAGCTAAAGGAGGAGGTAGAAAGGCTGAGGGCCATCAGGGAATGTGAAAGAGAAATAGACTGGTGGAGCTG
>NW_010589820.1:64359-78480 GCF_000705375.1 Tinamus guttatus
TGTGTTGAAAATGTTGCAGTTTGAAAGCCGTAGTGGTAGTGGTGGGGGGGGGGGGGGGGAAGGAGATATCAAAAAAAAGTATCGGATTCACAAACAGTCTGTGGACTGTAGGTCCGATCGCCTTCCTAGGAGCGAATCGAGTTCCCAAATAGTGTCACCAACTGTAAGCTCGACTCTGGCAGTATCGGATTCACGAACAGTCCGTGGACCGTAGGTCCGATCGCCTTCCTAGGAGCGAATCGAGTTCCCAAATAGTGTCACCAACTGTAAGCTCGACTCTGGCAGTATCGGATTCACGAACAGTCCGTGGACCGTAGGTCCGATCGCCTTCCTAGGAGCGAATCGAGTTCCCAAATAGTGTGATCCACTATAAGCTCGACTCTGGCAGTATCGGATTCACGAACAGTCCGTGGACCGTAGGTCCGATCGCCTTCCTAGGAGCGAATCGAGTTCCCAAATAGTGTGATCCACTATAAGCTCGACTCTGGCAGTATCGGATTCACGAACAGTCTGTCAACTGTAGGTCCGATCGCCTCCCCCCAAACAAGTAGTCGAGTTCACAAACAGTATGATTTATTCAAATGCAACATTTACAAAGCAGGTTTCGGATGTCAGTACAGGAAATTCTCTACTAGAGCGTGGGATTTTTAGCTAGCTCTGATGTACAAATGTGCAATCATCACTCACCCCAGAAGATGGGAGAGGGCTCTCAGTCTCGAGTCTCCTCAGGCGGTGTGCCAGTACAAGGGGAGGAAGGGGGACCGGCCCATCAACTGACCCAAGAGTTATGATGATTTCTTACTTCTCTTTTTCCCTCAAGTTCACCTTTTGTACTTTTCTTTACATTCAGGTGGAGCTTGAGTGACTAGAGTCATACTTAATATTGTTATTGATTGGTGAAAAAGTTTCTCGCTTTCATTTAAAGGTACAGTCCACCGAAAATCTAGAGCGCATGCTCAGTGAGGGGTGGTCGTACCTCGGAGGCGGGTAACTTTTGGGATGGAAGTATGGTTTTCACATTATAATGAGCAAAGTTCAAGCAAAGTTCATCATTTGCCACCTTTGCTGGCTCAGCACCGGACTTGTTATCGTATATCTCTCATTAGACAGCCACTGTGCGGCTTATCAGCAGCCCAGCACAGGGAGTGCAACAGAGTTTGGCCGCGGAGCCTTCACCCCGCTCCATCCTCCGTTACTCCCTTTTGCAGCTGCGAGGAGGGCAGATTGCGTTGCCCAGGGAACCGTGGAGGAGCAGAGTCTGTGCATACCAACCATCCTGGAAGTGGCAACTGTGTAGCACCCCAAGCGGGCCTCTGTAATGCCAGAGCTGTATTAGGCCCTAGTTTTCCTCTCAGTTCCTGCTTTCAAACACTTCTTCCACAAACACTTCTTCCACAATCCTCCACAATATCCCTGTGGGTCTCTGGGCCTGAGCAGAAACTGCTATTAACATTCAAACATTAATAGGCCCTCTTAAGTTTGCAGGAAGCATGCATGATCACTTTAGAAATGAAGTGTAAAATCCTGGATTGACAGAGAGATACACATCTCCATGGAAGGAATTAGAGTTTTACCCACAATGTGTCAGTTCTGTTAACATCTCAGTTTTCCCAAGGTGTTTATTATTTGGAATTTCCTATGACATTTTTTCCTCCATCCAATTGCTCAGGTGGATTTCAAACAGTTCACTGGGTTTGGTGTTAGATATGCCTCCTGCAAGTTAATTATGGTCAGTGAGATAGTACAAAAGGTATTTTGTTCCAATTTAGTCAGCATGCAAACACTTTCTGGCACAAAATATTGCTCTGAGCAAGAAGTAGAAATTTCTTTTCCATGAAATCACTATTGGTGAGTTTTTAGCTAGCTAATCCAAGAACAAATGGGATAGTAGCATTATTGAAGCACAGTCATTAAAAATGCGCAAAAAATGTGTTTTCAATATTGTATTGGCTCTGCTACTATAAGAGCTAAACTTTTCATATTGCTGTTTATAACTAGGTTCAACATGGCTACATAACTCCCCACTGCTGCAGTTAAACCTCATGGCACAGCAGATATTACCTCTGCTGATCGTTACCCAGACATTAGCATCTCCTACAGACTTCTTGCCAAGCATAACAGCATCAGCCTGTTTACCTCAGGGGAGAAGGTGATCCTTAAATTCTTCCAGGTCCAAATAGCCACTAGAATCAGAAACAATTCTTTCCAAATCTTCCCTGACTCTTCAGTATCAGGGTGCTTTCCAGTTGGGGGATCACTGCACACATATTTGCATGACAAGAGGCTCCCTTGGCAACTTGCCTCTGTTTCCCAACAGTATGCCTGTGTTAGCACTCTTTTACTGGAAAGGGCTTTAATGAGAAAGGCTTGCTGGGTGAGCAAGGCCGTCAAGATACGAGGCAGCAGGGGAGCTAGGAAAGTCTGAAGGAAATGAGCTAATCCCAAGGCAGAGGCAGAATAGCTTCAGGAATAACCGTTAGCTTCTTTGTTCTAAGGAAATTTTCTTGTTCAAAGTCAGAAGAAAGTGACTCTGTTAATGTCACATGAGATATTGGCATGAAGAAGCTCCAAGCACCAAAAGGATGGGAATTCTTAATTGTTAAGACAATACTTAAGAAATTCACTATTCTGACAGAACGAGACTGACAATATCTGCTAAAAACTCAAAAAAAAGAAGAAAATGTTCAACATTTGTCTTTCTTTAACAAAATCTAATCTCCACCTTTAGGGAAAATGCATCAGTATTTTAAGGATTACTATTATATGGATCTACTTTCAAAAGTTACAACACAGCAGAGATAGAGGAGCGCTTTTCCTTCTTACAGGAAGTATTAATGGACAATATTTCTACTCATTCTACTTTCTTTTTTTTTTTTTTTGCTCCATGCTTATCATAGAAAATTGATTCTTTCCTCTATTTATCCAGTATAAGATATACTCTTCAAACAAAGGCATATATTTATTAGAGAAAAAAATGTAAGTTTTGTTTTGGTTTTGGAGAAATTAAAACAAGGAGTTCCCTGTTTTTGGCAATGGTGTCATGTGCAATAATCTGGTCACTCTAAGGCCATATCTGGTCCTAATTCCCAGCCCACACCAGATGTTTTCAAGGCATGTTCCCTTGCAAGTCTACTTAGCTAGAGAACAATAATGCAGGGATTTCAGCTTCCATGTTTCGGCACCTCATCATGGTTGTTAGAGAATGTTGAGAGGGATTTGAGAGCTGTAATGCCGCCAGAGACAGCTACAGTGGCCAAAAGGGGATTTACAGGAGGGTTAAGGTTGCACTCACAAACCATAGCAAACAGCCCTCCATGGGGCTAGGGCAGCTGCTAGAGCCACTATGTCTGACCCAGGGTCACTGGGTCTCTCTCCCAGGGTATCCCGTAAAGGCATAGCAGGACCTGGCACCCATCCAGCCAGCAGTCTGCACCATGCAGCTGCTCTCACACAGATCATGTTGTAGGAGACTCAGGCCTCCAGCCAAGCCCAAGTAATTTGGAGGAGCTGGCCTTATGCACGGGCCAGAAGACTGAAAAATAAGCAAGTCACTGTACTGTAGATCAGACCCTCAATCCCAGGAAGCAGTTGACACTCAGGGACCTCAGCACATCTGCTTTACAATTCCTTTCCCCAGGATGCAGAGCAGGTGCTCTTTAGCATCTGGAAGCCAGAGGTTCCCACCTTCAGAACACCTCCAGTCTCCAGGCCTGGGGTCCTGCCTGGCCAAGTAAATTGTGTTTTCCTTTTTTTCTGCCTCTCCACATCTGGCATAACTTAGAAATATGGCAAAACAGGGCTGACTAATCCCAATGTCATTCATGAGCCTCATCTGAGCAGCAAGGAGTACATACACAGAGCATAGGCCGGGTGTCCTGACTCTCCTTCTCCAGTTATGATTCTTCTCCTTTCTTTCATATCCCTGCAGAGATCAGCATTGCCAACAGCCCTAACTTCCAGCATCTTTTACACACTTATGGCTGTATCCTATCAGGCAGCAAGTCTCCTCAACTTCCATAGAAATGAATGAGCTACCTCTTATTCACTACCACAAAATCAATTTCTCTTGCACATTGTAGTTGTGGTGATTTCAAGTCTCTAAACAGGGGAACAGAGAAGCAACTTCTTTTGCCAGGTTTTTCACAGACAGTTTTAGTGTGTACTGTAAATTAAGACCTTGCTGTCAGTCTAGCCTCTGCGAGGATGACGTAGAGAATCCCATTAAACAAATTATAGCTTACTGTAATTTCACATTCCCCCACAATTTGAAAATATTGCTTTTTAGTCTGTACAATATATTTATGCTCCCATACTGTGTAAGCAAAACAAATTGCTTTCAGAAACAGATCGGTATCCTTCAGATAAAACCTTGATTTAATTAAATCAAGAATTCTTAAAGCAGGCAATTTCTCACCAGACATCACAGGAAGTTAAATAGCTATCTATCTGGACTATGAAGTCACCAGAAAAATAAGTGGATTTTCAAAATTCAGACCGCTTGAAATTAACAGTCCTGAAAAGCATGCAGCTCTTCATGAGAGAAGCAATTTATTAATACCTTGCAAACCCTGAACTATAAGGATTGCAAATTAGATGTAGAAAGTTACACAAATGGACAAATATGCTTTGTGTTGGTATATGAAGACACATCCTATTGGTCAAATATGTGCACAAATACCTATCATTTTGAAAGATTTCAGTTTTGAGATCGTATGTGAGAAGTGGGGACTTCTCTGAGATTTACCATGTCTGCATGGCAAACTCATTCTGCCTATTCTCCAAAATGAAATAGGCTTAGTTGCTAAGCAGGATTTCTGGCTGAATTATGGATCCTCATACTTTCTACCATATGTAGTCACAGCTTTTCCAGCAACAACATGGACAGGGCCTCCTCACATCTTGCTGCAATACAGACCTATAACGGTATTTCTGTTCAAAAGTATACTGAGTAACAAGCACTGAGGGCTTCAGTAAAGTTTGATCATCCTTGAACAGAAATATTACACATGCTAGAAAGATTATAACTATACTAATTGCAACTTGTCATGAAAGATGAGTGCTCTTTTATTTTGTGTGCATTTAAAAAAACCTTGCAGTCCCAGGCAAGTCAGAGTATTAATTCCAGTACAAGCAGCGGGACACCATCCTACCACATAGCCTACGGAAAACATTTTAAAGGACCAGAAAAAATGACATGTTAAGGAGACGTTAATGAGCGCATAACAGCATGAGGATTTGCAGAACCCTTAGGCCTGGCTTTAGATCCATCTGCTGAAGTGCTACTAGTATTTCGCCATCATCTCTACTTTAATGAGATCTTCAGTGTATTGAGAAGTGTTTATTTCCCTCAGCTTTTTTTTCAAAAAAAAAAAACAGTAGCATCTACATAATGCCTCCCCAAGGTAACACATGATCAGTTCTTATATATGATAACAGGTGTCTCCTTCCACATTCAAATGATGAAGATGTTCTCAGCTTTGCTGAAATACAGCTTGAAGAAAGGCATATCATCACACTGCTCTGCTCTTTGTCACATCTATGTAGGTTTCCTGTTCAGCTGCAAGCAGTGTCACAGCTCAGCCAAGCAGCCAGGCACTCTGCCATGACAACTGGACACTGCAGTCCCACACTACAGCTGCTCCCCCAAGTAGTAACAATCAGAGGAATGAAGGAAATGTCACATCCTAGGGTCATGGGGAAATCTAAGAAAAAAATTACTTGCATCTGGACCCAAATCAGACTTTGACATTTAATGGGTCTTGATTTAGATCAAGAGAAACCTCACACCAGGTCCTGACTGTGCTAATGCAGATGCAATAACGTTTTAGCAAGAGTTTGAATCAAGATAGACAAATCTGAAAAAACAGAAACTCCCACCAAATTCTGACATAAAAAAAAAAACCTTAAATACCTTTTTAAAAAATACAAACTGTTTTGTTGGGTCACTGATAGTTGCCAGTAAATTATTGGTGAAGAGACTGTTTTCCCTTAAGGAAGAGTTGTTGGAGAGAAAAGGAATAAGTTGCCCTAGTTTGAGTTCTGTCATCAAAAGAAACAAAGAGAAGGATGACAGGGTCCTTCAGAAGGAGCATGAACATCCATTAGGAATCCTGGCCTCTAATTCACATCAGCATATGGTGGCACCATGTCAGCATGCACAAAAGCCACATACACTATCACCCATGCCTTCCTAGCTGGTGGATTAGGCAAACAAACTACATACTTCCTGCTACAACTCTCCTTTTACTACCTGGCTCTGGATTCCCTCTCCTGCTACTGTGCCTCTCTCCCTCTGTTTTGTGCTATGATGGATGAACTGTTTTGAACTACTTCGGTCTCAAGCAAGATGCCATGCCAGCACACAGGACACCCATGTTTTCCTCACAGATGAGATGGGTTTTACAACATGTACTTGCACAGCACACAGACACAAGCGAGCAGTGGGAATAAGAATGAACACGCATCTCACCACCTACAGTCATTTCAGCTTTTATGGCTGCTGGCCTTCCCCTCATTGCTCTCCTGTTGTTTCCCAATGAGCCCAGGGCAGCAAACACATTTGCCTGTTCTGTGGTGGGCTCCCTCACTCCTGCCTTCTGTCACAGCACTCAGGCAGCCCCTGTCATCGGGGTACCAGGAAGCCTTACCACCATTAGCACTAATGCTCACACCACCCCCACGATACAGACAGCTACTATTAGCCCCATTTCACTGTGGGGGCTGCGGTGGGAATGGAAACTTTGCGACTGCACATCTCCAGGCCAGGTGCCCCAGGAAGCATGGCAAGGCCACTCTCCTGTCTCAGCCTCTGAGGAAGCCAGCAGTCCTTCCTCTCAGCTGCTTCCTTATGCACCACAGAGGAGCATTGCTCCCTTCAAAGCTTCGTGCCTACAGGCCTGCTGTAGCAGGTGGCCCTGCAGAGATTTTAACATAAGCATTAAATATATTTGAAAAAGAAAACAAAATAACCACAACCAAACAGGGAGGGCAGTGTCCTCTGCTGCACAAGCCACAGACACGGGTATCTTCAAGCCAAAAAGAAAGAAAAAAAGATCATCAGATGCCAGCAGACTCATCTTGGGCAGATTGTTTATTTTGCCTCTCCTCATTTTGGCAGTGATGTTCACCAACAGTAGAAAGTAGTACAGCATTAGTTGTTTCATTCTTTGGGATGGCCCAGATTGTGCCTTCAAAACATTCTTGCTACAGAAGGGAACTGTGCAGCCAAGAAGGCATCGCATGTCTTTGCTCCCCCTTGCACACTGGGCACCCTCAGGGCTTGCTGTGTGCAGCCACCTTCTAACCTAAGTCATTCAGGCTGAGATGGCACCAGGTGAAAGCTTTTATCATATCACAGAGCTGAGGAGAAATGTGAGAATGTGTAATTTTCAAGGCAGGTGAGGGATAGCCAAAATCCACTTATTTGTGGAAATCAAATGACTCTGTTTCCTTCTACCTGCCTTCCCCCGCCCCCCCCCCCCCCCCCACGCCCCCGCGCCCCCTGCCGTGCCATTGCCACCCCCTCCTCACCATGTCACCACCACCCTGGCCCTGTCACTGTCACCCCCGCCATGTCACTGCCACCCCCATCGTGTCACTGCCAGCCCTGCTGTGCCACTGCAGCCCTGCCTAAGCTTCCAAAGTAATTGCAAATATAAGATTAAGGCACTTTATTGCAACTAAATTTGAAGAAAAAAAAACACACACATATAATCTTCGATAAAAGACTTCAGCGAAAAATACTTGCCCTCTCCACCCAGATAGTTTGATGTAGTCCAGATGCTTACTGTATCATGGGTGTGGACTTGGTCTCTGACCAAAATGCCAATCCAGACAGATATCTTTGAGTTCCCTTCTTTTTTTGGCTTAAAAGGATTTAAACCTGTTTTATCCTTGTCTGTCTACTCACATTATCATTAGAGATAGATGAATTACTATAGGAGTGAAAGGTTGGCTTAGATGAGTCCTGAAAGTTTTGTTGCATAGAAAAACTCGGCCAAAATATTCATGTGACCAAAGCCTTTTAAGCCTGTATTATCAGGCAATAATATAATAAAACCAGCTAAGTTTCTGAGCATGCAAAAAATATTCAGGAAACAGCTTTTATTATGGGGGCTTTGGTGCTCAGCTTAAGCTTTCATTCCAAATCAGAAAACTAGACGCATGCAGCAGTGGAAAGGGGGAGAGAGAGGGGGAAAGAAAGAAAGAAAAGAAAAAAAATGTGAATCAAGCATTTGCTGCTTTGGGAAAGCATATTTTTCAGCCAGAAGTTTGAGATGAGTCACATTTCATCTGTTGTACTTAAGAGCAACCAGTATTTCATTTGTGTTCTGTCTACAGCTACTCTATCTACCTTAGGAATTTACTGTCTTTAGAAATGTGAATCCATTTTCATTACTGCACAGACTGTCACAGCTGTCAGATGCAGCATGTGTGCTTAGTGCTCTCTTATGATGTTCTAAGCAGTTATTTCTTATTCTTCAAATATGAGATATAGGTAATTGAGAAAATATGTAGGTATTTCTCATGTAATGACAAACGTAGCCCATTGAAACAAGAAATGGTAGATCAGACATTTCTCTATTATACCTGGACTAATCCCTTCCCTGAATGATACACTTGGGAATAGATGCAAAGATGGTCAATCCTTTTTCAGCATGCTATCTAAAGGTCTGGATATATCTTTCTTTCCTATAACATGGGAATGATAGCTTACCCTTCTTTCGCTGCAGAGTAAGACATTATACAATATGTACTGCTTCAAGGCAGCAGCATACCTAAAGCAGCTGTCAGTACAGCAAACAAGCTGTAAATCCCCACTTTACATTACCCCCTAAAAATGGTTCCCACACTCACCTTTCTGGCTACACAAAAGTTCTCAGACTTTAGTATCAGGTTTACAGAATGCTTTAAGTTGGAAGGGACCTCTAGAGATCATCTAGTCCAATCCCCCTGCTCCAGCAGGGACACCTAGAGCACGTGGCACAGGGTGGCATCCAGGCAGGTTTGGAAGATCTCCAAAGAAGGAAACTCCACAACCTCTGTGGGCAGCCCGTTCCAGGGCTCTGTCACCCTCATAGGAAAGAAATTCTTCCTCATATGGAGATTAAACTTCCTGTGTTTCAACTTACACCCGTTACCCCTTGTCCTGTCACTGGCCACCACAGAGAAGAGCCTGGCCCCATCCTCCCTACAATCACCCCTCAGGTACTTAAACATGTTGATCAAATCTCCTCTCAGCCTTCTTTTCTCCAGACTAAACAGGCCCAACTCGCTTAGTCTGTCCTCATACGATAGATGCTCCAGTCCCTTAATCATCTTCGTGGCTCTACGCTGGATCCTCTCTAGAAGCTCAATGTCCCTCTTGTACTGGGGAGCCCAGAACTGCCCCCAATACTCCAGGCGCGGCCTCACCAGAGCTGAGGAGAGGGGCAGGATCACCTCCCTCGACCTGCTGGTAACGCTCCTCCTGATGCAGGCCAGGACCTTCTTGGCCACGAGTTTATAGTGAATCTGTTGCATGATCACATAAATCAAGCATTTGATTTGATCATTTGTATGTGCACATTGAAAATGGCAGAATGATAAGAAAGATTTTCTGTATCATCTAGCAGTAAGCTTGGCTACCCCTTCAGGTAGATGGTAACTTGTGCTTCTGAATAAAAACAAGGACATATAGAAATAGAGAAAATTTCTATTATTAAAATACATCTGGGCTACGCCCCAGGTTATTTCTTCAGAGCAGAAGCGTTAATTGGGCTGTATTAGCAAGTTGAGAAAAATGCATATTGAGAAAGCTACCAAATCAATATTGAAAATCTTATTGTCACAGCAGACACTATCAGCACTAACAGTAAGTTGTCTTACAAAGCAGACAACCTCCAAGTCACACTTTTGTAATTAAGAAAGAATTCATATAGAAAAGGAGGGTGATCAAAACCATGAATAAATTATTTGCTTGACATTTCTTAGAGTGACTGAAATATCACACATAAGCAAGATAAGGAAATAAGTCAGGAAGGTGCAGATGGTTTTATTCTTAGAGTCACTCAACACACTTTAAAGAGTTTCATGATAGATAAATGCATGCTGTTCTGGCCATATTGTAGACCCAAAACACTTGGGGGGCGGGAAGAGGACACATAAGCTTACAGAAAACAAACAAACAAAAAAAGAACACACATCAAGCCTTTAGATATTAGCACCATATTAACCCTGGCATCATCAAAAGCTAACAGCATCCTCAGCTGCATTGGCAGGAGCACAGCCAGCAGATGAGGGGAAGAGACTATCCTTCTCTACTTAGCATTAGTTGGGCTGTAAATAGAATATACGGGGTAGTTTTGGAGCCCCACTACAAGAAGATGCTAACCAGTTGAAGCAAATACAACAGAGGGCCAGCAAGATGATGAAGGGCTGGAGCACTTGCTGAGGGAGCTTGTCTTGTTCAGCCAGGAGAAGAGATTGCTTCAGGAGGCCTAACAGATCCTCCCCAATACCTACAAGGAGGTTAGCAAGAGGATGGAACTGGGCTCTTCAGAGCACATTGGGAGGATGAGAGACAGACTTAAGAGAGGTTCAGCCTGAAACAAGGAGAAACATCTTCCCTGTGATGAGAGTCTAGCATTGGAACTGCTATCTAGAGTAGCTGTGCCATCTCCAGCCCTGGAAGTTTTCAAGACCAGACTATAAAAAGCCCTGATCAATGCAGTCTGACCTCAGATGACCCTGCTTTGTGCAAAAGACCTCCTGAGGTCCTTTTCAACCTGAATAATTATGCTATGAATTCTCCAGCCCTCACAAGAAGAGTAACTTCAATACAGAAAGACAATGGAAGTTCCTAGAGCAGTCAGCTATATATAGAGACCCAGACAGAGTAGAATCCCACCCTAAAATATTTCAAGGTAGTGGTCAGTGAAGTACAGGTCACAAGATATTACTGAAAAAGGATTCCGATTAATACTTTTAAAATTAGTCATTGCAAAAACCTAGAAGCATCAAGTATATAGATCATTTTTCCCCTCTTTGCTAACATTCCCTTAATTTCTCTCTCTAAAGGTATTGCACCCAGGTGAAGAATGAGTTGTGCTAGCTGAGCATTACTAGGAAGGAATAAACTAAAGAAAGCAGAATATCCCATTATATTAATGGCTGCAGGTAGCCATTGAAAGATAAATACAAGAAGAAAAATTGCTCATTGAGTATCCAAGTGGAACAGACGAAGAGGGAGTAACATAATTAGCAAGGAATAGGTTAAGTGTGGGAAACTGAGAAACCGTGAGAAACTGTGGGAAGCCGTGGGAACAGTGAAAGTTAGGAGTGAGAAACTGTGAAAGTTAGGAATAACAGATTAGCAGATAGAGAAACCTAAAACACAGGCTGGGCGCACAAATCTCTGGTTGGTTACCTGTTGTCCGTTAGCAGGATTGGACCCAGATAGCAATAGAGTCAAGGAATTGGCTGGAGGCAGGGGGAGGGAACGTGTGGACAGCGCGTGGACAGTATATGCTCACATACTGGGAGAATATATAAGTTTGGTCTGATGCTCAATAAAATGGCTTCTGGTCCTAAACCTTAAGCCCCTGCTCCTTTCGATGACTTCCACAGTTAAGTTCTGCTGAATTCCATTGTTGGACTATCATGGCACTGTGCTTTAAGACAGGCATACATAAAGTCAGCATCTTAACCTCTACTGGGCCCAAACATTATCTGGTTTTCACTTTCCTCAACTTCCCTTTCCTTATGAAGCAAGCTGATATGCAAGAGTTATTTCGAGTGCTCTAATTCTTATCAAAGGCCCCTACTGATTATCCCACCAGTTATGAGTGTCCCAGTCACAGTATCTTATCTTGTACCAAACGCACATTCAAAGTATGTGCATGAGAGGCAGGGGGAAGCAAGAACTAATAAGAGCAGCTGGTTATGTTTCTCTTATATTTATATAAGGGGAAGCCCCTATCAGCTGTTTCCATCAACTTGCCATTGATGATGGCAAAAAATAATATAGAGCCGGGGCCAGGATATACTAAAGTGCTAACTGCAGCTTGTTATCTGCACTCAGTAATTACAAGCGTTACAGAAACTTGCATGCTTTTCTCCATGGTGCCAGCACGTACATAGCAGTTTTTTTTTTTTTTTAAACCCAAGCATATCATTACTTACTTGCTCTCTTGCAAGTCACCTGTTAGGGTGGGAAACTAAGACAAACAGATGTTTTACTTTTCATGCTGAGGAAGTGAAATTAGAGATCATCTTCCTAAGCTTTTTATGGAAGAAAGTTCAGAAAGATGAAGAAAGCTATACTTTTAATCCTACAGAGTTTAAGCACTGACTCTAGTAGTATGTAATCACTGGAGGGGAAAAAAGAAATAAAGGTTGAAGGGGAGGATAGGAAGATAAAATAAAGTTCACCTTTCACTCTCAGTTAAGTACTGGCTTAAAAATAATCATCTTCTGTATGTAAATTAACCTAGGTAAGTCTGTAGTCCTCCCAGATTACTGACTTAAATCCAACAATATTTATACTTAGAACAATAATTTCTACACCTGGCCCTCAAGAGCTATTACCATAGGGCATCTGCTGCCCAAGTAGACACATATTTATTCTAAGATGGCTTCATGTTGCAGCTGGCATATTAAATATATATTGGCAACTTCCATACAGATTTTTAAGGTTTATCTTCAAAAGAGTTGTTCAAATATTAATACAGGAGGGGAAGGAGGTTTTAGACAAGCAGTCTAGAAGTCTGCATACATTGCCAGCTCTCAGCAACAATGCTGCAAGGAAGCAATGATTTGTATTGTTACCCTATTTAGTTTCTCAGTACTATCACAAATGAAAAAAAAAAGTTTTTCTCACAGTAGAATACATTTGTTGGCTTACACCCATATACTTTTAATTTCATTTAGCTAACAACAAATCTGTTACTCATTTAACTGCAGATTCTCTCTCATCTCTATCTTACATTTTTTTGTGTAGTATTTTGAGCAAAGTTCATATTTATTGCTGAACAGTGGCTCCAACCATAACTCCAAATTCAAATGTTCCTCAACTCCAGGGCCTGCCTAGATTTTAACTCTAGCCCAAACACGGTTTCACATGTACTCTGTCTTTGGGTCCAAAACACTCTCCTGGAGCAGTTAAGACCTCTGGTCTTTGAAGGCATTGAAATATGGATCCATATCAACTTCACAGCTTGAGCTCATCTACTTAGAGGGAATAATTTGTGAGATCTAGGTATAATTGAAGGAAGTCTCATGCATGTTTTCTGCCATGCTTTTGCTAATGTCCTTAATGTTAATTCACCCTCCATCCTTTCTTTTCTGTCTCTGCCAAGTAGAGCTTGCCAACTGTGCCAGTCTGCAGTGCAGCTTTTCAGGAAAATAAACAAGGACTAAAGAGAGACAGCCAAATGCATTTTATGTCATCAACCATTCCAAGAAAAGTTGAATCCGGGTCACAGGAGATAATTTATATGCAATGCTTCAGCACATTCTGGGTTTAAACACTATCCAATTCAGTGAACACAGACATTTTCTCATGAGAAGGAAACTGCAATCTGTTTGGAAGCTCTGCTGACAGTTTAGATATACATATTCAGATCTTTCTCAGTCTTCCAAATGAAGTCCCCTCAGATGTTGCAAAAAGAATATTCTAAGTGACCTTACATTTGAGCATTAGTAGCCACATTGTTTCATGATGAAAGATGGAAACAGAGGAAGCCAAGATGAGAAGAAAAAACACTTTTTTTATGGCATCATTTGTCTTGTAGCCTTCACTGCAAAATAAAAGAAAGCAGTCACTATGAAGTTAAGAGGTCTAAAACCCCCACTAATATATTAGACCCAAAGAGTGTACACAAAACTATACTGGGTCAGCTGTCCAAGCATATGAAACAGCTCAGCTTGGGAGAACTCCCAAGCTACTTAAAAGGGTACTTTTCACAAACAGGAGGAATAGCAGTATTGACCAAACAAACCAGAAGCAGGCAAATGGAAGACAGCTTTAGCCATTCCTCAATTCACCCCCACCTTACTAATTACAGATTTTTTTTCTTCTGTATAATGAAATGTTGCAGTTCGAAAGCTGTAGTGGTGGTGGGGGGGGGGGAGGAGATATCA
>NW_010589821.1:0-62635 GCF_000705375.1 Tinamus guttatus
GAGCCCTTCCCTTCGAGATCTGAGATCGAGATTATGTCAAACCAATGCACAGAACACCAAAAGCTTCTCCCTAGCAGTAAAATTTTGTTAGCCAGGAGCATTAGGATAAGTGCCAGAAATGCAAACTGAAGAATCACTTGGAACACTGAAAGACACAGCTAAATGTAAAAGTTCAGCTGGAATATTTCAACTTTGAATGAAGCAAATGCAGTAGATTCAATTTATGCTTTCCAATATTTATTCTTTAATTTGAGTAAATATGTCTCTAATAAAAAATGCATGCGTAAATAAAGAGTTCAATTTCAAATTTTACTGCTCGCTTGACTTTGAAAATGTTCTTATGATCATGTATTCGCAAATTTCTGCTCGACTGATCCAAGAGCCTAGGACTTCTGAAACTTATTAAAGAAGAATTTCAGCACATGGAAAAAAGTGGCAAGGTTGATTAAGATGCTAATAATTTTAAAAATACTAATTAAATCATAATGCAATTTCAAGAAATCTTACTGACAGTATCTAGCCTGTGATGCAGAGCTCTAACACAGACATTATGGTTCATGTAATCTTTTGTTACTGATAGTTCTACCATATTTTTCTCTTGACCAGCAGCAACCCTGTCAGAACGTCTCACAGCTTACAGATTCAAGTATCCATGTGTGTATCCTGTGGGGTCTAATGACAGCTCTGAACCAACACTGAGATAAACAACATTGACTTCAATGCATTTTGTGCTAAGTCAGGGCATGGGCATTCTTTCAGTCCTGGGACAGATGACTGTACAAATACAATAATACTATAATGCAGATCTACTAGTAGCATATTTGTCTTTTATATATTTTATACATTTTCTTTTCTCTCTCTTTTTGTTTTCTAATATTAAGCAAGTACACAGCATGTCTGCATCTCTCCTAATCAGATATCCTTATGATTGATATAATCGTAGTATATATTATTGATAAATCATACATATTATATTATTAAAACTTTATAAAATAATATTGATATAATCCTATTTTATCCTATAAATATTTATATTATAACATTATAAATATTATAATATATTTTTGATATAATCAATCCACTTTTTTCTTTTAGAGATTATTTACAAAGTTCAGTGTTTCATGCAATCAGCTCTTCTCACAGCCAGTAATGGTACTTGTTCCAGTTAAAATCCTACAGTTCTCTGAAATATTAGGAATAAGGCTAAGTTTTCTCATTGGACAATGAAAACAGCCTTAAACACACTTGATGTTGGCACTTAATATTGTTGATGGGTGCTTGTTTTTGTTATGGTGATCACACTAGAGAATACCAAGAGATATTAAAGTATTTCTGATTTCATATCTCTGCAGCAATCCAGAGAGAGAAAAAAAAAAAAAAAGATGCCATCCTGTCATACTGACTCTTATCCTGGTCTTGTCCCACAGTCATTCTCTATCTTTTCTGAAGCTGTTTGAGCATGTATTTGTTACTCTTCCAAGAATTTCTGAACAGCCATCTTCATTGCTTTTTATTTTACAGTTAATCTCCTGATAATAGATTGTAAATTTAACACATTATTAGATGCTATAAAAACACTACAGGTACCTGTAACAGCTGAATATATTGGTCAAAAGCAAATATGAAGTGCTGTAAACAATGTACTTGCTAATTGGTTTTTTTTTAATAACTGGTAATCTACTGACTGAAACTTTTTCCAATTGACCTCGAGATTCAGGAGAACTATTCATATTTATAAAGTGTGCTAATTTTCCAGGTAATGTCTAGAAAGAGCAGTTTCAAAAGGTGCATGCCAAGGGGATAACTCTTATTTTGGTTGAAATTTAAAAAGCTTGAAACAATTTTAAAAAGTCTCATCTTAAGTACCCTGAGGAACCTGTTGGAGAACCACAAACTGGAATCCACGACTGGATTGAGCTCTCCCAAGTTCAATCCACTTATATTCCATAATAGTTTGTTTTATTTAGGAGTTTCTTTTGTCTAAATGTGGGCTTAAAACAAGCACTGCATTTAAGCAAATCTAGAATTTAGAAATTCATAAATTGTACAGGAGTGCAGCATTTTAATACATTTAACTCTGCAAATTCCATGAGCTCACAAGACATATATGCTACACTTTCAAAGAAACAGAGCTTGCCAGGCATAGATGTAGTAAAATGAATGAAAATTACTATGCAATTACCATTACTACATGAAAAAAAAAGTATCACAAAATGCTGTACTACATACATAACAAGGTATATTTTGCAAAAATCCTAGCCAGATAACAAGTCAGTAAAAGTTTTTTTAACAGTAGCACAAGATTATGATTGCTTTCAAATTAGGACAACCAGATGAGCCACCTAGTCTTAAAATGAAGACTGCAATGTTTAAAGTTATTTAGAGATGTTTAAAAGAATTTAAAAGTTATTGTCCATGCTAAGTACAGACTAAATTGATAATATGTAAATCCTTTTTGCTTAGGAAAAAAAGTGTCCTGAAAATTAAAGAAAACAAATAAACAAAACAAAAAAACCCACACACCCTTTCTCTGGAATACATCATATATCAAAAACCATCTCAGATATTGTCCAGTTTTGTTACGGCATTGTCTAGGGATGTCACTGAAACTGTAGTTGAAGAAGAGCATCACCATTTTAAACAAGAACGTGAACCAGAAAAAAAAAGAAAAACTATTTGAAACAGAAAATACTGATTGCTAATCTATCATCTGAATGTTTGGCTCTATGTACTCTAATTTTTGCATCACGAATTACCCTATTATGGGACCATATCTATTAGCAATGCACAGATTAGACTTCCCCATCTGGAACCTGAATTACCCACTGTCCCTCCGCAAAACACCCAGCTATCTGGCATTCAACAATTTTCTAGTGTTACGTGTTAAAAAATAAATAAATAAATAAAGCATATTTATTTCTTCTCTACTGGTGCTAATCTACATAAATCCATGCAAAATATTCATGAATACAGAACATGCTGCAGCATTTTAAAAATAGTCATTAAAATAAATGCAAGAAGATGCTGTAAATCATGATTCCTCTACGAAATGAAGGTTCTATCACATCCAAAGTGAGCCATAAAATGGCACTATCAGGAAAAGTGATGTGTTTACCTAAAGTACATTTTGAAAATTTAGCACAGAGATAAAATGTATTTGCTGGGAAACCCGCATAAAATGTACTAAGTTTAACATTTGCCTACTAGAAAGGAGAAAAGAAAAATAGATGTACTTATATGTCTTGCTTCTTACACATAGCAAGTTGGATTTCAGGATCAACAGAATATATCTAACCAAGTGTGTCAGACTTTTTCTTTAAGCCTAATATATTCATAGCATAAAATGAAAAGTAACATGATTTGCTTTGTGTCACTGTGTTGTGTATTTGAATCTAATAATCATGATACTACTTAATAGCATAGAAAGTCCAGGCAGTAACTGATTACCAAACAAAAGCAGAGAAAATTAAAAAGGAAAGTTAGGATCATTCATCTATTCAATTGTGTGTTGATTGTACACAGACGGACAAATAATAGATAAGACATAGATTAAATTCCCTTTCTTTATCTGTATTACAGGCTAGCTTTTTGTTCATTACTTCCAAGCTTTATCTGCACTGACACATTAACATAACGGTGCAGAGATACTGGTTTTGCGCAAGGTCACTTCTAAAGGAGGCATGCTCTGCACTGAATAGCCAAGTGGTTCTCGTGGACTTTCATGGGGACACTTGTTGGCAAAAGCAACTAAAGCCAATCTAACGTAGCACACATGAACCGCAAATGGGAAATAGTTGTGTGTCTTTTTTTAATTTTTCCCTTAAGTGCAACTCACAAAAACAAAACAAAAGGCAGAACCTCCCACCTTTTTACACTATTAATCTCTATTACCATATTTAACATTATTTCCTTCCCCCTTGTCCTGAGCATCAGATAGTGAAAGCTATTCTGGTTAACCTAGTAGCAAAACCCTAGAGATTATTTTGGGCTCTTGGGAGAGGAATAAACATCAAAATAACTATGGTGCTTGAAGAAACAAAATATGTCTATTTTTGAGTTCCATTTTGCCTCTGCCCCCTTTCGCCCTCCCTCAATCCCCCCAGTATCCAGATAATTTCAGGTCCAAAAACATGGATTGTGAGAGAGATCTGAAATTACCAGAGGGCATCAAAAAGGATAAACCCTTTTCCTACCTTTTCAGGTCTCTAAATAATTATCAAATCCTGTATCTTTTCATTTTCCTATATCCACTGATATCCATCCTATTTCAAAACAAATACATAACTTTGAGACAGATTGGGAATATATTCCTGAGATTACTAGAGACTTCTTGCATTTTATCTTTACTTTTTTTTCTTAATTGTCTTTATTTCCAGATAACTGTGTAACTTCTGGATACTGCTCATTTGTTCTGTTCTGGGCATAAGAAGATATTAGGCTTAGGCAAAAATAGGACAAAGATTTGAGGCGTTGTAGAGCCAGATAGACAGCAATGCAATACAGCACAATATTCAAGTGAAACAGCTTTCTTGGACACAGGGAGAGTAGTTTTATTCACTTGTCCTTTTCCTAAGGTTGATGGATTATTCTCATGCCTGAATTCCTGTGTTGTGAAAGTAAAATAGCATCAAGTACCTGCTACTCAGGACTTCTAAAAAAAAAAAAAAAAACAGGTAAAGATTTATGTGACTTTCATTCCCGGCTTAACACCTACAACATCTATCAGTTTTTACTGATATGAAATCTCATACAAATGCACAAATTAATGATCCTGACAGTCTCTTTCTAAAAATCCTCCATGAGTGGCTGGTTACTTTCAGTAAACAGAAGCTTTGGAATAAGAAATCTAGCTATGTAAGTATGTGACTGAAAACAAAACCAACCCCACTCTGCACACTAGTCCTTCTGCTTACAGTCTGGTCAGACTCATCTCCCATTAGCTTGTAACCTTCCTGCAGCAATGGAACTATCTTCTAAGGCATTTATATGGCGTCATAGAAAGCTACGGACACCAAACACAAAATTAATCAAAGGTACCTGCTTGGAAACAATTCTTCTGGAAACCAAGGCTCGGCCAGGAGATCAAATACAAAGTTGTTCTGTGATATTACAGAAACAGGTCACAGGAAATTCAGGATGCTGCTTGTGTCTTGTGGGTCTTATTGATCAAAGTTTCCTTGTAGGCAGAACTGGAATTCTCCATGATTGTAAAGTATTCAGCATATTCATAAATACAGAAAAATACTTACTGTAGAGATACATGCACAGCTTTATTCTGCAGCAGTGACAAAAATTAGATGCTGCCATCAGATAACTACTAAGGATGATCACAGAATTACTTCCAGTATACTTCCAGTGGTTCCTATAGGACCATTTTGACAGTATCCACTTTTGCTCTGGGACTCGGACCAGCTTTAGAATCAAGCCAAGCAAAGTAAAAGCAGCTTTGATTGCCTCAGACCTCAAAGAGGTAACTAATATCAAAGTCTACAGACCTGGTATTTTAACTATTGAATATGTATGTGCACGTAATCAAGGTCATGCCATGCAACTTTGAGCAAACAGCCATGCTTCTGAACGCAGTAGAGCTTAAGCATGCCCCGGTGGAGGACTCCTTGCTCACAAAGATCACTCATTTTACCATGATCTGTCCGGTGGCTTGCAATCACAGTATATTTAGGAGAGGAGTTTATACTTTGTCAACCAAGTAACCAAAAAAAAGAAAAGAAAAAGGAAAAAAAAAAAAGCCCCAAACCTTAAGCTGAAAGTTTTGAGAATAAGGAATTCTTAGCCAAATGAGCCTTGATTGTTTTCAGGGCTCAACAATACTGTTACTTCATATCACAAAGCTTTTCATCCAGAAACCAATAATTTGAATAACATTTACATTAACCTTCCTGAGAGAACTTCAAGCAGATTCTGATCCCCATCACTAATGCTTTTTTTCCATTTTCTTCCTATGTTGGACACAACAAAAGTCTTTTTGAACAAAGCCTGCAGTTACACCAGCAGTTTAAAAAAAAAAAAAAAAGTATTAAATGCTTCAGGCATCTATCTCCAGAACAAAATAAAGCTAGTTTTACTAGTCAAGGTTCTAACTTTCATATCTTCTGACCATGAACTAAAAATATGCCCTTGAAATGGGCAACAAAGCTGCAAGTGTTTTGATGCTAAGCCAGTTTTGGAGGAGGAGGAGACTAAAAGCATAAAATATGTTGTAGAATTTGTTTCCATTACAAAGGTTTTATTCCTTGTTTCCAATTCTTATCTCACATTGATATAATAGGGTAATATTATGTGATCTTAGCGCTTAAAACAGCTACATTATATTTAGAGTATTATCCACATATGATTATTTCTGATTCTGTGTAAGAAGATTAGAATTGAATACTACCAATTTTAACTAGCAAAACTACAAGACATACATAATCTGTTTTTTGATTGTAATTAAAACAGGAAAAACTATGTGCCCCGAACACCCCCCACCACATTTAAATTACTTCCACCTCCTTATTCAGATGACATTACAACACTGAAAGTATTTAAAGACTGTATGTATATATGTGAAGATATTCATACAGTGAAGAAAGGCATGCATTTCACAAAACAGAAAAGTTATTTTCTGATTTTTGGACAGTTTCATGAAAGGAATATCAAATGAAACAGTTTTCTCATCTTACTCTTGCCACTAAGATGAAGTATGAATTACACTTCTTGATAACACACAGCATTATGCCTTGCTCTTTCTTGTTATTTTAGGGCAGAATTGTTTTTCTTTCTCTTAGGTATGTCAAATTTCAGGATCACTAGACTCTTCAGTGTCAATCAAAACTACCTCCATAGCACTGTAGTCTTCTTGGTGCTCGTTTTATGACTCTGATGCCCACTTGATAGTCAGTCTGGCTTACAACTAGAATACTTTCTGGATCTTAGACTTTCTAGATCCTTGATTTAACAAAGAAATGTACTCAAATCAGAGTTCAGACTGACACACTCAGCTTTTCCTCATACTAACATTTAAATAAAAGGAAGGCATGTTAAGGTACTTTTCAGCACACAATTCATTTCCTTTGTGCCAAAAAACATCCATTTTCTTGAGAGTTTGCTACTGCTGTAACAGTTATAGTCCTTCTAGATAGCTGCAAAAACAGCTGATACCTGCCCCATTAGGAGATAAATAAGCCCATGCAACAGTCCCTCAAAACAAAATGCAGAAGCATATTGAATAGTCCTAAGACTCTTCTTTTATATTGCTGTGTCAAATTTGGTCTCCATAAAATGTCTGAGGAACAGAAGATTCTATGGCTAACAACATGTTTGTACAGCAATTGTTTCTTATGTTATACAGCATACTATAGCAAACTAAACAAGCCCCCAAAAAAGCAAGAGAGTTGTCTGGGCAAGAAAGAATAAGCTAATTAAAGAATGCAAGATAAGTGTAAGCAGAGCAGCAACACATTTCAAAGATTTTCTCATCTTTTTTCTGGACAATCCTAACAGTGGTTCACTCTCATCTTCACTGCCTATGTAACAGTGCCTATGTAACACTGCCTATGTAACATGATAGCAATAAGTTAAGTAACAGAAAGAAAAGAAAATTAGTTCTTTTCTGAGGATTTTTTTCTCTGTTGATTTCTTACCCAATAAAAAAGTAGATTGTAACTAGTAGTAAAGTGGCCTGTAATGCTAACTACTTTACAAGACTTGGACAGTGGAGTTGGCACTTGGCATTAATGACTGGTAGATATCCTGAAATGCTCCTAAATACAGCACTAAGTTCTTGGTAAATCTTAATGCTGCCTCTTAATACTGCATTTATTTGTTTCACTTTCTGATTGTGTTTTCTTTATGTGCAAGCCAGCTTTACATCCTAATCTTCTCTAGGCACGCAGTGATCTTAAAAGTATGTCTATAGTGATGGTTACACTGCTAAAATAAAGCCTGGCAGACAGCTCAAACAGTGCACTATGGATCCAGTGAAAACTTCCCAGTTTACATGTTCCTTCATATTGCTGTAGTCTCTTACTGCTAATATTTACTGAAGCAGTGTCCAGACTCAGCTTAGGAGAGAGGATTTTCAAGGGACTGTCTCAAGTAGTACTATGGTCCTGACAGCACCATCACTATCACCACTCTAGACCTCCCCCACTGTCCCAAATGGGTTTTGAAAACTCTCTAATCTTTCCTCAAATTCCAGTGATTCTTCCCGTCATATCCAGACTAGAACACCCTTAGAAACTACAAAGCCTCTATTTTATTCTGTGATAAAGCCCTTACGATGGGCTGAAACAGACTATACTTTCTTTTAAACACTTTGATCAGGAAGGGGAAAAAAAAAAGGTACAAATTTAAGTCCTGGCACCAGAGACACTATGTGAGGCCCAGAGGAGGGCACAAGCTAAGCTAGTTGCGTCGATGCAACTGGTCCATGTTTCTCAGGATTAGAAGTGTATCAGCACAGATGCTGCCCAAGCAATCAGCTGGCAACATGCACTTCTGTTTCTCAGGGAATGGTAACTCAAGTTGATGTATGTTCATTTTTGAGTACCTCACACTCAAGACATGTTTTAGAGCATTCTCTGACAAGCTTTGGGTGCCAATCTGCAACTGGGAAAGTCAAATTCCCAAATCAGTGGAGTGCAATCTCATTTACTGGAGGCAAATTAGTTCCCACAGTGCTAGCAGCAGATGGTTGGGGCCTTCTAGGGAACCACATGCTCAGGCATCAAAGTGCAGACCTGCCTAGACTGCTCTGCCAATTTAATGATACATGATGAAGCACAGTTTTCCTTCAGCAAGTCAATATTCCACAGCAAAATTCTGAATAGCAGAGAGGAAAGAGGTAGAATAATTAAACAATGTAGATAGCCATCTTGAAAACCACACTCACCCTGAAAGGGAAACTAATTGCTTTTTCATTGAAAACCATCTACCTGGGGACTCTTCTACTGCAAATAAGAAGCCACCTCTAAATCAAAAGGTGCCTGTGAGGAAGATTCTCAAAAGAATAAGGGTCAAAAGGATCCTGCTCCTGTAACGATTACTTAATTCAGATACTGATCTGAAAGTACAATACTTGAGATCAAAACTGGGCACTCAAATGTCTCCTCAAAGAGCTAAATTCAAAAGGAACCAATGTACCTAACCAGGGGCAAGAAGAGCAGGTAACATCCTCTCAAAAACGCCTGTGCAATATTTGTGACTACACAGGAGAAAACTTACTCTCACTTTTCTGATACACACCTTGAAACACTTAAGAAGTTGGAAGAAAAATGAAGGGACATACATAATTCTTGTATTTAAAATTCCAGTGGTAGGAGCTAGTAATAACCCCTAGAAGATACAACTGCTCCTGGAAATGAAGAAACACAGGAGACAACTGAGTGGCTGCAATGGAAGGAAGCCCATCAGAGCTTGAAGTGTTGCATGCTGACAGCAGGTTTCTTCAGCTGGCGGCTGTGTTGTCCATGGCAAGCTGTTGGGATACACATTCCTGAAAGTGCCCACACGGGCACGACTGAACCTGGGGAAGCGGTCTTCCCAGAAAAGATATTTCTGGAAATCTTCTAATAAAGCCTATGGAAATGGCAAGCTATCTCATCTACTGCAAGGGTGGGGGCAAATATCCGCACCGAAGAGAACCTCTTAAAACAGCCACATTTACACTCCTGCTTTGTCCAAGCCAGCAAGCACCCGAGCACGGTGCTACAAGGTCTTACTCTAATCTGTCTCATTTGCCTGGCAGCTCTCATTTAGCAGTGGAGTAAACAATACAGCATTTTCATAATTTAAAATTATGCATTAAAACAGGAGAAATTAATGTTAGTCCAAAGTAATTTACACTGTTAATTAGGCAAGAGTTCTAAATAATTACATGCATTTTCCTCCTCCATTTATAGATCATTCTAACAACATCTAGAGCTTATTGGAGAGGGAGCTGAAATTCTGATTGCTGCTTGGTAATTTAGCCTTTAGCCTAAGTTTCATATTAACCTCTGGGATGTAAAATATTTATGAGCCGCTTGACTCCAAACCACCAGTGTTCTGAAAAAAACTCTAATAATAGAAATTAATTCAGTAAATTAACATGGCATCTTCTCACAAAACTCTATATTTAGGCATGACTGACTGTAAATTCCATTTTTATAACAGCCTTGTCATGCAAATATCTCAAAATACTGTTTTCCATTTTTATTTGATAGTGTGCCTCATTGGCAAAGGGTCAATGATAACAAGAGAACGGGCATAAATACATATCTTCAGGATATAGTCGTGATATACCTAGATGCAGTAATTATCATGTGGATGCTATTTTCTAGCCTTTCCAATAGCCTGTAAATAATAAAACACATGGAAATAATCTCATCAAGTTTAGGCATGTACCACATACAGTTTTTTGGAAGTTTTACCTTAATGCACAAAACACAGGCAAAGCTCAGAAAGACATTACTGACTTTCACTCAATTCTCCCTTTTTAAAGGGCTAGTGGATGGACTAATCCAAAATGATGCATTCTGCAACAGTAATCACAACATTACAGACTCAGATTACACTTACTTTGGGGAAGAGTAGCAGGGGGTTGTGATGTTTCTCAATTCCTTAATACTTTGTGCCTTGAATAATTCTCTTTCTGTGCTTCTTTGAGAAAGATAATATATGTAAGAAAAAGATTATACATAAAAAAAAATTTGGTTCTACCTTATCTATGTTACAAAACGTTATGAAACATTTTTCCACACTATGTTAACATTATTTCATATAGTGAAACTTAAAAAACTACAAAAGGTAATTGGTACCTTGTGTTCCTTATCTTGTCTCCAATAAAACTGATTTATTTGTTATGGGAAGAAAAGGTGCCTATATTTTCCTCAAAGTACTAGATTTACAAACATAATAAATTTAAAAGTCCACCTTTCTAATCAGCTGTATACCATATGGAGGAATCTATATAAGTTTTAAAGCAGAAACTACTATTATGTAAACTCTCTGTAAACAGGAGAGAAATGGTTACTCCTCTTGCAACAATGTATCAAAAATGCTTGTAAATTGGGAAGAGCTACAAACACATATACCATTAGATATGAAAAACAGGGCATTCAAAAATGTCCTCAGTGCTATTTGTACATTGCATTATTTTAAAACAAAATAAAACACGTTTATAACCCTATTTTCTTTTCAGAGAAAACTTCTCACAGAAAACAGGTGTTTCTTTCCTAAACTATGCCTACATACGCAGCAGACAGAAAAGAAGTATGAGTGCTAAGGCTCTCTGAATGTAACATACCAGAGTAACATGCAAAGTTGTTTCATCTCCTGTTGTACAGGCCATCTAACACTGCAAAGACATTGCAATAAGTTCCAAGAACTTTTAGTTTCAAGAACTTTTAAAACAACATTTTTTTTTATTTGCAATAACTATCAAATATGTATTTTTTACTTAAACTAACATCTGGCCCTAGTGGCAATGTCCTAGAGTCTCAGTAAATTGCTTACGTATAGAGCATCAGCTAAACTGTGGTTGCAGACTTTGCATTCTCCAAATCTTCCTTCCCTTTGCCATATCAGTTTGCATCTCCTGATAAGATTGCCCTGCAAGTAAAAGCCATGAGGAACAGCAGCAGTTTTACTCCTCTCTCTCATCTGGACTGAACTAAATCTGTAGATATCCATCTTTAAAATGATGAATTAGGAGTTCATAAAGTGATCTGATTGCTGAGATAAAAAGACAATACGAAAACATAGTTTTTGTTGGTTTCCTATTTTCATGGGTGCAAAAGAAACAGTGCGGTGCTACCACAGTGTGAATAACAAAACCAAAACAGTTACTCTGAAGATCAGTGATCCTAAACTTGTCACTGCGGCCACTCAAGAGAGGGACAGCTTCTCTGTCACAGTGCGTGTGGACACTTGTCTACCTGACTAACAACACCATTCTTTCTCATTCACATGACATGAGTCAGGACTGTCAGGATCTAAGGATTATGAAAGCTTTATCAGAAGTGGATTACGAACATGCTCAATATGCAGATGAAAACAGTTATCTATAAGTCAAAAAGAGATAAATTCAATGGAAAGCCAACTTAGAATTTCAAAAAAAAAAAAATGCACATTCAATATTCTTTGCTGTTTTAACTCCCATCCCGCTGAGTTTCAGTAACATAAAATATGTATTATTTCCTTTCAACCATATTGGAGTTTAAAGTATAGCAAGAGTTTTACTTTGCTGTTCATCTCTACATATAAATGCCTCAAGCAACAGAAAATGATTGTCTTTGATACTGAGAATAGGAAATTCTTGATATCTGAGGGGAGCGAAGATATAGGACATGGGCAAAGACATGCCTAAACTGGGTGCACCAGTACTGTAAAGCATATTCCGTAACATTATATTGATAAAAGGTAAATCAAAATTCACAATTAACCACTTGGTTGTGCAGTTTTGGCATGCACAGGAACGCAAGGAACTCAGTATTTTATGGTAAAAACATGAATTGTAAGTTTTCAGTTTCTGAGTATTAACCTTATCCCCAGAATTGCCTTCAAGCTAAATGTCATACCTAAGTCACACTGAGTAAGAATACAGTTTTCCTTTCTCATTTTAGTTTTTTTTTCATTCAGCTGATAATGAAAAAGACTGTAATACAATAAATTTCTACTCCTCTTAGTCAGGATGGTAATAAACATATTACTCTGTAAACATATAAACACACATCAAAGCATGTCACATATGTTACAGAAAGCTATTTATCTCCTATGCAGCCTCTATTGCATAAAAATGCAGAAAAATGCATACTAAAAGTAACATAACATTTCCTTAAACAGTAGTTGAATTAACAGCTAATGGCCAAAGAATGAGTTTCCATTTATTTTTGTTACAAGCCTGAGCTTCTCATCTCTTCCAGGGAAGAAGACAAAGATTTGCCTATAGCTGGAAACCAATGAAACACTATGCAGAAACATGTTACCAGACATGCAAAACTGAACACTGCCCTCACAGTTACTGAGCTGCGGAACTTGGATAAGTAGAAAAATAAAATCAAATTTAAAGAATATTTTCAGTAGCCATCATGAGAGTCTTTGCTCATACCCCAGGAGAGAAAAGTTTATCCAATTAGAAATTCCCCCAAAATTTGTTGGAGGGGGCGAGGGGCTGGGGCAGTGGCAGTACATTCCGCTATGGGGCTTGGAAGCTGTAACCTGAAGTTTCTCAGCTCTGCATGTGCATCGACATGTAGCAAATCATCCCTGGATCTATTAAATCATATTGTGTTCAAAAGGCTATTTATGTTAACAGTTAACACTAAATGCTTTCCTCTCCTGTGAAAAGGGACCCTCCCAAAGTGCACTACTGATCCACCTGGAAATCCCACATTACCAAAAGCAACAACCAAAAAGCATCTTCAGAGCTGGTTTGTTATTCACATTCATAGCTCCTTCTTCCAGGACCAATTCTTGCCTTTAACACTGTTGCATTAATTCATTTAATTCAGTAGCAATATTCTAATTGGTATAAAGACAAATTCAAAAAGAGGCATACTTCCCACTTGGGAATTGAAATCCTTCTCAGGAGAAGCTTGTGTTCTCTACTGAAGCCTATGTTATTCTGCTACAAAGGACATTCCTATTATGCAACATGATTGGAGCAGGTAGGATTAAGGTTGCATGGTATATCCTTTCTGTTTTACAGTACGGGTAGATTTGACAGGAGCTAGCCATTTCACAGTGATCCCTCACCATAATGGGGAAGGAATTATAAGATAAGCAAGGTGGTAGATAGTATAAATAAGGTTAAGAATATTCTTTTCAGAATGAATAACTTCAAAATTTTTATACTAGCTGACATAAAGCTACATATATATGAACAAATGCTTGCAGAAATGGAGTGAAAATGAAGGTTATCTGATAAGTAATATAATTAAAACCTGCAGGCTGCCTCTTTGTATATGTGAAGTTAACAAATTTCATATATAAAGGCTGTGTTTCTGGAGGTTTTAACTGTTCCTTTTCATGGTTCATATCGTCTAGACGGAGAAATGACAGACAACAAATGAATGTCCATAAAATAATTGATTCTGATAAACTGGATTAAAAAAAAACATTTTATCATGAAAAAAAAAAGGAAAAGGGAAAAAAAATAGAGAGAGACTTGTTATACTAGAGGAAGTCAATGAGCTACCCAGCAATTCTGTCATTTTAAAAACATATTAGGAACCATTTTCTTTTATAGTATAACAGCAGTAACATTCCATCTGCTTTCAGTATGCTCATAAGGTATGACTTCGAATTAAAAACTGAGCCTCCAAGAGCTTTGTGTTTAGACCATGCAAAGGAAGCTCTTCTTGCTCATAAAGTTCCTTGGCTAAAGCTAACAGGCTAAAACAATACAGCTGGCATTTTAATAGATAGTGTTTCTGCAGTTGAAGTGATCTAAAGAAAAACTTCTAAAGACAATTTCTTTAATCACCCCACTGTGTTTATGCAGAGAGGAGGTACAAAACAAGACACAGTAAGCAAATAAATGCTGTCTTTTTTCTATGTAAGCTGTGGTTTCCTTATGTCTTTCTTAATATGCCAAGCTTTATCAGCTATTTCTTGGCAAATTAGCAATATTCCTTGGCAAATTAGCAATAACTCTGGATATCATAGCCATACAGAAACAAAACCGTATAAATACTAGTCTTTCAGATTCCCTAAAAAAAAAAAAAAAAAAAAAAAAAAAAACGTCATTTAGGAAGGTATTTTGCGGAAGTGCTTCACTATATGCTTGTTATAGTCCTATACTTTTCTCTGTTTTGGTTGGAGGAGGTAGGACCACAGGTTATTCGTACGTTCTAACGTATCACAGTGAGAAGTCCCTGAAGAGCCAATTTGAGAAGGAAAGAAAATTAGCAAAGGGCTGAACGGCTCTCCTAACTCCAGATTCAAAGAGAAGTCCACAGGGACAAGGATACAGTGAGGAGAGAGAAAGTAAAATAAATAAATAAATAAATAAAAGTTTAGTAGATTAAAAAAAAATCCATCATTTTCTCATTTTGAGTGTGACAAGAATAAAAAAAGCCAAATGAAAGATTAAGTTAAAGTTTAACTTTAATAAGTTAAACCCCAGTGAATCAGAGAGCTATCAAGGTGTTTGCAGTGTGAAACCTGACCAGTGTGGGGTGGTATACAAGAACAGAAACAACAGACCTTACACCCAAAAGGGTGTTCTCTCTATCACACAGAAGTGTTTCCTATTAATATCAAAGACACCCCAAAAGTTGGAAAAGTAAACAGGGCTGCGTAATAATGGAACAAAAGCCTTGAAACCAGGCTTATATATACCTGCTTACTATAAAATCAGAGAAAATATGCTATTGTTCATAGAAAAATGCGCAACCACTATTATTTTTTCCTTGTACTGTAGGCACTGAAGTTATAATAGCTCTCTTGCTGTGTTTGTACATGGCCAAACACTGTCAGAAAAAATGAGTAATAAATATAATAAACATCAGTGCGTTCTTCTCCCTCTTTTTGGTCCCACAGTGCAGCTATAATCACCTGTAACACCAGCTCACCACTGCCATTTTATATTTCAGGGAAGAAAAAGAAAAGATGGGCTCCAAAAAATGATAGACATAAGTGTGATAATTAAGAAAAGGTAAAATTGCAAATTGCAAAAACATAAGGACATTGAATGCAATGTGAGTCATCTTGTTTGTCCACATTAGTTGGATGTTAATATTGCTATATGAAGATAAACTCCAGAGGGCAAATTCATTCATTTGATTGGCTGTAGGTCAAAACTAACTCTTGTGTAAAAGTACGTTCCTGAAACACATTGTAATTTGTAACATGCCTACAAGGCTTGCATCAACCCACCTGCACTATCTGAGCAAACAACAGGGAAGCAATATGTGCTGGTCTGCAGTAATGAGCTGCGCTGACAGACAGAAACATTATCTGAAGATTGTTTCTTTAAAAAAGAAAACTCTAAAGAAAAAAGTCAGAGGTGGCCATCACAATAAGCAGCTCTCTTTAAAAGGTAGCTTCAATCAAACTGAGAAAGAATTAAATAGCAGCAGAACAAAGACTTCACGAATCTCATAAGCATACTGAAGCCAGGAGAGGTCAATCTGGGCATAGCTGCTATAGAGGGATAGCAGAGATAAAAGTATAGAATTGACCGGCCTCAGATCTTAAGGCAGTTGCACAGGCAGTTGAAAATATCAGCTCATCTGTAAAATTTTCTTTCTTTAGGTACAGCAGCAAGCCTCAGATAAAGAGTCAAGGCTATTGACCCACATTAAAAGCTAACTTGAGGAGATATTAGTGCAAGTCAGATCTAGGCTACGAATAAAAGCAAAGAAATGGAACTTTTACAGACTTGACATGTTTAAAGAGGAGAGAAAGAAAAGTCTCTTCAATAAGCACTTAAGAACTCAGCTACAAAGATGAAAACTATTGTCAGCTAAGGGTAAAGAATAACTCTAAGAAAACAACTATACATGACTGAATATCATTGAAATAGAAAAAAAAAGCTCACTGTATTTTTAAACATATATCCCATTGCTTGAACTCCTAGGAATTTACTGCCCAAACTGCTGAAATGTATCAGTGTGATGCCAGGCAAGCACTTTTATTGCTGGCAAACACAAATTGTGACTTTATGTCTTTGCCATCTTGACAGGTGTGATTGGGACCTATGGTAAGTCCACAGAAGCTGAATTTAAAGTAAGATCATTTTGGCACTATAAGCATAGGTGCACAGAGGCAGCTGCAAATCCAGAAAACCTCACCTGGGAAAATATTTGGGCAACCAAAATTACAATGAGCTTCACATCTGCCAAAGAAAGGCCAACAGCCTTCAAATGTTAGGAATACCTCTGTATGAAATGGGAAAGAAAAAGCTTTCTTTGTTCTACAGTGATATTAATTTTACTGAGCAAATTAAAATTGCTTATGCTCCAAAAGAGTATGAAATAAACTCAATACTAGCAAATCAAAAATTAACAAAATTATGATGAGCAATTTGGACTTACAATAGCAACTAACTGCAAATAAGTTTTAGAAAGAAGTATACAACTACCTGAAAGGAAAATAGCGTCTAGTTATCCCTATTGTCTACTTGGACATTCTTCTGAAGGGCTGTTTTTCATAAATCAGAAGAGAATAAAGGCAGTTGTAAGACATGTTTCTCCCAGGTGTAAGAGTAATATGGCTAATTAGTTTTCCTTTTTATTATATTGGCTGCTATTTATTATCTGTCAAAGCCTGATGGTAAAAAGCTATAGAAGAAAAAAGGCCTCCAAATTTCCCAAGAGAGAAGGCAATAGACGCAAACTTGGCTTCTAGAAAGAGAGCGTTTGAATCCCGTTTTCTTTCAAGGCATCACAAGACTTAAATTTTAGTTCGAGTATAATAAATCCACCTTCACTGTGTCTTTAGGTAAAAAGAGAGTAAAACAAAAGAAAAAAAAACTTGTCAGTATTAAATAATAACAATGCATATCAAACTGCCAAAAGGTGACATTTCAGGTGTATTCAATGACGCAAGCTCTTAATTCTGTTTTGGGCGTTTATCAGCCTCATGTCAATGAGCTGGTTAAGAATCTCTAAATTTGCTCTGCTATGAGAGGAGCTCTTTAGGAACTTGCCTGTCAGAATGACAGGCAATAGACTGTACGTAAAACAAGGCCAATTACGCCAGGAAAAGGCATGCCCAACTTAGCAGTTTTTTCGTGCTCTGTTATTTAGCCTTGTCAAACAGTACCTGCAGGAGACTAACACCAACAGCTCCAGGGAGGAACACAGTTCTGCAAAAGACTGCTGACTTGTCACTGTAGAAGTACTTTGTGGGAAACATTTGATTTTGGTACATGACAAGCTTTCTGGCAGCCCACCTGGCATGCTGCTGAACACCCCAGCCTGGTAAGCTGTTCAGAAGGTGACGATCCAAGGCCCGCAGTTTCCAGCATCCCAAATTCCCAGCCTCCTCTGAGACTTTCACAGTCTGTGCAGTCAGCTGCCAAGAAAGAACATTTCCTGGATTTCTAAGCATTGATGACTTCTCAAACATTATACTGATAAAAGCCCAAGAACTTCTACGGCCAGGAAGCTCCAGTGCTTACAGACAGTTCCCAGGCTCACAGTGTTATGTCAGTCAGATGGCTGACAGTGAGCGACCCCAAACAGAGGGCTCAGAGCAGGACTCTCGATTTCTGAGACTGCATCTACCTTGTAAACTGGACAGCACTCCCAGATCTGGCCTGTCCCATAGCCAGAACTCCACCCCTGCCAAAGGCACCTCAGAATGTTTGGCTGCCAGTCCAGTCTAAAATGACTGGCTGCCAGTCATTTTAGAAAAGTCATATGACATTTTTTTCTCCGTACATTTCCTTAACAGTGTTCAGAAAAAACAACCAATCAATCCCTTTTTCAACCTAGAATCTGCATGCCAGTTTCACATATCCCATTTGCCAAATCTGTTCTACTGGGGACCTTTTACTCTGCTTCCATGTGCTCAGGTTTCCTAATGATAGAGAAGTTAGAAAACGCTCATCTCAAAAAGTATCCTGCCCTTTTCCCGGATGGCTGTTAACTCTTCAGACTGATAAATTTGCTAAAAGAAATTCCAGAAGTCATCTAAAGTGTATTAAGTTCTTGACCCCTAACAGACAACTTCTCATGTTGAAAAATAAAGAAAATATAGTGTTTTCAGTTTCAATTTCTCAGAGATGGATGGCATCAGCCACTTGTGATTAAAGTCTGCTCCAGGAGATAGGATGTTTTATCTTTGGTGACATATTTCGGTGATAAATACTGTAATGCTTCCTTTGACTTCACTGTCATCTTGATGCTATTAACCATGGTGTGGACAGGCCTTGGTAATGGTGTTCTGAGTGATGCCTGCAATTGCTCAGGAGGAGAAAGCACCTTCCAGCTTGTTAAAATCCTGGACTGGTTTAAGACTTACAGAGATAACCCACAGCTGTGAATAAATTAGAAAATTCAAGCAGAATGTAGAAGTAGAAACTTCAAGCAGAACTGTTCATACAGAACAGTAACAATATAAGTTTGTTGCTGCTGAAGATCCAAACAACCTTTACAAATAAATAAACGCAACTGATTTTTTAACTGAAAGATGCATTCAGGACCCGTAAGTCACCTCTCCAGGTAAGAACCATTTCATTTTGTTCATCTGTCCAGGTTATTTGTTGGTTACTGTGCTTATATATCTCCACGTACTCCTAGTGTTCCCCTAAATACCAGCAAGGAAGCGATGAGGGCTGAAGACCATGAGCCCTCATCCTCCACGAGATGGGAGGCAAAGCAAAAGGGGATGGCAGAGCAAGAAGGGATAAGTAGCAGAATCTGACAAGGACATCAAGTAGTCTTGATTAATTAATCTCAGGAAGTTTTGTGAGGAACTCCATGAGGATTTAGAAGCAGGTTGCAAAGCACCATATTACCAGGGGAAATTCAACGTAAAGGAATGCAAAATACTCTGCAGAGGCGGAAAAGTTTAAGCTATTTATATTCATGGATGGGTTCTAAGTAATATACTCTGAGGAAAATCAGTGAGGAATCACTTCAGAGAGCTCTATAAAGATGTTGCACTCAACACACGTGACTTCGAAAAGCAATGAAAGACTACAATGCATAAACGCAAAACTTTTGTGATAATTATGTAAATATTTATTAAGATACTATGAATTACCTTATCTAATTAAGGCTATAACAAAATCCCTAAATCCTTACTGAAGGAAAACTCATGTAAACTTAAACAGATTATTCTAGTTAATCCATTTCTCATTGTGACCTTAAATCTTGTCAGGTGCCCTAGGTAATTAAAAATAATTTTACTCATTCCTTATGAGGCAAATGTATTTTTAAACTCACAAATCATGGCTTATACAGGTAACTATGTCTGCATACACTGAAGAAGCTAGTAGACTCACAAGTACTAAGCAAATATCATGTGTAAATTGACTTTCTGCTACATAAAAGATATTTTAACCACAACTTGTCATCATGGGTTTATTCAGATGATCACTATTCAGAAATCTGCAAATTCCAATTTTGTGTGATAAAATTACCTACATTCTTGAAATATTACCAAGAATGTTATTCTTGTAAGTACCAACCTAACGAGGGAATCAGATCCTAAGAGCGATAAATGTATACAGCATCATCATATTCAGGACATTAGTTGAAAAATATTTAACAATGTTTCAGTATCTCTCTTCAAAGAAGGGACTAATTATCACAGTCAGAAACTAGATTTTTCAAAGACAATGTGAAATAAAGTTGAGAGTACCTAAAAAGTACCTGAAGTTGAGTACCTAAAAGTAGCTAGAGTTGAGAGTTGAAGTATTCCTACGAACTTCACTGTGAGTTGATACCCTGCCCTCAAAAAATGATAAATTTTTGAACTATTTAACAATAAGTAACTGATCTCTTAAAGAACCCTTCAATATTAATCTAATTAAATCTCTAAAGGCTTTAAAATGAAATGCCATAAGACCTATATGAAATTACACATTCACTGTTAACAACACTTAAAACAAATAAAGAATTCATTTGTTCTAAATTCGTACATTAAATTTCCAACACATTTATCCTTTGTTTTGAGAAACTAAGTGAAAAAAATGCATTTGTCCTGAAGTTCATAAGTGCTACTCCCTCACTGGTATTATTTAATTACACTTCATTTAAGATATAGCAATCAGATTTTACAATTTATTTACAGAAAATATAGAAAATAAAAATAATGCCACTCTGAAATAGCATGGCTAAAGCTTAAATAGTCTACCCTTTTCTCATATCATTAACATAAAACAGACAAAGAAAAAAAAAAGCCAGAAAGAGATAAAAATCATCAATGCCTTTAGGTATAAAATGAGTTTCACAGAGCCTGGTGGGTGAGATTTCTTGAAAGGAAACTTTTAAACTACAACAAACCATTCTTCATTACAAAAAGCCAACACTGAGAGCTGGGTCATAAATCATGGACAATACATACGTGACAAAAAGCTACAAACTACTGGGAAGATGAGCGTGCAGAGAGAGTCCTTAGAGACTTATCAAGCAGAAGTCCTTGTTCACACAGCTTTCATAGGTGATAGGTATAATATCTAAAAATATCTTACAATTTTATTAAAAACTTTCAAAAGCAAAGAACATACAAAAAACCTGCATGTGTCTGTAGCAGACAAAGAGAATATATAAAATGATATAAATCTAAGATTATGTTTACATTAATCAAAGGCCATTGTATTAAAAAAGGCGACTTTCTTCCAGCCTATAGATTATGTTTACATTAATCAAAGGTCATTGTAACAAAAAAGGTAACTTTCTTCCAGCCTAAATTACTATAACTAAGATGTCAACTAAAGAACACAACACAGAGAAGGCAAAAAAAAAAGAAGGTTTAGAAAAATTCAAATAAGAATGTCACTAACCTGCAACACCTGCAATGGAAGTACTGCAAACTATCCACACATTTGCAAAGCATCATGAGAGAGCTTAGCACAACTGGGAGGAAGAAGGGTAGGAGAGAGCAAGGAAATAAAAAAATAAATAAAATATAATAATAATAATAATAATAGTAATAATAACAGAATAACCAAGCAGAAGGCAGAGCCCCATACAGGGCTCAATTACATGCCTCCTGAGTCCACTTTTTGGAGGATGGAGGTCATGAGAAAAACAAGACATTGCTGTGAACACAAGAACCCAACTTTGACAGCTGAACCACCTTTGAAGGTTTCAAACAAAAGAAGTTAAGCAGCTTGATCTTCCATTTATGTGGATCCTTAATGAAAAAAAAAATGCTAAAAACTTGAACACCAAGTTGTTTAGTGTCTTAGTTTTGTTAACAAGACAAGGAGTACACACTTTATAAGGTTGTCATGGTTGGACAGTGTACTGAGGAAGAATGCTGCTCCACATCTGTGTGCCTAGGCACATGGAATCACATATCTTAAGTGCATGTATATGTAAACACATTGTTTATGTGTATGTACACACATGCATTCACTTTTTCTTACTGGAGTTTTTTGTTTTCTGTTTCATGCCATGGAGACCGTGATCAGCACCGTGGAGGGAAGGCTCGTTGCTAGGGGAGCCTGGTCGTTGCAGGCTCATCCTTCCACAGGGCAGCAGAGAGTGGTTGCTGCAATCCGTTAGCCATGTCCTCACCACTGATAGTCTCGAATAATAAAGCTAGGCCTGGAAAGCCCTTCTTCCTTCCTTCCATGCAAGCTTTGCCACTTACATAGGAGACAGATTTCTGTCTACTGCCTCTTTATGGGCTTGGAATTTGCTTTTCAGATGCAGATCATTATGTAGCCAAATGCTTTAATTCCATTAATGTTATTACTTTATTAAGCTTTCCTCTGCTTAATGTGTCCACCATTTTTGATGCTGATCCAACAATTATTCTCTGTATTTTATTTTAATCTCACTTTCTTCTGCTCCACCTAGTTTGCTTCATTTTATTCCAAAAGGTCATTTTAATTCCAGGTCATCTGCCAATCACGGAGAGAAATTACAAATTTTCTAAGATTTAAATCATTGTGAAGTCATCTTTTTTCTTCATGTCACAGTACATTTTATGTACTGTGTACCGCATAGTACATTTTGAAGTACATACTGAAAGTGTATCTTAGGTTGTGGGGAGTATGTAGACACATATGAAGTTACCCTATCATGGGTTAATATTCTATCAAGTTGACTTTTTTTGTTGTTGTTTTAAACTTTACAGCCGAGGCTCCACAAACCAGCTAAATTTAGATATTCAGATGCTCCTGTCCATGGACAGTCCCTTTACAAGCCTATCAGTTCAGGCATGCAAATCTCCTAACTGAATGATTATGTTACAAAGACAAACCCAGTACTTTGATGTATTATTTTCATTCAAATCTGACTGCGGTATAGGAACATTTTTCTTTCAGTTGTGAAGGGATTTGGAGGTTCCTTATACTGAATTCAAAGGGAGTTATGTTCCATGTTATGAAATCAAAGCTAGGAAAAAAATAGTCAACAGTAAACGGCTTAGAAAACCATTTTTTTTCTCCCATTCTCCAAGTCCACGCGTCAGTATTGATGAATTCAGGTCAGTCTGGTGAACAGCTCAGACTGATTTTTTTTAAATGAGATTAGTATCACCATGATGGTGATAATTCACTTTTAATTCAGAACATTTATATAAGGTATTTGAAATCCTTCATCTGATGAAGAGAAATTTAAGCCTACATCTTACTGTACAGAGCTTAAGTGCTCTCAGAATCATGCTGTTAGCTGTTCCCAAAGGAGGATGCTCTAAATTAATCATTGACATCCCCAGCTATACTTAAGTATCTATACTTAAGTACAAATGGAGACAGTGGATCCAAAAAAAATGACACTAGTAATGACTAGATGCTAGTAAGACATTCATGAAGGAGTTGGTATGCCTGAATTCTATTATCAGGCCCACTAAACATTTATTTATAAAAAAATAACATAGGAATGGTAAGATCCAGCTACTGAAATACAGCCTAAGTTATCCCACAGTTTGTAGTTTCTGGGAGATTCAAATCAATCTTCTCAGGATAAATTTTTGATATTTAAGGCAATTGAAGTGCCAGTAGTGACCTGAGTCTCACCATTTACACTGCTGCCCTTTTATTACACTCAACCTGAAACATTTGGGGATTTACAGTTCAATGAGAAAAAGGAAACAACCATATTTTGAGTCAATTCAGACCCTCAAAGAATTTGTTGTGCTTTGTCAATAAAACAGCAACTGCTGGTATTGCCCCACTCTTAATCTCTTTTAAACCAGCAAAATTGACACTCAGTTGACAAATGAAGCATTTCACAAATACTTGTGGGATGAATGTCAACCTTCTACTTAATTATATAAAAATAATAATAATTAAAATAAAACTACAGATACACTCCTAATGCAACTTTATAATTTGGAGATTCTGGCTGATGGGGGAGGGAAAAGGGGTCACTTTTAATTAATAAGGCAGTGACAAGATGCCTGCACGAATAATTAGAGACTTAAAGGAGAAATTCTTGATTAAGTTTAAATTCAATGTCAAAGATTAGCATGACTGCTACAGTACTTCAAATGAAAGGATATTTGTTGAGCAATAAATCTAGTTTGAAATGAAAGCAGGAACTATTAAGAAAATAAAAACATTAAATATATTTAGAGACATTTGAGTCACTTAGCTTGACTTAGAGGTAAGACAATATTTCTGGAAGAAATACCTCTTGTTAGATCAACATATTTCTTATGGTAGCTTTTTTTTATATGTAGTCTTGTTACAAAAGATCACATTATTGATCGATATTGGATGTGCTCTTACATTCATTATATCCAATAACTTTGTTTTCAAATAGAATACATATTTTAATATGTGTCTATGTCTTATAAAATAAAAAATATTATCAATGGATCACATTTTTATTATGCCCCAAAGTAGTGTACAATAATTCTTGGGATACATTAGATAGTACTTATCTGTAAATACATACGGAAAGATAATTACATTTTTGTGCTTAAATGTTAGCAGCTTCCCTTCTTTCTCAGTTGTATTTATCTTACATACTCACCAAATAACTGGTGACTATTCCCTGCTCTGTAATGTGTAGCCTCAGAAGACACTACATTTAAAAAGACTAATGATATTGATTATTTCGGACTTGTATAGACAAAGGAGAGCAGTGTTATTTAGCTAGTGGAAGCAACAAGGTAGATATAACTGCTACAAATATTAACTAAGTAAATGACCCAGCGCTCTAGAAGCAATTTCTAACCATTTGTCACCATATACAAGCAACTGTGAAGTAAAGGACATTGCACTTGTGTCTTACTTCTGCTTCAGAAACCTCCCACCAGATTGGGAAGAGAGGGAATATGCATGTATTCTCTCTCTTTCGGAAAAAATAAATAAAAAAAACCTGTTGAACAACTGTCATGAACTCTTACCTTTTCCTGAGTTCTTGTCATCTAGGGATTTTACTACTATCTTTATTATTCCTCCTGATTTCATAGGATTTCATTGGATACACTCATGATCCAACAACATGTCAAGCTCAATAGTTAAGGACTAAAGATGAAAAAATACATTTTTAATAATATTATTTAAACATAGTAGTATTAACTAGTAATATTAACTAACAATATTAACATAGTTAACATAACATAGTAACATAACAACGTAACATAGTTAATATTATTAATTATATTAACTATATTTGGATGTGGAATAGGTAAAAAGGTACAAATTTTGTAGCATCTGTTTGCTTCATGCATTGTATATGCCCAAAGGCTCCTCACATGCCTTCATCAGTAAACACATTTTGTGTCATCTTTGAAAACTTCTGTTTCCCATCAGCTTCATTTCCTCCACACAAAGGACTCCTCTGTATTTAATCATTTGATTAGGGTCTTTGCTTATACTGGGCTGAAAGATTTCTCCTCCTTTCCCATGTCACAACCCTTTTAAGATCAGTCATAAGTACTTCAACATTTTGGACAAAACACACTTTTTAGCTCATTTTATCAACATTAATATAGTTATCTTTGCCATTCAACAAGAAGCCTCAGGACAGTTAGAGCTATTCCTGTAGTTCCACTGTCCTGTGCCACTGCTAAATTAGTCCACAGCATTCTTAGTGTTTTCATTATTACTATTTTACTTGTATGTGAGACAACCTACAGATACCAAAATTTTAATTGCTCCCATTGTACTCTCCCGTCTCTTTTATTTAGCCTTTTGAGCTTCTAGTTTCCCATATATGTTTATATATATATGTATATAATGTGTTGTCAGAGTTCACTCTCCACTTCCAAGTATTTTCTTGGAGGTCCTGAATACCCATTCAATTCTTACTATAAATCACTCAGTGACAGACCATGTGAAAGCAAGTCCACTTGTCTTCCCATAAGCTCCCCCAACCTTACCATTTTAGCAACCCACCATAGACACAATGGTTGACAGAAACATGGAAAGATAATTGGTAGTTTGAATATCAAAATGTCATTAATCGTAATATTCTTATGCAGCTAGGAATAATTTCCTGTAAGTGTAGTTACAAATAATGCATTTAAAGTAGCCACAATTTGCAGATGAATACCTTTAAGTCTTGCTTTCATTTATGCAAATTCATTTGTGCTCACAAATGGAAAATTGAGAATGCAAAAGCTTGACTTGATCAGCCTAGAAAAGCCAATATAAGCACATCTCTAAGGCAGGAAAAAAACACTGAAAGCGACCTCAAAAGTTAATTTAATTCATCCTTCAGGTGAATGGCAGAACCAATGTTTTCTTTGTCATTTCTGGACCAAAATTTCTCTTACTGTCTGATAGCAATGAACTTCTCTACCAATGATCTTTGTAATCAATAAAGAAACTATTTGAACTCATATTGTCCTTGCTGCAATTATTACTTCATTCCACATCATGGATATGAAGGCCTGACATCTCCATGTATTCCCATCATACCTTCCAATACAGAGCAACTCCGAGTGCTGTCCAACTACTCATAATCATGGACTTCAATGGTTGAAGCTATGCCTGTTTCAATATTAATTTCAAAACAGCTTCATTTCGATACAATTCATTAAGAGTACAATTAAAGCTGTCCAAATATCTCAAACTGATACAGAATTGATGAAAACAACTTTGCACTGAACTCAGTCTCTACAATGATCCATATTAAGTACACAAATTTCATTATCCCTAAAGCTGCACTATGGATCTTGATATTGATCTAAACCTAGAGCTAACTACCATTGTGTTATTTTGTTCTCTCCTCCACATAACTCATTTTTTCATTACCATTTTCATTTACAATATCCTTTGAAGAGCCTGTGGTGTTTGGGTGAAAAAAGGTAAATGATTAGTATATTTTAACACATTTCACAGTTTCTGTCTCATTCTTTCTTCCTTTTCTTTCACTTCTTTCATGAATTTCTCTCTTATTCTCAGCATTATCCAGCATATACAGAAGCAGGCAAGAATCCTTAATCCTTCTTCTCATATTGCCATATCCTATTGTCATAGGATAGTCAGTGGTATGTTTATCCTTTCTTTCCTAATAAAGGTCCCCTGGACTGGAATTAGCCTTTTAAACTTAAAATGGATCCTGCCTTGTCCAAACACCAATGTCCAAAACAATGAGTTGTCTAAATGTAATCAGGAGATAGTTCCCATTTTTAACTTTGCAAAAAGAGAAGCACTGTAGTTTGCGAGCTTCCATCAGTCATCCCTAGCCCGCTGACTCTGAAGAAGGTATCTGTTGTTGGAAGTGGAGAGAAGAGACAGCAGAGACAAGGATTTGAACTGTAACCTACTTCTATACAAAAAGAAATGATTTATTCAGAAGGTACATCAACTTATGTTTCTGGATAGCATAGTTCTGTTAAAATGTGGAATTTCCAGGATCTTCAATGAGAGCTTCAATAGTCATGGAGTTGTAGGGTATCCATATTAATCTGGGCATAAAGAGTGTTTCTCACAATATCCTAATATTCATATAACTAGCAGAAAAAAAAAAAAGATTTTTTTTAAACTAAAAGAAGCTAGAGTTTGTCTTGTCTGCTCATTTTCATAGGAAGAGTATGTGTTACCAGACTTTTTAAATTAGGTTGCTTGGGTTTTCCAGTAGATTATTAGAAACGCCAGCTTTTAGTATTCATCTAAGTAATAAATTGTGTGATTCAGAGACAGATCAAAGTTGTGTTTGGACACCACAGTTATGGGTAGAAGCTTCATTGTGCTGAGTGTCTAGGTGCTTCGACAATATCCAGACACTTCAGATAATTTGTTCAAATGAATTAATGCAGATTTACTTATATATGTGTGTGTGTGTATGTGTGTGCATACGCAAAGCCCAGCTGTTTTGCCATATTCCCTCATATATTTATTTTTACAGACCTGCAGTAATGCTCTTTGGCTGTTCAAAAAAATTCACCTATCTTACATTCAAGAAAGAAAAAAAATCTATAGTTCTCTGTATTAATTTCCATGAGGGATACAATACTGAGAAGGGATCCCAATAGGGATACAACATAGATCCTATTATATTTTATTCGTATTTTCTATAATAGATTAACTGCTCCAAACAGAGAAGTTATCTGTCAAAGATATACTGTACACCATTGTTATTCTAAATACTCATAAAATCATTCTCTTATAAAAGCTGAAGTTAATTCTAAAATAAACAATCATACGAATAAACAAACAAACCACACATGGTGTCGAGAGATCTCATACTGCTTGTCCCATATTGTGCAAGAAATTGTAGTAGTAAACTCACTGAACAAGAAAATCACCTTATTTTATTTTCCATTCTCCGAATTCCTGCACAGACTCCTTTTATCTCTTCTGCAAATGAACGGTCTGTGCCCGGACCAAGGAGTCCATAAAATACTTGCATTTTTAAAATTGAATTGAGAGTTCAGTTTGAATTGAACAAACTCCCCAAACTCCTTTGTTCATATACAGAATACACATTCTTTAAACTTTTAGATGTTGCACTGGGTACCAAATGAGTTTTCTGATGGTTTACAAGTGCATTGACTAATTGGTTTAGAGTTAACAATTATTTTTAAACTGGCTTGATAAAGTTTTAGAAGATGCTTTCTGCTGCTCTTAATAACTAATGTCTGTTTCTAACAGTTTATAGCTTACATAAAATTTGATCTCAGTAAAACTATAGCCTGTCAAAGAAATAGCAAAATGATTTTCACTGAAAATATCACAGAAAAAAAAATCCTCTAAATTTGTCAACTGAAATTCAATTTTCTATGGGGCACTTATGGGAAAAAAAAATTGAAATTCTCATGTCTTCTTGAAGCAAAAGGAAGAAAGGTGTTTTATTTCAAAGTGCTGATAGGAAAGGATTTTTATCCTTGCAGTTTATTGAACTTGCTTAAAAGAAAATATGGAAAGAGAGATGACACACTGTGACTTCTCTGTAAATTGGCTGATCTTCTATCACGAGCACACACACAAAAGCTCTTGAAAAATGATTTCAGACCTCATGTCTATGGCACAGCAGAGCACTACTCCAGATTTATACTCCAAATTTATAAAGGCACTGTGGCTACAGCTTTCATCAGCAATGTCTCTGTGGGAATTCTGGGTTATTTTGCATTCTGTATCCATCTAGAGCAGAAAGCTGACAGGAGACAGCTGGTACAGCCCTCTGCAAATTAGTCATATTGATGAGACTCTGCATCCAGGACTTCAGACACCAGTATGGAGAAAAGACAAAAAAAAAAAAAAAAAGTGAACAGATGTACATTAATTTAGGTTAAAAAATATTCCAGGTCTACTCTTTAAAGTGATTTTGGAAAGAGTTAACTCAATAAGAGTGTGAAGTTCATAGGAAGATGGTGGGAAAAAAAAGTCTGGGAAGAAAAGAACTTAGCAAGCCTATGGGGCAGAAACTACAATAGTTCAATGCAAACCTGTATCAAAGAAGCAAACAGCAGTTTAGCAAAGGAAACCAATGACCAATAGACATGAGATAAATCAGGAGAAAAACTGATTGCAATGTTTCAATGTTTTCCTTATTACTCAGTGTCTCAAGCAACTCCCACTAGAATTGGTGGACTGAAAAAAAAGGAAATTAAAATTTGCAATGACTTCCCTTACTGATTGCTCTGGGGGAAGAAACAGAGTCTAGAAATATTCAAAAGTTCTTCAGTCTTTCAGGGAAGAAAGGAAAAGTGCTGACAGAGGCAAAAATGATGTCACCTCACTGGTGACATGAGGAGTTAGCAGTCATGGCTGAATTTTCATCCAGGATTGACTCTTTTAGGAAAGATGTTGAATGGGAATTATTCAGGTAGTCCAATTCTTAATCTTATTCTACACAGCACTTTGAGATGTGTTTTCTTTCTGCTAGGAAATTTTGAACAAGTCAAGTACAGCCGTCTTTCCAAAGGGCTGGTTCCTTCTGAAGAGCTGTTTCCTGTGAAAATACTCATTGTTCTAATTTTGTACTTTAAACTCACATGATGATTGCATGTGAACAAAGACTGAGCATCTTTGACATTCACAGCCTCATGAAGTGGTTAGTTATGATAAATTAATTCATGAAGCTAGTGTTTTCTTTCCTTGCTTTGCTCTAATTTGTGGATTACTGTTTCTACAATCAACATAACACTTGAGTGTAGCTGTGGCAAGAGATTATAGGCTGACATCTTAGCTTTGGATATAAGAAGGATCATCTTGTCATCAGGATCCAGGAATATGTGAAAAGAACATGTTTGTCTCCTTCTATTCACTTTGCCTGCAGGATGTTTGTGTGCATTCGGCTGTTTGTGTTTGAATAACCTTCACACAACAGAAATATGTACCCATTTATTTTGGAGGTGGTACCCTTTTTCTGAGTACTGTGATTTCTTTCTATTTTTCTTCCACCATAGCACAAGTAGACTGAAGATCATAATTTAACCCAATACCTCAAGTGTCCTTTGCAACAAAAATTCCAATAATTCTTAGTCAGACAAGAAAATGTCTTTAAAAGTCATGACTCGATTCCATGTCTCATCTAAACTTGAAGAAAATGCTTGTTGCAGTAGAAGTTCATCTTTCTTTTAGGAATGAATGTTATACAAAGAACGCAGTTGGACAGACAGAATAATTTCACTTGTTCCTAGGGAGAAAGAATGTTACCTTTTTGAAAAAAAATGAGCCATTTCCAACTCTGCCAAAATAGCCAGACAAGTCTAGTCAACACGGTTACGTTTGGCACCAGTTAGTTTATAAAAAAACACAGTGGTAATTTCTGCAACTATTTTACATTTGATTACGAAAACAGTGAATAAGAAGTGTAATGAACATTTATAAGCACTAAAAGCTGGAACTTAGATGCACAATAACATCTTGTGCAAAAGGACAAAAACATGCATCAAGTTAAAAGCAATTTTCTACAATCCCAAGAGAGTAAGAGAACTATAAGAAATACTGCTTATTAATTTGCTGCAGAGGGATTGCTGAACTGCCTTTAAATAAAAGATAAAGCATGACATAAGTAGTAGTTTTCATAGCATTTAAATGACTACGTGAGAGCAGGGCAAAAGAACTTATAAAAATGTTGCAACATGAATGAATTCTTCTGAATAAGGAAAGAGAAAGTATAATCTTACAGATCAGTTGCACGGTGATATTATAATTATTGTGCTTGAATACTCTTTCCTTTCAAAAGCCACAATAGTTTTTTTCTGTTAATAAAGTAGGCTGAAAAACAGTGGTATTTATACCAATGCTGCACTGAAATTCAATACTTTTCTCCTCCCTTTGCCCCAATCATGTCTCTGAAAAATGCCATCTCTGTTGGAAGAGAGTGTGTTTGTACACTTAATCACTATAGCAAGACTCTGCCCGAAGGAGAACTACAGGCAATACTGGAGATGACTCATTTGACTAATAATGAAGACAGTCGTTCTTTAGAATGCCTCAAAAGGGTTAATGTCACTCCTGTTTTACTCCTTCAGATCACTTTATGCACAGTGCTTCCCCAAGTTACCAGGGCTGAGGTAAGTACAGATGTAAATACCACTAAAATCAGATATACTGATCACTACTTCCCTCAGTTTCACTTAAGGTAGCCTTGACTAGACTCAGGTCTTAATAATTAGTCTAACTGTCATCAAGGGGACAATCATTGATTTGACAATCATTAGGTCAAGGAGCCAGAATTTTCCTTCCATACTCTACATGTGACTCAGCACACTCAACCTTTCCAAGTTTTACCAACCTACAATCAAGATCTTTGAAATTAAAAACTAAAGTATAAAATCCTCTAGGCTCAACGCACTGCTGGATGTGTCTTGGATGGAACATAGGAAAGATGGGGCACAGCTGGTTTTACTTTTGAGGCTGGAAGTCGAAGTTTAAGTGAAATTATAGGTACAGTTTAGTAAAGATTTCTTTCAATCTACTTTCTAAGGAAAGGAAAATCATTTAACCTGAAGTGCACCTCGAAGCAGTTTTTTAAGCCCTCTCCATTACTAACTCATGGATCTATATGCAATCAGCAACTGAAGAAACTACCTGCCTTCTTTCAAGATTAGTGTGCTTTATGTTATCTTGAAGTGCAAAGCTAACTACTGAAGAAGAATGCTGCATCCCCTGTACTCCCTAGCAAAGCCTTACTTGGTAAAGGCTAAGCTTAATATCTGTCTTGCCATAGCTCATTTAATGCAAGCAATAAGGACAGAGGAACATGCAGTACAATTTAAAGCTTAATTTCTGAAGAATCTCAGCTGCTTCAAACATTCAAATCATTTCTAACAGAAAACATGGCTGAGTTTTATCCAAAGTCTTGCTCATGTCTTATTTTTACACTGGAATTTTGAAATGGCAATTGCTGTTAAACCATGCCTATATCTGTGAGAACATTTCATCCTTAAAAATGTGAAAAATCTGAAGTAGCACTGATGTTAGCATCCCTTAAAGTCACAGTCATGCAAACTTCCCTACCTCATGAGATCCTCAAGCTCTGAAATTCAGTCTAAGCAGCAATGGCTTATAGCTTCTCATTGGAAATTAGGTCACTGTAGAACAAACAAACGAGTTTTGTACAGAATCTGCACAAGCTGGATTATTTTAGGAAAATAAGCTTTTCAGATACAAGCTTCTTTGGACAGGTGTTATGTCTCTACAGCATCAAAGCCTTAGGGAGCTACCTACATAGAACCGTTTTTAGAAATAATAAGAGTTATAAGATGATAGACAACAGCAGCAGTGACTAGACACGAGATGGAATGGAAAAGTCAGTACAGAAGGGAGTATATCAAACTAAAGTCACTTTCTGTATAAACACAAGATGAGCAGAATCTGGAAACCCTTGATAAACACCAAATTATCATGCAGTGTAATTAACAATAGAAACAGTAGATTGAAAAGAGGCATTAGAATTATTTCATCCAATTTATATTTAATGCCACGTAAGGGATTAGTGAGGCTAACTTAGAATAATGGATGCCATTCTGGTCATCCTATTACAAAGGAACACACAGTTTAGAGTAACCAAAATGACAGTAATATTGAATAAGCAATTCAAAGTGGTTGCAGAAAACTTACGAGCTTTATAAACAGAAAAGCGGAGCTCTTCAATCAGGAGAGAAACATTTTCAAGTGAACAGAAAGGACTGGTGCTACACAGGTATTTTTAAAAGAAAAAAATGTGAATGCAAGGGGAAGGAAAATAAAAAACAGGCCAGTCACCACTGAAATTTGAGTTGACTTTCCATGACAGAAATTGGAACAGACAGAGAAAGCAACAATTGATCCAGTTAGAAATAATTCCTAGTTTTGGAAATGCATCCAAAATTTAATTATAGCACAAAATGGTTATGGGATTACAGCTGAATTTAAGAAAAAGTGGTAGCATGACAGGAAGACATTCATACCTGCATACTGTATTGCGTTATGTTTTTCTGCAGAATATGTGTTCCACAGACTGCTCTTCACTGCTTTTGTTTGCGGTTATTTCAACATTGCTGTGCTCCTGTATCATTTTGAAACACGTATCCTGGTGTAAAAATCCTATCATTAGTCTCTCTAAACATTTCTCCTCGTCTTAGGATAACTGATTTCTGGAACTTCGAGTTAAAATCTTCCATCATTGCTAGTTTTTCATTCCATCATCATTCTGACTACAGCCAAAGCAAACGCTTCAAGTTGCTGTAGATAAATGCAGACAGTCTATGATATTACACTCACAGAAATTTTATGGATAGATACCTGAAGTTAACATAACAAGCTAACTAATTGCCTTTCTGTACTCAAAAGGAATATTGAAAACACATAAAAATGTTACACTGAAAATGTGCAGTTCTTTCTTTCATTTACAGAAAGAGATTTACTTCATTTTCTTCTTATGGAAAGTACTGAAAGTTAACATAAACTTCTATTTTTCTGAATGCACGTGCTTCTTTTGTTTACAAAAAAAGAAAAAAAGAAATAATGTCCAGTGTACTTCCACAGTACAGAAAGTAGCTTTTAGGGCTTTTTAAAGTCCACAGTTCTGAAGGAAGAGGGAAATTTGTATTGCAAAGTTTAAGGTCCTTTATCAAAAACATTTAAAGTTGCACAGAAATTGCAGCAGTTTCCTTAAGGACTAGCCTGTCTGGTAAGACCCTAGAACCAGAGAAATGTAAGACTGTTTCACCAGAGGATAAAATATCAAAAGGAGTAGACAGCAGTATGACAGAGGAGCATTCAGTGAGGTGCAGCTTCATTAAAGATAGTTACAGCATGGACTCAGAAAAGAAAAAGCCTACATAATAAATCTCATAGAATCTTTTGAAGAGCTAATACAAAGAGTTGGCAGGGGAAAAGCTGAGGACATAATTTACCACCACTTCAAGAAAGCTTTCAATGCAGTGCTACACAAAAAAGACTAATCTACAAGGTTAGCAGACCTTATATCAAGAAGCAAAGCTGTCTGAGTGCAAAACCGATTCAGCATGGAAACCAAATGGTCCTAAAGAGTAAAAACACTTGAGGAGAAATAGGTGTGGGTTACAAGTGGTCTACCACAAAGGCGAGGGCTGAATTTTATTCCATTTATCTCCATTGGCCCAGAAAAAAAAGGAACATGAAGCAAGGTAACAGAAAGTGGACAAGATGGGAAATGCAAGAAAGGATGAAAGAACTCTAAAGATTATATTACAGTAGGGACATAGCCAAAAGCTATGGATTATACCTAACAATTCTACCTGAGCAGCAATGCAAATTCACCAGTGTCAAATACATACAAACTTGTCTTGCATGTGTTACATTCCCTTAGTATTCTTGTCTTGTCATGAGACACCACAGCCATAAACAACCACCACTATCCCTTATCTAAAGAATCATGATACAATTTGGTATTTCTTTTCCTGATAAAAATATAAGCCCAGAATAGTCTCATCCCTCAATTGGCCAAGGAGCTAGCATCATACAACCTTGTATGCAAGGAAGCAAGAATGGTGCACGGAATATAAGAGTATTCTTGATTAGGCATTATCTTGCCATTAAACCTCAAAAGGGTATTCTTTACATACTTGAATTCAAACTATGCATGTATCACAGCAAAGTTCCGGCTATGCTTTCAATAATTCATCTCCATGTTAATCTTACAGTAGTGCCAGTATAACCTGGGAGTTGCTTTGCCTTCTTCAAGAAAAGTACCATTCAGCAATTCAGTTGTAGCTCATATGTATGCATGTGCATTTGTATTTCCCCCTTTTGAAACAAATATGAGATTCACTAGATTTGCTTCCTGCACTATTACATTTTTCCCCTCAAGCACATACTGTAGTTGGTAAACACTTTAGGAAAACTCCTTCTGCATTGCAAAAACAAGACCTGCTGTGCTCTTAAAAACAATTATGCTTTCCTTTCTGCACCAAGTACTCTGATTTTCTTTTGTGCTTTTACCATATTTCAACAACACAGCCCAGATCTGTCATGCAGTTATCCAGACTCTCTTATCTTTTTTTCTTTCCTTCAAACTGGTTGCCTGTACTTTTCCTTCTCATCTCATAAATAACCTCATATGCTGGCCACAGGGGGTAAAGCTATTAGCCTAAATCAGTCCTTGCTGATTAATCTGTTAAGTCTTCCTCAGCAAGTTATCCGAACAAACAAAACTTCTTAGTGAGTGAGTTAATGCATTAGATTATTAAGTTATTTACAGTCAAATGCTGTTTTCAACTATGCAGTTCCTGAACTACAAGGATGTAGACAATGCAAAGAGGAACATTAGGACAAAGCCGGAGAAGAGTCTCTTTAGGAAGCTTACCAATTATGAGAACATTGCAGCAATGGTTTCAAGCTACAGGTCTGGTTCTATTTCAGTTTGTTTTTAATGTGAACCTGTACTTCACCCCTGAGAGCATGTCATTCCACTTGCCTGATAGGTAACTACTTAATACACTAAGAGGTGAAAGCCTTTTCTCCCTACTTGATGCATCTTTCAGTGTGTCTCCAGTTGCTGAAGCACTAGTTTTATGCCAACACACGTACATACACAAAGATACTTTACACAAATGTCGGTTTAAGATAAAGGCTCTAAGCTTATTACTACATTTTCGTTGTAATTGCAAAATTAGGCATGCCAATAGCCACCCTAAGAATGAACATCTCTCTTCTAGGGATATCAGAAAATCCAAAGTAAAGTTATGATCCATTTTTTATCTTCTGGTACAAAAGTCTCTTCAGATGAATCTCCGGTTTACGCTTGCAAAGTGCAGGGAGTTGATACAGACAGTGCCATGGTCATTACAGATGCACCAAATCAGCCACTCTGAAAGTGCATTGCTGTGGAGAGGCTGCAGCCAGGGACAGTCTGTCTTGCTGGAGCTGCCCCCTGCCACGGCGATAGCGCCTGGCACCCGCCTGAGCTCCAGCGCCCACTGCATCACGCTCCTACCTAGGCAGGGCCATGGGTCCCCCTTAACCTGGACCTGCCTTCCACCTGTGGCCCTGCTGGCTGATCACAGGTTTTGTGTCTAGCCCCTTTTACCCCACTGGGCCTGGTTCTGACCCAGACTCTGACCATGGGCCCTCTGCCAGGCCTGGCCTTAGTGCCTGGTGCCCAGGGATGCAGGTGTCTCGGTGGTCCTGCTCCCTTACACATGCAGATAGAGAAACCAGACAAAATCTGTTTAGATCCAAAAAGAGCGAAGTGCTTATATTTCAAAGCCATTTTCTCACAGCTCAGGTACCGCTGCTTTCTATCTCTTTGGAAGTCTCCCAGCTCCAAAGGTAATGACCTACTTAGCAAGTTATTAAGTATTTTCCAGTGTGTCTTTCTCCAATCTCTCCTCTTCCAGCTAGCCTGCACATTTGAATAAAAAATAAGCAATCATTTGGCCTTGAAGAGTAGAAGAATTTGAGAATAATGAAGTCAACAAGTTCCCTTCTGGGAATTCATACTAGGTGGTTTGTCTGCAGTCACCCTGTAACTTTTTGAAAATAAAACAAGACCTTCTGAATATCAGAGCAGAGGATGATTATTTTTCTGGACTTCATTCCTAGCTGCAAGTAGGAGCAATCATCTCATATATATGAAACTATTCATGAGTGCTCTCATTCACAGAAGACTTCATCTTTCACTTGCTTAAATGCCTTTTTCATCTGCTATGAAAAAGGTGAAACTAATCTCTATTCTTCCATTCCATCTTATTTCATGGCAAGTAATTCTTCAGTCTTCCAGATCACCTCAAAAAGCAATTCCCATGGTAGCAAATGACACCTGAGAATTCAAGGTCATTTGTCTGTGCGTGGTTTCTTGGAGATGTTTCCTCTAAGATAATGCATTGTCTTTAATGATTTTCATATGTAAAACACATTTCTTCCTTATTAAGTCTCTAATTCCAGTACAGTACACTTCATACACTTAACAGAAAACAGTTTTCATAAAGAGACCTTATAAAGATTTTGCCTCATTGAGTCCTCTACTTCACATCATTGGTTTTATGGATAGTGAAAAAAATTTTGAATTGTTGGAGCAGTGCAAAATAGATTTTTTTTTAATAAAGAACATGAATTATTCCTTTTCCTCCCCCCATCCCCAATTTTTTTCTGTCTTCACCCTGCGATTTGATGTTGACCCTACTGAAGTATTTCAGCTCCCCTGAAACACAAGCTGGGATAATCAAAGACTTACAGATGTGTTCACAGAAGTAAAGTGCTTGCAAATTGAAATGCAGAAACTACTTGTTACCCAGGACATTATGGTGTCCTCATTTGTCAATGAAAAAGCAATAAAGACAAGGTAATTTTGGTTAAGATAAAATGTTTGCATTATTACCTAGCATTGCTTTTGTGATACCATTAAGTATAAGATTATGCTGCATATACAATGTTACATATATTGCGTATAGAGTATATATATTATATCTAAATGTATAAAATTAAAGTAATAGGCTGAGATAAAACTGGTAAAAGCAATTTGTACAGCCACTAAGAGATTACTGTGTTGACCTACATTATTATATACTGCTCAGAAATGAACATATAAATTCAGAAAAGGTATGCTGAAACTCTCCTCAGAGCACGTCCTATGGGAACCTCATGTTGGTCCAACTCCATGTAGAGGCAAACTGTTTAAATTTTAGCAATAATACAATAATGACATTTATTGATTCCTTTGTACATAAGCTATTGATTTACTACATTCCTTATACTATATTATTGACTGGAGACTAACCTAGCAAAGTTGCTAGCTGTTAATTGGTCCCCAGTTAATCTCCATCTAAGTGGACTGTCAACATGCTCCGGATGCCTAGTTTCCATCAGTAAGGTACACTGCAGGAGTAAGGCTATTGCAGGCACAGGTGGGTTCATCAGGGCACTTAGTAACTTCTAACCTGAAAAAATGTTCCAGTCCTTTAAACAGGTCTGAGGATTTGTGAGCTGTATATAAATTCCCACTTAGTTATGAAAGAATGATTTATCGCTTTCAATTTTTAGATTCATTTTTCTATGTATCTCTCTCTAGATAAATTAGGCAGAGTGACTAATCTGACACACCGATATACCAGTATTTGAAATTTAGTTAATCTAAACTTGACAGAAAACAAATCCTTCTAAACTGGTTGCTTTTCAAGCTGTCTGCAACTTACTCAGGGTTTTTACTAGAGTGAAAGAAGTGCTTACAGAACAGCAAAATCAAACATAAAACATCGAAGTTTGGCTTCAAACAACCTACCAGCCCAAGCATTCACCTTGCTATCAATCAGTGTCAATTCCTATGTGAACAAAGAAATTTTACTCCTCCTGTAATTTAAATTTCCACATCAGTTTTACTTGTCATCTTTATTTCTATGCTTGAAATATTATTAATTAACAATAAAAGGGTAAGTTTTGTTAGAGACTTTGCCTTGCCATCCCATTGCTCGAAACAGCAGGCTCCCCACACTCCCTAGCTTCTAGTCTTTGATATTTCAGGCTTTCAATAGGAATTGTCCACTAGCACAGACCAGATTACTAAAAATATTCTACTTCTTTTTTGACAAAATAAATCCATATCTATGCGCTGCCATTATTATTTTATGTGCCCATATGCCCACTCATCTTAATTATTCTTCTCTTGTAGCGAGCATTTTATAGAGCTTAGCAGTAATGTAGGAGTCAAAATCTATTTCAAATGCCATCTCGTCTACCTGATCTGTGTTGCAAAATCAGAATAAGTCACTAAGCCTTCTTCACACAATGCAAAACAGAACATGGATATAGAAGATGTTTATAAGTAGACTTTCTTCTGTGGATGTACAGACTGTGAAGCCTTCAGAAAGTATCCCCTACATTTAGCCTTAATGGCCCTCAGTGGGATTTTTGACCAGATCATGACTGAATAATGATTTCCAAGCTAATATAGCTTCATGGCATTTCATAACTACATCATTACAGTATATTTTGCCTCTTCTCTACATGCGAGAAGGAAATGTGCATTAACAAAACAAAGCAGCTCAGTTGCGCTTGCAAGGGGTATTATACACTTTTAATGTCAATGTGTGAATTCCCATTCCCCTGCCACTTTGGTCCTTTGATCAATTCTGTGATTATTTTCTCCACTAGTATACAAAGGCCACCTTTACAGGCCTATGCCATTTCAGTCAATATTCCCTCACCTATCAACAGTTAGCTTCAAAAGCACGAAAAAGCTGTAAAGTATGCTACAGAGTATAGCATGTTGCAGTAGCACACCCCTGTATGAAAATGGTTGATTTATATCATGTTTTGGGGTAAGGCCAGTGTGCATTTGGCAACTGCACAATGAAAAGCATATAGCAAAGAAATAAAGAGCCATAACTTATTTCTGGATTCTTAATAGTCCATCCCCTCACTTCTTGCTGCCATACCAAGGAAAGAGTTGCTGTTCAATACATTCTACCACAGCACAGGTAACTTTCATTTAAGATCTAGAGAAATACTATGGCACCAGCTCAGATATAAAAAGCAAGTGAAGCACGGTAAATGATAAGTCTTTCTAAAGACTTACAAAAATGAAAGGTACATAGCAAAATAAGTTAAATATTTATAAAAGGTACATTGGCTTTTATAGCTGATTTTAAAAATACACTTTCCAACATAGACTATAGACTCATATTGAGTAATAATGTCAAAATTTGGTAACTTAGACAGCCAATCTAGCTTGTAGCATAAGATAACTTTAGACTTCAAAACCTATGGGTGAGACAAACTACCTAACAACCTGTAAGTCAAAAACCTGAAGGATACACTATTCAGATCACTTGCTTGAAATCTAGCACAAACTTTGAAAATGCTCTTATCTTTCAGCGTATCTATAAATTAAAACTTCTAGTTAAAGTCCTCCACAAACGTTCTCCATGTGCTTGCAGAGAAAAAGTTTTGTGCATATACAGCTGCACATCTTTGTCTTTGTAATAGCTCTCAGCTCAGTAAGACAGAGCCTTACAGCAAGATCACTTTGTAGAAAATACATGGCAATCAGTTCTTTTTTAAAAAAATTATATTTACTCTTTGGGATTATTAATTACAAATGTGAAACAGTTCTGACACTTCTATGACTTTGAAACTCTCCATAATCCTCTGGAAGATTTTTGGACCTCTATTCTGCTTACTGCTTCTAGTACCTCTGACTTCATTTGTACATAAAAACTTAATTCCCATTTCTTGGAGAACTCCATCTTTAATTATTCCTTCTTTTCTATTTTTAAATCATGAAATTAATTCTCCCAAATTACAGAAAGAGTTTGTTTTCTATGGAAAGAAAATCACAAATACATAAAAGCTTTGATCGAGAATGAATGTGTTGCTGGGATGTCACTTTGGATAAAAAATTAATATCTCAACACAGCATAAATACTGAAATTAATTATCTTTGAGTTTGGCTGAACTTGAGTGGATCCCAGAAAACAGTTGGATTTTGATCAAACTATCCTTTTCTCTGACAAAACTATTCCATCAAAAAGTTTCCACCAGCTTATGCAGCTTATTCTGCTTATGCAAATAGATGCATTACATGAATACTATAATCTTATCATTCATATTATAGGTTTGTGAAGTTTAGTAGAAAATAGTTTAGTACTATGGGTATCAGAGCTTTAAAATAAGTAATGCTAAATATTAGGCACTATTACTCAATGTTTCTATTTACATTTACATTCACTTCCAATTTCCAGTAATCACTATGTTTTACCTGAATTATACCCTAATACATGAATTGAAAAGAATTGCTCTGTGGAGTTCTCAAATGATATATGCTATATTTAACAGAAATTCCATGAGTTCAGATCTATCTTTAAGCTCTTTCTTCTCAATTCAATTTTTTATGTGGGCCAAGTTGCAACTTGACCAAAATTCTCATCATACAGTGCAAAGCTGTCTGCAACCCGAATCCCTCAACAAAACACAGAAGGTCAAAGCAAATGATAATTGTTCTGTGCTGTTCCATAGGCTAGGAAAGAACAAAAAAAAAAAAAAACACCAATAGCAACACTAATTACTAAACTAAAAGCTGTTTGCTGACTTAAAGACATAGTGTCAGACCACCATTCCACTTGAGGACTTAGACGAGGGTTTGTGTGGATCAACCTCGGAGGATATTTAACTTTCAAAATGAAAGATGAAACTGGCTCTGGGACTACTAGTTGAAAGAGATCAGAAGAAAAAAAAAAAGACTGTCTGCAAACACTTAAAATCCTATTTTAGAAATGACCAGCAATAACTGTTAAGATGAGAACCTGTCTAAGAAAAGTGAGTTTGATTCTTTGCAATGACTTGGTTAGTCATATCATATGCTTTTAGCGTATGTGACCCAGATAGTCCAGAGCTACATATAAAAATCTAGATTTATAAAAAGTTTTCTTTAATGCTTTTCCAAACAGATTCTGCAGTTCTTTTCTCCATCTCTCATAGCACAAATGTGAATTTTTTCACAAAAATGAATTTTCCATACCAACCTGATTTACAGGAGTAACAAATATTTGCAACACAGAATTGCCTCATTTGGGCTTTGCAACAGTAGACCTTATTAGTTTTAACACTCAAGAGTGACCTCCACTTAACAGCTGTTCCCCACGGACACTCTAATATATTGGTCCTACAGCAATCTGCAGAAACATGGCAATTCCTCACTACCTGCTTTTCAAGGAGAATTTGCACTCTCTCTGTTCAAGCTCTCAAGGTTTTGTGTCTTAGACGTTCTTGTGGGGTTTTCTTACTGTTTGTCTAAAAACACAGGAAAAGGGATTTACGATTATTTTTATTCAACTGTTAGTGATTGTATCTAAAAGGAAACATTTTTAAAGCACTTGGTTTTGCAGGGCATCCACTATATAAGCACCAGATAACACAGCTGTAGAGAAACTAACCTTGTCTCCTCTTCAACTGTGGAGCCCCACAAGTATGCCGGATGACCTATTTATGTGATAAATTGATGTATTTCCATGAATAGATGCTAATGGTAATTATAATCCTGCTTGCCTAATAAAGATATTTAATGCCAAATTAATTGGAACTTAATCAGATATTACAAATAAAACAATTGATATACCATATATTATTTGTAATATTCTGTAAAACGGCCTTTGGTGCTTTAGCAAACATTTAAAAACAAATTTAAGAAAAATAAGCTTAATTGAAGTATGAATAGATGTAGCATTTAATGCGAAGGGAAGGTAATTTTCACACGAATGCCTGCTATTAAGTAGATGACCTGGGGGCTGGGTGCAGGAACAGGCCTGACTAATATAAATCTCTCTTTTCTGTCAATATGCTAACAAACATTTCTGCTTAGTATGTACGTTTTTACAGAACCTGCAACCTGTGTGCAGGTTGTGTAAAAGATAGTAATAGAAAAGAAAATGTGTGTAAAGATAGTAATAGATAAGAATTGGTCTCTTTTTTTTTATGTATTTAGAAAATGACTCACAAGAATAAAGCCATCTCTCTCCTTTACCTAAACAGGGAGAACAAACAAACAAACATATTGCAGCAGTCAATTTCTGTAACATTTTAGCTGTTTTCTTTCTGAAATAGCGAATGAATGAAAGGACACTGAGGAGTCTTTCTTCATACTCTCACTTGATTTAAAGAAAAAAAAAAGTTTTTTCATGTGTACAATTTTCCATACATTACCTACAGAACAGAATTCAGAATACATACATTACAGAATATATACATTACAGAAATCTAAGTCTGAATGCTTTGAAATTAATATTAATATAAAGAAACAGGTAAACTTGAGAAGAGCAGTGATTGTTGCTCTCTCAGTAGGTTATTGTCCTTGCTTCTTCAAAGAGAATTTGTTGAAAATAGATGTGAAAATGGCACCTAGTTTGTAACTGAGCAGTGTCATTTACGACAGGATAAAATAAGTAAATAAACAAACAATCCCACATCCCACAAAGGAGGTTAATGTGTCTGTGCAAAGAGGCTTAACAAACATATCAATAGTTATTCTAGCTTATTCTTTAATGCTAGAGGCCAATAAAATTTCAAAATCTAAAACTTCAGTTTCATACTGTATTCTGGTGCTTCAGAGTCAGATTTAACTGGAACTGTGAGCATAAATAGCAATTATCTAAGATTAATGCACCCCTAAGCTGAAAAGTAAGGCCCAAAATTTGAAAGGAGATCACAGCAACCAGCCATAAGAAAATAGATATGAGTACAGATAGGGTAGCAGCAAGTTTACCGAATTTAACATGCAGACTTTTTGCTCTTTTTTTTTTTCCAAAACACTTTTGGCATATATATGTATAAATGCATATACCAAAGAAATGTAGTAATAGACACAAACATATTCATTAGTTTCCTTCCTGTCAAGTTTATAAAGAATAACTTCTGCAAACATCTCTAAAATTGCCCTAACAGATGTTTAGAGTAAGTCTGGGAATAAATGTTAGTTTATACTGGTATACGAATTCCTCTTTGCTTCTATAGCTTATTTCCCAGGTTATGACAAGCGTACTTGAATAGGGATACTCAAGAATTATGATACTTTAAGCTACTCTTTTCCTAATCTTGAGTCAAATGTCAAGAGAAAGCACAGAGAAACGCTTAGCTATTCCTATGACCAAAGCCTGATGACTGAGCAGCTTGAGCTGCTTTTTGTAGTGCAGGTGCTGAAGCTGTACAGCAACCACATCTGTGGCAAATTAAGCACTTGAACCACACATTTACTGGTGTGTTACACCTACATATGTGATACACTGTGAGAAAAAATGACTTTGTAAAAAACTTAGAAATTTTCATTTTCTGGTAAATATTTATGTATTCTCATGTGACTCATACCTGTTCTTTCCATCCGCTTTTTTTTTTTGCTAAGTGCAAAGGGCGCTGTAGGCTGTAAATAACTTTACTCTGAGGGAAGATTTTCTCCCAGCAATATGAAACAAATCTCCATTCTGTAAGACTGTAAAGGAACAGGGCGGGTTCTGCTTCTGTAAGGGAAACCCTAAATCTACAGGTATTTCAGGGGCAGCTGATTATAGCACCTTGAAAAAGGTGCTGTATGGAAATGGAATATAATAGGAATAGGAAAATAATTAGATAAGATGGTTTTTAACCTACTAAAACTTTTATTCTAATAACAATTCATACAGAAGCTTCAGCAATAACCTATTTACATAGGCTGAATTCCATTAGACTTAGAGGGAGCTATACGTTTGGAGTTCGACCCTCTTATGATCAATTCATGACCCTCTTATGGTACTCTTTTTCTCCTTAGGGAAAATGCCTCTGGTAATCTGGAAAAGGCAGAGTTTGGTCAGGAATAGTCCTATTTGAATTTGACACTTCCTGAAATTTTACTTCCATGACTTCTTGAGGCTTTCTCCTTTCATTAAGCCTACAAAGAGCCAAAGCATACAGTTAGCTGCAGCCAAACTACCATCTCCAAAAATCTAGAAAACTATTTCTGTTTAGATTGATCCAACACTGTACTATGAAACCACATTTACCTTTTCTAAAAAGTCTGGTTTTAGGGCTTCCTTTTTGTTTTTATTGACAAGGAATCCCATTTTTCAGCTAAAAGGAACTATACATATCCAGCTCATTTTTGTGAAATCTTCTGTCCTGGAGGGATAACTGGAACAAAACAAACATTATAAAAATCAGATACCAACCACAAATGTGCTTTGAGTGTTTAAATCAGATATGATTTAATCAATTCCAGTCATCCAGCTGTCTCTAATAGGTGAGGAACTCTAAGTTCAGAAGACTGCATTTCTAAGAATAGTGAACTGCAGAGGAGAATAAGCATTATTTCTGACTCACATAATACTGACTCACACTCACTTTACACGTTGTCCATAGACAAGAATATAAACAAACAAGGAAAGATCAATAACACCGTGCTGAAAATATTAATAGTTTTGACAAAGGGTACATTTATTTTAACATTGCAGTATATTTTATTAATACTTTGTAGAAATAACATCTCGCATGTTACATTTTACTAAACTTTGTTCCAAGGCAAGGGTAAAGAAGAGACAATAGGTTGAAAAGCACGAGGAGAGACTTAATTTCTGATCTAAGACTTCCTGGGACATAATCAGTATTTCAAATCACTATTTCAAACTCTATCTGGAGATCACAAGTCAGTCACTGTAAATACCATAGTGGTACCTCAACTTTCCCAATAAAATACTCTATTCAGTAGGTCACTATTATGTACTGCATCAGGTCAATTCTTACAAGATTCAAAGATCTAACACCATGACAAGTATACTTTACTAGTCTAACAAATAAAACAGACAAAAAAGGCATAAATTTGCATAAATTTAGCATAAGTAGCATAAATTTGTTTCAAAAAGTCATAACAGAGAAACTGCAGTGGTTAAAAAGCTGACTTTTATAATAAGATCTTCAAAAAGTAATGGAGAATCTAGACTGCACCTGCCAGTATAATCCAACTATAGCAGCAGCAGCACTATTGATCAGCTGGAGTATGCAGGAACAAATAGAGATGGGAGGTAAAAACTTTGAATGAAGAAGTTTGCCATGTTAGTTCTGTTCGGCAACTGACTGATGTCAAAAGTTTAGTTAGATCTATTTTTTAAGAAACTTTTCCAACACAGATTACTCACAATTTCAGCACCTTCATCAGGCTTTTTATTTTAATGCTTAAGGGAAAGCAGAAAACAGTCTATTTCCACCCCCTTCCCTGCAGCTGTATCCTTTACTACTGTTGCTACACCTCTGGAAGTGCTTTTTCAGCACATATGGTTCTAAATATCTCCCAACTGTTTTGAGACTCTTGAAATCCCTCAGCACCTGCCACTGCAACCTAAATTCTGCTCCCTCCTGTATAAACATAAATATTGAGGCACATGTGATGCTTTCTCAAAGTCCTGAACACCCACTCTGGTGGGTGGTATGGTATGCCATATCATTTGTAGGGTGATAATTTGCTTTCAGAGCTCCCTAACATTCATCAGATCATAAATCTGCATACACGTATCTCCTCTTGAGACCTCCAGAACTAGTATTATCCTTCATTAACTGGATCTAAAAAAAAAAAAAGGTTGTATCAAAGGGAAAAAGAAAGGAAAGCCTTCTATTATTGCAGAAAAGACGATCATAGCCTGGTTAACAGGTATGATAAATTCCCATTCTGACTTTTATAATGCAGTGCAGATGTTCTTCTGCCTTCTTTTTTTGTTTTTATTTAAAAATTTGAAGTGTCGTTCTAATTATAACATCTGTGATACAGAGGCAAAACCATCTTCATTTATTTAGTTTCACAATTCTCATAAACTTCAGTCTGTCAGGATCTCTAAGTCAACACTGGGTTCTCAAATGTTTTAATACAAATCGAAAGCAAAATGTGAATCCACATCTTCAATACTGCCCAGAATCAGGGCAGGAGGATTGAAAACTACTCATATGCTTAAGGAGTAAATATTGTTTCCGACAGTGTTCATGGACAAAGTCTACAAGAAAAAAACTGAAAGGCAAAACAAAGATTAAAACATTGATCTTTTATCTGTTGTTTTAATATGGAATTGAATATAGCTAGCTTACAGTCCTATGCACTTGTAGCAAAAAAAAAGTGTCAGCAAAACTGACTCCCCTGGATGGTTGTTCCTTGTGAGCACAAACACAGCAGTCTCTGAGGAGTCCTTTTATAAACTGGGAAGTCCTTTTTCTCAGTTGGGACCTTATTTTTAATATGGAAAATATTAACTACCTTTCTACATTGACTTTTCCATGGAACTACCCCTCTAGGGTAGTATAAGGTATCCTAGCATTTTATTCAATTAGTTCTATGGCCAACTCTACTTCAACATTGTATATCTCAATTTTCATTTGAGCTATACAGGGGAAAATTACACCTTGCAAAAGATTTTAAATGTAAAACTTTAAAGGACATTTTTTCCCCTCAGAAATTCTAGCAAGACAGCATCTTGGAAAAATAGGCTTTGATTCTGATGTTTTGGGGTTTCTAAAAAGATTTATCTCATCAATTCTAGCCTTAATAAAAGGAAAATTATACAAATAAGGAATATAATAGGAATATATAACCTGAATCGAATGCTCTATGAATAGCCCACAGTTCCAAACAGAAAAGCTTCGAGTTACCGCCCACTTCAGAGCATATGATTAACAAAAGGAACCATTGTACTGAGATTTTTTTGAAGAGAAAATCCTTTCCCTCTTCTACCAAGTTCCTTCTTAGAGCCAGGATAAACTAAGCACAAAATGTCTTAAACTTGAAATAAGGTTCTTAGTGAACGTTGATATTCTAGAGAAGAATCAGGGTCATTTCCCCATGTTCTTCCCTCAAGAATGCTACATATTGGGCAGAGATAGCAACATTTTTAAAATGGGATTTGATGGCACTCCTTTTGCTATCTGGGTTCCTAATGCTCTGAGGTTGATTAGGGAAGCAATGTGTTGATTAGAAAAGGAAATCGAGAAGTGCGGCATATGAGTAGGGAATACTTAGGACTGCACATAATTAGGAATAAGCTCACAATACCCTTCAGAGTCATTTACCTTCTCTTCTGCAAACATAATTACACTCTGATGCTGCTTGGCATGAGTCCCATGCCTGGGCTCTATACTCTTCTGCTGGTAATAACTTCTTAAAGGAAATATGTATGAAACTAAACTCAGCCTAAGAAGTGTTCTTTGGTCCCACTCCAGGCCAGCATGAAATGACCGGCCAGATTTTTTAAGCTAAGATTTATGGAGCATGAAAGGTACATCATTTTGCCAGGCAAGGACAGAAAGCGCCTATGCCTGCATACCGAAAAATAACCAGTGAGCTATTGACCATGCTAATAGAAATCTCCTTTCCTGTTCAAGCAATAGCTTCATACAGTGCCACATGCAACTAGATCACAGGCCTTCCCTGAGTAAATGGCCCCACATATACAGATTCATTGCTCAAGACCCATCTGCAACATTTTCTTTCCATTCAATTCCTAAACACATTCTACAGTGAAGAATGCATGGTTTCCCTCCTAAGGCATAACTTAGTTTTTGCTTTATACTTAAATTGAAACTTCACCCACCCTAAGAGAGCTGCTCTTCCAATTCCTAAATCTCAAGCATATGAGTAATTACTCAGCTACTAAGGGTAACTCATACCATTATAATGGTGAGAGTAGTGACAGTACCCTCTGAGTGCTTTTTTGTTTCTCCTTTGACAGAATATGAGAAGAAAAATAATTTCAATTACAATTTTTGTGAGAGCAAAAGTTTCACCTGTTGCTCCCCTACCCAAAGGAAATATCTCTATATCTTTGACTCTTAATATATTCTTGTTTGGCTTCATAATCAGTTGAATACAGCTAAACCCACTTCGCCTGATTTTAGAAATATTATAAGAGATGTTTAACAAAGATGTGCTGTATACAGATGCAGGAATAATCACATTGACAGTTAAATTAGCCTTTAACTAAAGTTAGAGGCTGTGAATACTAACCTAAGTCATGAGGTAAATCTATGGAGTTCCCTAAATCCTCAGGAATAACAGCCTACCATTGGGTAGGTTATATATAAGCTTGCTAAAAAGCCATTAAAAAAAAAAGCGTCCTTTCTAAATATTATACATAATATTGTTAGGCTGGCCTGCCGCCTCCTATTATAAAACAACAAAAACAGATGAAAGGAAAGAGCCAGCGGTGTTCATATGAAGCTTACAGTGAAGAACACAGGTTCTAGAGGAGAAAAATACCTAATTCAGTCCAAACCATGACTACTGTACAAAACATTCCTTGTGATGAGCTTAGTTCCATACAGTGGAGTTTCCCTTTCATTTCAAATAATGTTCTTTAGCTTCATAAAAGCCCTGCAGCAGGAAGGGAGGTGGGAGCGTAGGGGGAGATAAATGTTGTATATAATTTGCAAGAAGCCAGAAAAAATCTCTTGGTCATTGTTTTTATTCTTTTGGTGATTTTTGTTTTCATAAGAAATAGGCTTATAAAAACTTTCCTGATGGCCAAGCCCATCAAGAAAGGCCTGTTTCATATTTAGATACGCTTCCTTACAATCAGTAACTGCAAGATATACTTTGCCTATAAAGGCCTGTATAAAGGTTTCATATAGCACAGGCTGAGCTAAATGTCTCTAGTGGGGCAAACACTGCAGCCTCTTAAATATTTTAACACAGTTCTGCAAAGTTACACTATGCGCTTGGATTGTTATGCTGCACCGTGAGCTGCAAAACAAAAAGTGAAAAAGAGCAAGAAGCCTTTTTCCACAGAAGAACAAGTTTTAATGGTACAAACACCTTCTCATTATCTTAATTTGCTTCCCCTTCTTTCCTATGGCAGAATTTAATTCCCAAATCTGCACTTCCAAATCCTTGACATTTACTGTACATAGAAAATGTTCATCCCAACCCATGAACTGGGTTATGGCCTGCTGGGCCTCGTGGCATGGGAGGGTAAAAGAGGAAGAACTGAAGTTCAAGGGGAATAGGGAGGACAGCTGGGCACAGCCATGCCTCAAGGTGATCTAGAGTCATCTAATGCTCCTAGTCAACTACTACAGTGGCCTGTGATTGTGGGTCTGCTCAAAAGCTCCAACAAAAGCCAGGAGAACCTAGTGTCAAAATCTATTTTTCCTATAGCACTAAGGTAAAATCCCAGAGGACTGCTGTATAGAAGCCTTCTGCACTACTTACCTATTGAGCAACAAAAGCTTTCAAAGACAAAATGGCAGCTAAATGCTCAGCGCTACTGTGGAGTCAGTTTAAGTCTTCCCTCTATGGCTTTGAGAGTGTCTCACTAATAATACCCAGATTTTTCTGCTCTTTTACTCCTTTGAATACTATCTTCTTACCTTTCTAAAGGGCAAAAATAATGCAGTTGTCCTTCCTAGCCATCTGTGACTGGTCTTGTCTAGCTGTTCCTCTCACTTTTATAATGAATTATTTATTTTCACCTCAATTAGTTAATCATGCATGTGTTGTGGTATTTTAGAGACACAATAAATCAATTTAATACTTAGCAAATGATTTAGTCTGCACCCCTTTCAACAAGGACTGATGAGTACATTTGTGTATTGTTGTCAATGAGTTAAATGGGGTTCGCTGTTTTGTTAGTCGGTTAGGATAAAGAATCAGAAATAAGAAAGACATTAGATGCAACTGCATCACAAGATCAGAATAATCCTCTGAGAAGGAAGATGTGAGCCATCATGCTGAGACAGTAACTAAGCTTTGTAAAAAGGTCAGAATAATCACACCAAATCATTTTTGTAATGATAATCGCACATATTCATTCTTACTTAAATACTAAATGATTTTGGCCTGTAATAGAAAATATGCTTATTGAACTGCAGGATATTATGGAAAGGGTATTACCATCTTTTTAATTTATGCATAATATGATGGGTTTGCTGCTTCACCAATTTGACACACCTGTATAGAGGAAGCAGAAGTGTGAAGAGGTTATGAAATTGTATCATTATAACAGTATCACCAGCAGTGGGAGGTCCTGGTGGAGGCAGCCTTAACTCAGAGTTGGCAGCAGGAGTTGGAAAGAGTTAATAATTTTCACCTTATCCACACTACTAGATGTTAACCCACATTTAACTGATTAGAAACTACTAAGCCCAGTAATTCTCTCTGTAAAATTTTAATACAAATGCTACTGTCTCAATCTTTGTACTCTTTGGACATCTTTATATCTACTGCTTGTCCTCCTTCAAATCCTACTTACACTGAATATGTGCTGAGACCAGCATTCATCACGTCAACCTAAGCTAAGCTACCGCTTTTTCTTGAGGTGCAGATTTGTTTAAGAATCTCTGGTCTTTTGGTTTAGACAAGGCCCGCCTTCCTCTGTGACTGTTCAGCAATCAACACAACATGAGGTAAGTTGGTCAGCCATGATGAAAATGTTTTTCTCTATGACCCATGGATTTGTCAGATTTTTAGCATGTTGTATGAACTTCACCAACATTTACAAGGCACAACTGGAAGTCCTGCTGATACAGTCCCTAAAATTAAAAAAATATATATATTTATTCCTGTTATTTGGAAGCACCCAAAACTCATTACAAGTAAAAGGTAGCTAGAGGTTTCCTAATGCCAGGTCAGTTCTTTCCAGAAAATGCAAAAGCAAAGGGTTTCAACTCCAAGGTCTATACTCACCAGATTTCTCTTTTTTCTTGTTCCCTGTGACCCAGAACTCTGCCATTAGTTGAGACCAGCCATCAGCCGGTGATTCTTTTTTCACAGAAAAAATAATCATCACATTTGTTAGTGATGTTGTTAGCCACACACAAGTTTTGCCATGCTAGCCCAACTGTCTATCACAATTCCACTAATTTTCTAAAATATATTATCAAATCATCTACTATTCTAATCTGTCAATAATGGCATATAGGAGCAAACATTGCATCAGCATGGGAATTTAACCTTAAATGAGAGAGCTCACTCTCATTTAAAAGCTCACTGAACTATTTACATGCCTGGTATGAGCGTAAGGTATTCCAGTCAAACATCCGCAAGCGCCTTTAGTTGCCAGATACTTTGTCAATCTGTGATATAGGTATATAGAATTGGTAAGTAGACACTTAATTCTACCCGGGTTATGTTGACAATTAAGTGTGATATTAAGTGTGAAATGATACTGAGTGTGAAATGACACTGATATTAAGTGTGAAATGCTACCCATAGAAATCTTACACAAAAACTTTTATTTTCTGCTTAAACATACAAACTTATTTTAGTTCCCCTAACTATGTTCTCTCCAGACACTGCTTAAAAGGTTTGTTTGTTTTTTGCACATTTCAGCAATGAGCAAGTGTCTACATTGCCAATAAGAGAGTGGTCAGGGCACGTCTCCAGGATGGAAGGTCACCACCTCCCTAAGGTTGTGCTCTATGGTGAACTTGCCACCAGCTGCAGCAAGAGAGGAACCCAAAGTGGAGATACAAGGACTCCCTGAAACAATACCTCAGCTTTGGCCATATTGACTACCATCAATGGTCCACTCTGGCCTCAAACTGGGAGACATGGAGACTCGCCATCCATAATGCTGCTGCTTCCTTTGAGAACACATGCAGAATCAGTCTTGGAAAGACAGTGGAGAAAGAACTGTGCCTCACTAATACTGCCTAAGGAGACCTTCCGCTGTGCCTTTTGCAACTGGACTTGCCTTTCCTGCATCGGTCTTTTCAGCCATCAGCGCGCTTGCAGCAAACGTGGGTAAAGCCCTTCCCATATCTTCGTTCACAAAGCCTAGCCATGATGATGTCCATCCTGAGCACTCTCCTTTATTTCTCTGCATGAGCATGTAGCTGACCGACTATAAAAGGAATTACAGGACACCCAGAGATCCTAATTGCAAGCCATCATTTCTGATGAAGTAAGAAAAGTCTTTTTCATACTTCTTTGGAAAATGAAAGGAGATATTTTTTCAAGGTCAATTTCATGGTAATTTAGTGACCTAAAAAGATTCTCACGTTATTTTTCTCCTCAGAAGCAAGAATATTCATTTGCATAAATGGATGTAAAGGATATAAAGTACATTAAATGCAAATTTTATTTAAAATTATTACAATTATTATAGTAATGCATAAGCTGCTGTCGCCCAAAAAATCTCCATGAAATTAATGACATTTAAGGAAAAGCACTAAGAGGCACTCTGCATTGATGTAGGCACTTTGGTTGTGAGCTGATAGCAGAGTAATGGGATTTCCTTGAGGTTATTTAATACAATTAGAAGACTAAACATGCTTTCAAAGAGCATCTTACAAAAATATCTACCATTTGAAATACAGCAGGATGGCGTTCTATCAGGGTTCATTTCTAAATCCCCTGGTCACTTATTCACCGCTCCAACCTTTTTGATGTTAGCTTTGTCCAATGATACATAAGTTTTCTATTATTAAAAACTCCACATTTCTGGGCATTGTAATTTCTAATCAAAGCTGGCTATTGAAGGCCAGATTCTCTCCCTCAATAAAACAGGGCCCCTAAAGAATACTCAGATTCCATACTGTACCAGTATAAATGAATTTCTTTTCAACAAGGATTTGCTTTTGTTTTAGTTCGGTTTTCTGGACCAGCAACTAAATATACTGAGGTTGTTTGGATTTTTTATTAGCCAAACCAGAATTTCTAGGAACTCACCATTTTTCTTTTCATAACTCAACAGAGAAAGGGCACATCTGTAAAATGGGTGGGGAAAAAAAAAATCATGGATCACTTCAAAAAAAAATCATTAAACAATCACTTCACAAAGAGAAAATGAAAGAGAGAGAAGGATTTCTTTTACTTTTTAAGACCACAGTTATTTCAATGATGTAACTTCCAAATCGATTTGCAAACATTTCTATCAGGTCAGCTGAGGGGGTAATAAACAACAGCTGGGGGTTTTGGCAGAGGCAGAAACTCTCATGGCTTTATTACAAAATTAAAAGAAATGTTGCACTCTAGATGCTAAAAAAAAGGGATTGTAAATATTTCCCTGTCTCCATACCTTGCACCTATTGCATATTTTTCTAAGCAAACTTGTGCACAAACTATTTATTTTCCTCTCACTAACCTAATGTCTCCAACAAAGAGAGATGTAAACACCAGCTTCTCCTCTCACTGTAAATATAAGAGGGAGTTTTGCTCAAGAACAAACTCATTTACTCGTTGTTGAGACTTAACAACTCTGAAGCAGTTGAACAACTGTTCCCTTCCCTACCAGCAATGGTGAAGACAGAGATTGATGTCACCAAAGTACAGTGCTTTAATCCTGAGGTTACCTGACATGAGACTAAGGCTTTTCACCTCAGTAAAGCTGAGAGACTTAAGCAGATCTTAGCCTTCCATATGGCTTCAACACCTCCAAACATGGACTTGGATTGTGACTGCAAGTTAAATTGGGTATTTTAATAAGAAGCATGGATTTAATGGAAAAGTGTGTTCTGTTGCATGTTGCTTTCCATTTCTGCATAGCCTATGAATTTTATCAATTTAGAAAAATTAAAAGCTTAAGAGACAATGAGAAAAATACCGTCTTACCTTCTGTAGAACTTAGGCCTTGAAGTGCTCACCATTTTGGCTATAGCACAAAGAACACGATTTCAAGCTGAGATGAAATTTCTTTCACATAGATGACTAAACCTGGTCTGAAAAAAAAAAACCCAGTCTTAATTCAAGATCACTTCAAATGATGAGATGTATTAATCCTACAGAACTTCTTCTGTGTTCATGAAGCCAATTCAAGGAGACCTGAAAATCTGTTTTTAAAATTCACTGTGCTGCAGGCATCCTGATTGAAGGCAGATAACATTTCTACCACATTCTGCAAACTGGGTGAGAAGTCTGCTTTAATGGAGACAAGGTAAAGAATTAGCCAAAAATATGGCACTAGATAAGAAAAACATCACAAATTTTAGCACAAAAATTACCGTAGAGACAAATCTACTTTTATACTACCCAGGAACATCTCTCTAATCTTGTCTCTCTCTTTGGAAAACTGGTTAGTTCTGCTTTGAGAATGGTCTAGTTATTTTTCCTTACACTTGTTCTTGTAGTTACTTCTGGATAACGCCATAACGATTTGGAAATTAAAGACAAACACCACACACAAAATGATAGCTTTGTTGCTTTACACCATGTTCTTCCTAAGGTTTTTCTTACCACTGAGCCCTATGCAGAAAGGCCAGGAGGCCTATCCCATAATTTCTCATTTTCCCACAGCAGCAGAGCAAAGCAGATAGTATAAGAAGATACAGCTTCCAGTGTATTTTCCATTTCAGTAGCTGTCAGTGAGGACAGCTAATGTTGCATAAACGTTTGCTTACTCTAGATAGTTTTGATGTTGAAAACCAACTTCAGACACCCTCAGGGACCCCATCTGGATCAGCCAGATTCTCTGGATCAGCTTTAAAAGGTTGAACACATCTTTTGTGAGAAGTTTGGCTCGAAAGAAGGAGACAAATGTTCGAGAGTTTTCGAATATTTTTGGATGGTGACATCAATACTATATGTGGGTATATATACACACACACACATATATATTTAAAAACATATACATACACTGTATATGAGAAATATTGAATACTATATGTATATATAAATCCTATATTAAATATGACAATTTTCTGATCCTTTTTGTGATAGAATAACCAGGGTGTTTGACCGTATCTAACAAGAATGGAATTATCTTGCTTGGAAAGATTAAGAAATAGCTATTTTTAGCATTTCCATGAATACTAAGTCTTTAAGTGCAAACAAAAGCTGCTAGAAGGATGCTGTACTGTTGTAACCAAACAACAACCCAGACTGGAAGCCGGAAAACTCCCTTGCCTCAGATATACCAAACAATTTCAAGGGATGAAGAACTACCGTTTTTATGCCTGCTTGGTTCTTGGCTCTCACCACTAACAACACTGCCGACAGTCCCAGTGCTTTTGTGCTGAGGACAGCTGTCCTCCAAGAACCAGAGAGATCACCCCTTCCCACCTTGGATATTCAAGGATTTGGGGATATTCACTCAGAGTCAATAACCTGTCAATCATAAAATACACTTCTGCTCTCACAGCCTAAGAAGAACATGCACATATTTTATATACCTTCACTAGTAAAGAAAATTAAGTAAAACAAACAGAAGCAGCTAGCTCTGAATATAGCTACGGGCGATTTGAAATGGTTCGTTTGACCCAGTCTTAGCTCATTCTTCTGGAGCTGAGAAAGTTGACCTAATCACGTCTAATTAAAGGCCCTTCATTAAGCGATCACCCTGTTTAGCCCTGCTTCATTGGTCATCTTCCATAAGCAAACACTTATTACCTACAATATGTCCCTACACCAAACCATCTGCCTGGTTTTCAGAGTTACATTTGTAAGATATTTCCACATTATAATTTTTAAAATATTTCAAAGAAATTAAACTGAAGTCACATGCTGAACTTTTTCATTCATTAAAAAAAAAAAAAAAAGAATATTTGCAGCAATTATCAAAGAATATAAAATTCAAGGTAAAAGCCTAACAAAAGCCTGACATGATAGCGGTGCTTTCAGCAGCACTAACCTTCCTCTTGGAGCCTGCACAAGAAGGAATCTGACCTGCAAATAGCAAAACACAAGTATAGCAATAGCAAAGGTAAAAAAAGAAGGTGGGGGGGGGAGAAAAAAAGCAGTAACTATTCCTATCTTTATATGCAAGTTATTTAAAAATAAAATAATGATACAAACAGAGGAGGGGACATGGAAGGGAAACAAGGCAGCGGTGTAAAACACTTGTAGGTTTTCACAAAGTTATAGCCTTCCCTCACCTAGTCTTAAAACCTATGGCTTATATCAACGCTGGAGAGAATCTTTCAACACTTTCTAAATCCCTGTCTTTTTTTTTTCTTTCTAACCTCAAAGTCTACAGCATCCAAGTAGGCTCTTGGAATTGTCACGGTATTAGCTGCGCTTACACCATGCACTTTCACAAGGAGCAGCGACTATGAAAGGCAGTGCATTTTAATACCAAATTACATGCATCTTGCATTTGATTGCTCTTTGTTAAATATGGGCCTGAAAGGGCTTTTTAATGGTCTGTCTTGGAACACAGAGTCCAGGGTCCTCAGAGGGCCTTAAAAGTAGTTTGGTGGATTTTTATGGGCTTTTATGGGGCTAGGCTTTAACTCTCAGTGTTTCAATATTCCCCCAAAGTGACAAGGCTGCATTACCAGGTCCTATTTCACCAGAGAAGGCCAAAATTTTCCCAAAGAAATCTCTATCAAGAGAAGAAACAGATGGTCCTGTCTGTGGAAAAGAATGATAATCGCAGGCCAGTTCAGCGTTATTGACGAGGTCTCTGACATTCACTGAAGCACAACGAGCCTTGAGGACACAAACCAAGAGAACATTGGCTTTTTTGAATGTCAGGACACTTCAGTGGAGGAACACTAAAGAGGCCAGGTCCCAGCAGAAGAGCTAGTCCTGTGAAACAAAGGCAGATGCTTCTGCACTGCTGCACAGCAGAGCCGTAAAGACTCCCCAAGCTTGTTGAAAACAAATTAGGTGCGGGAGGCTTGACAGTGATAAGTAAAGTGTGTCCACCTCTCTGACAAGCCCTGCCATGATGAACCATTTATGCAACGTTCATGATTTTAGAGGAAAGGGACCTGACAACTCCCTGAGCTCCTCCGCACTAAGCCCTTTCCTTGAAAGGCTCAGCCAGACTTTATCCAAACTGCAGGGACGAGAGTGCTACGGAGTAAGCAGCAAAGTGCATTAGACTGATGGGAGATGAATGCATGTGAAAGCAGATGAGTGGGTAATGAAATAAGCAAAAATCCTAAGGAACAGCTAGCCAGGTCTAGGCAATTCCACCATTCTCCCAAGCAGACAAAATAATAGGAGAATAAATAAATATGAACACTAATGTCATTATTATTGCCTATTTCTCATAAGTGATTTCATGTGATTTCATTTGTTTTCTAAAAAATGAGAAGCATTTGTCAAACCTCTCCACAATGCCATGAGCATACATCTGTAAATGCAGGAAGATACAGTGGAGATGAGTAGGTGTCCCAGGAAAAGGGGTTTAGCACATTTTGAAATTTGTATTTTTTCAAATCATATAAACTTTTGCTCCTGCAAAACACTTAGTAACATTAAAAATGCCATGTAAAAAGAGAAAGACCATAAGCATTAGATATAAATAACTGTATTAAAATTCCTTTATTTCCCATCTTTTAAAGTCTGAGAGAAGTTCCTAACTTGAATAGCTAACTTTGAGGCCAAAGTAAAATATAAGTTGCTTTTTCTTCACATTATAGAAATTAAATGCCTTTTCCTGACAATATAGCTCAGTTGCTCAACATAACATAACTGCTGAACTTTCAGAAGATACAATAAATTCACTTAAGTACTTTTTTATGTATTTTTAAGCTCTGCACAGGGGTCTTGTATACAGCGGCCAGACTCTGCATCCCTCCAGCTCCACAGAAAGCTGGATGGTGGGATCTGATCAATTAAAAAATAAAATAAAATAAAATAAGCTTTTTTTTTATATACAGCTGTTTCTAAACTCTTAATACACTGATACACATTGGTAATCACTGCAACAGCTACTTATTAAACTAGCGTTGACTTTTCTGTTAGACAGAGATTCATCCAACCAGTCCCAAGCAATAAAAATACTGAAACTTTCCCTCAAATTTCAGGACACTTATTCCAAATACTGTGGGCTAGAAGGAGAAAATGTTATCTGCTAAGCACCACATGTACTTTACATGGCATTAAACTAAATAATTAGGTTTGGTCACTCAAGTTTTCTATATTTAAGCTGTTTCATTTGTTCTTTAATGGGATAAAGTAAACACATTTACTTAAAACCTTTAATCCTGTCCCTGAGCTAGTTAAAACTAATTACAAACTGAACATAAATTTTATTCTGAAGAATTATTATGGATTTCTTTCTTAAAAATTCATCCCCCCACTTTATCCCTGACACAGAGTGGTTCTAATCACCAAGTGCAGATGCTTTTGATGACTGCAGACTGCTCTGAATTTCAACAGTAGTTGAACAATAAACAATAGTTATGTCAATAGTTATGTCAAAGAAAATAGTATATTCAGTAGGACAAGCTACAGGCCAGTGACTCTGTAGTCACACATCAGATTCACATGTTAACCTTAAAGTATTTCTTAGATCACAGTCTTTCTTAAATATTTAATTTCTGTTTAGGAAATTGTATTAAAAATGATGCTCTTTTGAATCTAATTACATATATTTTTTCACTGAATAAACTTACTGTAGTAAGTTCCCCTGCATTTAGGGCTATGGTTGACCACAACACAGTCTATACTTGCATAGAAACATTACTTCTGGTTTTGCTCACTATAACCAGACAGTCCATTATATTTAGGATTATTAATTGCTTTGCTGATGCTATGGAGCATGATGATTTGCACATTATTTTTTAAAAAGAGAAACAACACCCTGGCAGTCAGTCCAAGTGATAGCTGTTGTTAGAGTTCATGGAAAACATATGGATTTCTGCTCAGAGAAGCAAACATCATTTGTAAAAGTCCTTTCTGGGTGTTTGAACAGTTCTTTCAAGAGGGGAAAACCAGCTTAAAAATAGGGCAAACAGGACAAATCAGACCTCATACAACAGTAATAATTAATGCAATTATCGAAAAAGGAATTCAGTGTGAAATTAGCACTTGATATCTGAAGAAAATATTCTATTAGTAGCCTGAATCAGGTTTTTCTTATTAAATCTCAGCTAGTATTGCACTGGACCAAGTACATTGCCTTACATTTAATACAACTTATTTCTCACTGCTATAGTTACATAGCTTCTTGCAAAGATTTCTCAGGAAAAGAGCCAGTGCATTGATTTAACATTGTCATTAATATAACCCTAGTGGGATACACTTTGTCTGCCATAAAGAAAACGCATAATTACTTTAACCGTGCAGAAAGTTGTTAATGAATACACACATTCTATATTAAGGATGTCAGAAACCAGTAGCTAATGAAATCATTGTCTTGGTCGACAGAGAATTCCTGCCACAGAGGGAGGCAGGCTTAGTCTCTGCTAGTGCAGATTATTAGATGATTTTCTCATCTGATATTGTACAGAACTGCTACACTCTCCACAATTTTGGACTTTCTCACTCACTAGCTGAGCATGAAAAGCTCTATAGAACTTTACCTCTGTAACTAGTCTAAATCCACATTTAAATTAATCAAGAGGTCTTTTTTCTCAGCATTTCAATGTACCTTTTTGTCTATAAGTGGCAGGAATGAAGAAAAACAGAGCACTTCTCTCCCAAACAAGCAACTCTTGTACAGACACACTGAGCACATTCATGGCCACATACTGTATTAAAGGCAGCACAGAACTAGAGTTTCCATCATTGTCTACCTTTGGAAACATCCATCTGCTGCCTGCTGGTTACTTGTGACAAGAGTCTCTAAGAAGCCCCATCAAACTAAGTTAAACTTTGTCACATCTGATCATATTTGCTCACAGTCTATTCTTCCACCCAGATATCCAAAAGGAATGTTCTTAGTTCCCTAAATATCCTGAGGATGCACTTGGATTAGGGAGGTGACAAGTACTGCATGTGCACAGAAGTTGCAGTAGATGAAAAAATGGGTGACTCAGGGTTATTTGCTGCAACAAGAGCAGTTAGCAATCAGTCAAACAGCAACAGCAGCCACCAGCAGGCAGGGGCCAACTGTAGTGGCCCTTGGTGTCCTCAGCTCCGGCAGCCAAACCACCACCAAGGAGATGCTCTCTGGACCTGGACACAGTTTCTGGGAAACTCGCAGGTTGGGAGCTTCAGCACTGGTTTGGAAATGGTGGCATATCCAAGCACCATTTCAGGCACTTTCAAACTCTGGGTGCCTAGCACAAAGAAAAGCTCAGAACTGCCAGAGACTTGGAATGCTGCAATTAACAGTTAATGTTTCTTGTTCACGACCCAGAACTAGGTTCTGCCTTTTACACAGGAGCTGGTGGACATCAGCTGTAATGTGCTATTTCTTTACAATAAAGAAAAAAAAAAAAGTCTTTGAGATGAACAACCCTTATTTCACAACAGTGCAGAAGAGGGACACTTTAGGTGCTGACCTAATACAGACTGATAACAGAAGGAAAATCTTGGCTGGCCTACTTTGAATCACTTATAATTTTCAGATGCTACAATAAATAGCATTTGGCATTTGGGCTCATGGATCTAAGTTTCTCAGACATCATTACCTTCCACGATGCCAGGGTAAGATTTCTGGGGGCAATAGTTATTCAACACATACTATTTTCTATGCAAAATATGCACATAAGCAGAAATACCTTTTCAGTATTTTTATGTATATACACATATGGAAAAAAAAAAAAAAGGGGGTTGCAATTTGTCTAGTGTCTTCTTCCCTTTCTTCACGGTTCTCAGGTTGGTAAATAATAGCACAAGTTGATTAATTGCTTGTTATTTCGGAACAGGTTCCCTGAGTGGTTACAACGTGCAAACATACGCAAAATGTGTGACAGTTTTACTTTGTGTATTGTCATTGCAACACGCAAATTTTCAGAGTATTTTAATTCTTCCGAAATGGATAGCTCATGTTATAAACTGCACTCTGACTGTGGAACTGGCTCAGTGAAGGTTTGGTAACCTCTTTGAGAAGCCATTTTCCTCCTATAGATTAAATGAGCCCTTATTCAAATCTAAATACTGTAGCTGATGAATGAGGGTTGAATCACAGAATGAATACAGTTGGAAAGGAGCTTTGGAGATGATCTAGTCCAACCTCCCTGCACCAGCAGGGTCACCTAGAGTGACTCCTTTTAGGAGTGTGACACAGAGACCAACACTGCAAACCCAAGCCAGTATATCCATGGGCTCCAGCCCGCAGGAACATTTCAGCTTGGACCTGAAATGGTGCTTGCCTCTTTTCACTGGTGGCCACCAACAGAACTAGAGGTAATGACCACAAACTGAAGCACCAAAAGTTCCACATGAACTTAAGGAAAAACTTTTTAACTGTGAGGGTGACAGAGCACTGGAACAGGCTGCCCAGAGAGGTTGTGGAGTCTCCTTCTCTGGAGATCTTCAAAACCCGCTTGGACGCAGTCCTGTGCCACATGCTCTAGGTGACCCTGCGTGTGCAGGGGGGTTGGACTAGATGATCTCTAGAGGTCCCTTCCAACCTTAACCATTCTATAATTCTATGATTCTATGAAAGCTAGATGGCTTTTCCCAAGGCATAAGCTGCTAGGTGAATATAATGGACACAAAACCGTATGACCTTGGTTATATACTATTCCAAAAGCAGTCTGAATGCTGCTGCACTCTGGTCCCCCATACATTTCTTTCCAAGATGATGGAAACCCGTTCAGACATCTTTGCACCTGTGCTGCATATGTACCCTACTTTCCCTAATGCACCCCAAGAGGTGCAGATCCTACAGCAAGTCAAGTATTAGGTGTCCAGTAAAAGCAATCAGAAGCAATTTTCTTGGACCACTCGCTGAAATCATCCAATACCTGGGCCAGTTCTTACCTTCCCAGCTTCCACTCTGAAACTGTATTTAGAATTTCTTTTCTCATTTTTTCAGTGGCTCATGAAATTTTAAAGTCAACCAGCCTAAAATGTCACGAGTTGTTGAGAGTTCCCTGCGGCCCTGCCTGGAGGTGCCAGGTCTGGCAGCTGTACCCGGCGGCAGTGGGTGGGCGGCAGCCTGCCCA
>NW_010589821.1:62667-88223 GCF_000705375.1 Tinamus guttatus
GCCCTCGGCCCGCGGCCCCAGCCCACAGAGCTGCACAAACTGCCTGCTCTCTGAGGCATTTATGCTGCTTTTACGCTCTAAAAAGTCTCAGTGATATTAGAGAGAGCCCTTCCTGCCTCGTCTCCGTATTTCCAAAGCACTGGGACCTTACGAAGCAGAATGTTCTTTAGGGATATGAAGGGATTCACTCCCTAGCACCCGTTACACTAAGGAGTGCAGCATCATTCAATATCTAGGCCAATTTAGTCCAGCATCTACACACTGGCTCTGTCTGATTTTGTTTGTTTTTACTTAAGGTTTGATTTGTTTTGCTCTTTCTCTTCTGAATAGCTGATTTCCCTTCAGCCTAGCAAGAAGATCCTTCACTCTGTTCTGAATTATTAAGTCACTTTGAGTTATAACTAAAAAAAAAAGCTAAGAAGGCAACGCACACATTCTGGTTGCAGTGAATTTTTACTCCAAATCTGTTGTTCCCTGGAGCGCTATTATTTACCTGTGCTGTTACGGCTGCCACTTCCTAGTGTAATTCCATGCTGCAATGCACAATGTAAACAGATGCCTTCAGCTTCCCACCTCTCAGTTCCACAGCAAGTCACCACTCAGAACCAAACGATCAAATGAATATTTATGTCTTACATGCAAGTCACTAACAACAAGTACCTTCCTGTTACTCCTGAACTACAGCATCATGATCAAAGCACTAAAATGACTGGGAACTGGTTAGCTTGGTTGTCTGTGCATTAGAAAGCATCACGGTTAGGTTTCAGACCTAATTATAGCTGCTTCTTTTCATACATGCTATTTTATAAAAATATCTATTTCAGTTGTGCATTGACAGCGAGACTCTTGATTTTTTTCCACAAGAAGTATGATCCAAGTGAGACCAAAATTGTCACTAATTTTTGCATACTGAATGTGGAAAAAAATGTTTTGATAAAATTCTTCTTCCTAAAAATATGTGAAGAGCACCTCTCCAGTTTGAGTGGAGAGCAAAAAAATACCTGTTAACGGCTAGGAAACTGTCAAGAAATGCAATCAGCCTCCTTAACCAACTCTATTTATAATTCATACATCAACTCTTATCCCATTCTTACAAAATGTGAAAGAGCTTTCCTCCAATTTATTCAAAATGTCTGGATGTTCTCAAATTCCAGGGATGAAAGGTTCCTCTTTGAAATGGAAGATTAATTCACCATGAAGGATGAAAGTTATTACCTAGTATAACCCAATGACACCAGTCAATAGAAATCTTTCTGGTAAAATTTGGATAGAACATATAAAAACAAATGTTATGGATAATAAATCTGACCTAGCCAGGTTTATTTGATTTAACTAAATTTCTTCTTACCAGTTTTGGAGCTTTCCAGGAGAAGTGTTCTGTTTTTTTTTAACACCTTTAGCAGACAGATAATTTCTCTTGTGAAATAAGAAACCATCAGGTTGCTCAGAAAATTCACTTCATGTCTCTGCAGAGTTCATACAAAGTCATCAGTTCCCTACATAAATGTAGTTGCCTGCCTTACCAAGAGGCAATTCTTTAATACACTAGATAGCCTCAGCTGTATCAGTATCCCTCTGTATATTATATGAAAGTTTCATCATTATGAATGAAGCTAAATAACAAAATAAAAGTTTATTGCACAGAGTACCTCCTAACAGGCATTGCCAGCACCAGGAGGTAACTTAGTAAAAGCAGAGTTTGAAGGAAAAGAGCCTTTCCACAGCCCTCCAAGGGTCTGAATCAGGCTTCATGTGCCCAAGCCCCTTCCAGAAAGATACTCCAGAGCAAAAGTAATGCTGCTTATTGTTTTCCTGCATTCAAGTTAATCACTGGTTGCATTTTCTGCTGGAGATGATAGTCTACGATTTTATATTTTAAACTACAGAAAATACAATATTTTAAAGGTAAGACTTTCACTACTTTTTGCCACACAGAATGGAAATACCACTTCAAAGTGGAAAAGACCTATTCTGCAAAAAACAGCTTAAAAAATCGCATAATGGGAAAGCTGTGGTTCCAAATGCCGTATTAAAAGTTATGACCCGATTCCAACCAGGTAATTAGCCTGCTAAGATTGTAATTTTATGTACCTTATGCTTATATTGCTGATTTAGCTGCAATAATAATTTAATGGACTGAATAACCTAACTACAGATCGGATACCAGAGATTAAGAATAATTCCAACAACTTGAGGTGCTCATTCAGCATGAATGCTCCTTTTGTCTTCTTTTAATATCATATGTCCGAAAGCCCCGAATAACTGTGGTGGGCTATGGCCAAAGTAATGCATGAGAGTTGTATTTTTACTTTCATAATTAATATATTCATCATTTTAGTTATGTGGCTAACTATTTCTAGGTATGAGAAATAACTGAAGATGTCTTAAGCTGTTACAAAAATACCAGATAATGAATAGGATTTTTTTTTCTTACTGGACTGTTTCTTACTGGACTTTTCTTATCTGGACTGTTAGATTGGACTTCTTGCACATAGGCTGTACAGACATGAACAAAGTCCAATAAGGACAAGATTTTTCCTTAAAATCTTTCCTTGAGTAATGTCATACTATTGTAGGAGCCACTTTGGTATTTCCCTGTTGTTCAGGGACTGTGACTGTGAAGAAGCATGCATGGCCACAAAGACAGCTAACGGACTATTAGTATCTACTAAAGTAGCATCATCTTCCCCTCTGAGAATTGCAGTTAGGCCCACTAGATGGCCTAACTGAAAGGAAGATTCAGTCTAGGCCCACTAGATGGCCTAGACTTAAACAGGATATGTAGCATCTTACTCCCACTTTCACAGTCTATACCTGTTTTTAATCATATCATGTATTATCATCCATAAGATAACACCAACTGGCAAACCAAAGCCAGAATTAATCATGAGAACTTGAAACTGAAAGGAACAATACTACTAAATGACATAGTTATCATTAGTTCACATTTAAAAACAGTTTCATGGTTTTTGTTTGTTTCTGTAAATGAATCAGAAAGGAATATAAAATGTAAGCTACTTTTGCAAATTGAATTTCATCTAAAAAACAACCTTTATAAAAACTACAGCTTACCAAGGTAAATGGTCATTTCTGTATCTTTTATGAAACCTGGCTCCAATTTCATGCCATTTCCAGCAATTACAAATATAGAATGGAGAAGGTTTTCATATATAATCTTATCCCAACCATAGCTTAAATCCTCAAATCCCTTGAAGGTTTTTGTGGAGCCTGACACAGAATCTCTTTGAATAATAATAATAAAAAATCTGACATAAAATCACATTTTAGAGTCCCTCCCTATATTTATTAAGGAATGAGATTATCCTTGTTAAGAGAAATAGCTTCAAATTCCTTAAGAAACTAGGGTTGTCCCCGACACCCAGACCCAATGAATCACCAGCTGGATGTCCCTAGGATATCACTTCTGGAAATGTTATCAAAGAAATAGAGAAAAAAAAAAACATCAATTTTTGTTTCCAGAACTTCAAAAGCAAATAATATGGCCTTTCACAAGCAAATAGAGCTGCGAAGTTTCTTGCTTCCCCTAAATTAGGGGAAATCAAAGAAACCACAACAGAAGTCAGTCTATTTTTTCAGAAATGTTTGTAGTCTGTAAAAGAGAGAATGCCCTTCAGAAACATTGAGAAAGAAACAGTCTATGTCTAGAGATTTGAGGGTTTTTTCTTTTCAGCATAACAGAAAAGACAGATGTAAGAAATTGCATCCTTGAATCTGAGATATCTCAGATATGGTAAGATTAACTTGTTGAATACCTGTTAGTTATCATCAGTTTCATCTCATACAACATAACAAACTACAGATCTTTCTTTAATAAATACAAAAACGAAACAAAATAAAACAAAACAAACAAAAAACATAGCACAGTATAAATCTTCCTCTATTGAATACAAAAAAAAAAAAGTAATTTTTAAATGTGTCTCTGATACAAACAAGAAAAAATCATGAAATAATCATCAAAAATATCACACAAAAAAGTGGAGGTAACAGCAGATGGAAGAATATCAGGTTTTTAGAAATGTAAAGCATGCCTCAAAAGAAAATCTACTAGATTTCTACTAGAAATCTACTACCTTTTATATTTCCTTACTGTAAAATTCTTCACAATAACTTTCCTCTTGAATGTAAGATCAAAACTCCTTCTAAATATGACTGAATGTTAAGAATACTTTTGTTTTCTTGCTTCAAAACCAGTTTGATGGTCTTGGACTATTCTAGGTATGACTAAACCTGGCTTGGGATAGAAGAAACCACTCTGCTGAAGTTTCTCTCCTTCAACTCTGTTTCCTATTATTCTGTCTCTTTACTGATTAGTAATTCAAAACAGAAAAAGTCAGAGAGAAAAAAACACATTTTTGCCAGTTGTTTTTGAGCACAGTACACAAGGTTAAGTAAATTAATGCGGAGGCAGGAAGATTCAGTGTTGAACATGTCAGTCTAGGTAACAGAGAGCTCAGATAAGCCAACATTCAAAAATAAATCATGTATTCAAACTCATGACTTACGACTCCCATGTTAATCACAAAGTAGACAATTTATTAAAATGGAAGCTTTTCCAATAGCCTTATTTTGACCTAAATAAACTTATATCATCTTATTTCATTTGAGCTTTTCCCTCTAAAGCCAAGTATCTTGTACTTGGTTTTATTGAGTTTGTTTGCATTGATTCCACTAAAGTTCTCCAGTGCATCAAAATCACTTTGAATTCCAATCCCACTTCAAACTCACTTTCAAACCTTGTTGTCCTACTCTTACCCACCACCAAATTACAAGTACGCTCCCTATCCAACCATTCCAGTTATTAATGAATATATGTCATTATGGAAATGCATCTGGAAACATAAACAGGCATGACCACTCAACTAGATAGAAACCATCAAAGACTACAGTCAGACTGCAGTATTTGAACAAGGTGCGTAGTCAACAGTAAAATAGTAATTTAAGCTCTGTCTTTGGTTCTTAGCTTGCAAGGAGAAAGTAGAAGAGTGAAAAAAAAAGTTTACTGATGCTTATGATTGCTTCTCTCTTGTTTGTAAGTCCCCACATCCCATCCACGAAAAAGCTGAATTTAGCTTAATTAATGAAATGAGTACGACCTTCTCATTGGCCAGGAATTTACATCCATACCATTTCATAGATTGGTCTCATACCTTCCTACCAAGTGACACGAGGGTCACTTCTCTATTACTGCACACATGACCTTTCATGTGCGAGAAGAATGACATTTCATTCTTTTAAAGCTATAGTCCACGCTTACCTCTCTCCAATTTCTGGACATCACTCTACCCTCATGAATTCTCAGACACAACAGCTCGTGGCTGCAGACCATTCTGTAAGTACTTAAGGTTAAATTCCATTTACTGCAATCAGCTGAAACACAGGCCCATGTCTTTTATTCCTTCATGGCTGAAATTAAGATTCTTATGTTAAGATCCAGCCAAGACAATTAAGACAAATTTTCCCCTTTCTATATCCACTCCACAGAAAAATAAAGAAAAAAATCTGCTTACCCTATAATATTATCTATGCATATTTCATACCTGTTATTAATCTTTGAGCCATAGTTCCTTTTTCTCACTTATTTTCTAAAATTTATTAAAATCTTTCTTATTTATGTGACCCTTACTGGCTACATTTTTTTTATTATTTACTCTGCACATGCTTGTGCTATTATTTTGCACTTACTCCCAGCACAAAATATTCATTTCTTGGCATCCTTGTTTCCCCGCTTCTCTCCGAGTTATACTATCACCTTTGCTATACACACGTCATGATTTTCTGCTGAATTTAAGTAATTTGCTTCTATGCTTGTGTCATCTTCTCTTTTAGCGGCATGAGAGATACACTGCAGCAGATTTAACTGGACCAGCTTAAGATTTTCCAGCTCCAAAATGCCTCATCACTCTCTGAAGATGAATCAAAATTAGAGTGCATCTGTACTTCTCCAGCCCTCATCTACCACCCCCCCTGAAACTGCAGTGAAATTGGCTGAAGCTGAAACACAAACATGCCCCATTTTTATCAGTCCTGGTCTGACGGCTCTAGAGAAAAGACAGAGTTGACATCTGAGAAGGCCAAACCACCTGCTTGTCTGTCAGAGCCTCTAAAATCGGCTATCCTCCCACACAGTGCTTCTGCCCTTGAATTCCTCCCCATCATCTCTGTGGTTACTGCAGTTGAACTGTAGTTTGGACGCTTAGTATCTTTCAACATCTCCAGTTTATGAAGATACACCTACAGTATCTCCATCTTCTGCTGCCCACGTGATTCCTTCGAAAAGCCTGCATTAAGCCTATGAAAGCTGTTTTTCTCTACTGATTTCCCTCATGCTCTGAAACAAGTTTGTTCCTAACATACTCCAGAAAATTCTCTCTTGTCCTTTCCCAAACTACCCATTTTACTTTAATTTCCACATTATCAGGTCATGTGCTTTTATTAATTGTTCAGATAAAGAAAACAAGAAGAAAGCTCCTGTCTTTTCCTGCGTAGACGCTCTTTAATAGTCACTGTAATTTCCCCTCTGTGCTCCTATCATTTTCTCTTTATCCAGATACCTTTAAAAGGCTTCCTTTCCAGCTCTGCTGGGTACTCAGGCAAATTTTGTCCATACACAACATAATATTTCCTCATCTCTTCCTCAGTCTTCAGATCCTTTCTGAAAATGATGTGCGTGGCTATTTTCTTGCAAAATACTCACAGTGATTAATGTGGTAGAAGATTCTGCAGTCACTAAAATGGAATGTACTTAGGGCTGATCTTCATCTGTCAAAGGCTGATGACTACTTATCTAGGCAGCCCAAAGATGGTTTGCCCATTTGAAGCAATATATTTTCAGCCCATTGAAGTATTTGTATATAGGTTATGCAATCTGGGCATAAACCTGGACCCGCTGCAGCAGCTCCTGTGATTTCTTACACGACAGAAACATACATCCCTGTTTATCTTAGGCCTCAGTTAAATCAAAATTGAAAATCCTGATTATGGATCCTTTAACAAATCCACAAGCACACCATCAAACCATACCTTGCTGATGTTTGTGAAAAACAGAGATTTATTTTGCTTTGTAAGCATCCTTGCCTTTTGAAGTCCTTCCCACACTTCATTAATTTAGGATCTAGTTCTTTCATCCTTATTCGTGCTGAATAAGACTTTGTCATGGACATGATCCTATTGCTATACTACATCAGTGAAGAAAATTAGTCTCATATAGACTGTCATGAATCTACAAGATACATTTTAATTCTTTAAGTGGAATTGCTGATTTTCAATCTCATAAAGATTCTACCTCATCAAGAGATGTGGACTGTTGGGGAACAGAAGCAAATAAAGACATTTTCATAAATGTGTGACGATGGGTTGCAAGAGTATCAGTTCTCACTTGCAACAGAATTAAATTGTAGCTTTGCTTTGTTCAACTTAATGTTTACTGAAAAGCAAGTAAGCATTCACTGTGGAAATGTCTTCAGTAATATTACTAATCCAATGAAATGTTTTTTCCACTACCAGAGACAGACATGTCTTCACACATTAGGAAAATAAGAAATAAAATGGATGTATGCATAAGATGGATGAGAAGATCTTCTTTCCACATTTTTTGCTGCTATTGTCTTTAGGTTAAACCCTGCCACTCCTCATTTGGAATGTCATTGATATTATAACGACTATCTAACTAGTATTTCTTTAGTTCTAACTTTATATATAAAGCTGAATATTGGCCTCATGCTCACCATTTTTGAAATGTATGAGGAGTTGTTTCAGATGTAAGGTGAATAACACTAATTACAATAACTTTTTCCTGACTCTGGGTTACCCAGCAGAGTTTTACAGTTCAGGTTATTACACATCCTTGGACTCCTTTTATGCAGCCACAGACCTGGGCCTCACCAATCAGCTCCTTCGAGACTGTTTCTACGTTTTACCCCTTTCACATGTTACTTCAAAGCATATCTTGGGCCATTCCCTCAAGCAGTAGATATCATCTATGCATTATTCATTATTTCAGACACATTACAAAGCATCCTTCATTTTTTTTATTTTTTTTTTTTTAAATCTTCCAGGACTCACTTCCTACATCACAATAGTTTTATACATAGGTAGTGTCATAAACCTTGGAGTTGCTCTGAATTTGCACTTACAAATTGAATAAAAAAATCCAACAAAAGACATGCCTGACTCCAACATAGAGATCTCCACTCCATTCTCTTGACTTTTGCTCTTAATTTCAGTGAGAATTTACAAACCTTAACATAAGATAAAAATGCCCTAAACCACTTTTAGCAATATGTTATACAGCACCTCCAGCAAAATGAAAAATCCTCAATGCCATGTTCTCAGCCAAAAATTTCTTACAAATCCAAAGGCAAAAGAACAGAGAAAACTATTCACCACATAAGAGATAAGTCTTTCCATGAGTTAAGAATAAAGCATTAATGGATTTTAAATATTTTCTCTTTCAGTTCTGGTTTATCTAATGAAAATAACTCTGAGTCTTATTAGGTGTAGCCCTTGCAGGTTTCCCTCACTCATCCTCAGGAAAAACAACTGAAAACTATTTACAAGTTATCATCATCTCAGGGATAGTGCCACAGTATGGAACAATTTCACGTAGAAATGAGAAGAAAGAAGATTATTGTAACAGCAACTGCCAGGCAGAATTAAGGAAAGGCATCAGGAGCTACATCACTTTTATTTTATTACTGCCATTCTCGCGTGTGATGCTTTATGTGGTGGTCTTGACACAGGACTTCTGTTAAGTACACAGAAGTCAGGCACAGATCTCAGTAGATGCCTATCAGCAGTTTTTACAAATGTCTTTACAAACGGCCAGCAGGCCAGAGTGGAGAGGCAACAATTTAGAAGGAGAGAACTGAGTTGAGTAAAGATCGTGAATAATTGAACCATCTTTTAGTTATAAGAACTTCAGAAATATTACTTAATTGCAAAACAAGCACAGACTAACAATATATTATTATTCAATTTTCATATTGAATTAAAATTAAGGAAGTAGACTTCCTGAGAACATAAATTCCCAGTCAACTCCAAATCCAAAGTGAAAATGCTGCAATAACATAGCTCATTATGTGCATTTTTTCCCCCAGCAGAGTAGTGGTAATTACATCATTATAAACAAATAAGACAACAGATTTTTTGTATCCACCAGCATAACAACAAATAACTAATTGAAGGCCTCTCTCTCACTGATAATCAGTCATCAGACATCACTGGCAGCTGAAATTCTACAACTCAATGGGAAACACGGCCCACAATACATGAGTAAAAGGTATAAACAGATTACCAGATCCAGGATGGTTTGTGTTTTTTTCAAATAGCAATGAAAAATTAGACAAGTTTATTAAGTGCAGTCAGTCAGATTGCACAGAGGTGGGAGAGATTATTGCTTCAAAATTGCTTCAGTGTAGGCCAGCTATGCAGGAAATTTGATTTCAAATCCAGTCCCATTTTTGCAATGAATTGGCTAGAAATAATGAAGAATCCTTTCATACTGGACTTCACATTTGTTGGCACATTTGATAGTCACTTTATGAAATGGATTTACAGGATTAATGAATATGCCAGATGTAAAGAAAAAAAAATGTATCAGAAAATCAGCTGGGAAAGAGAATCACTTGCTCAATCACTTAAAAAAATGTTGGCATTGACATTCGCTTTCTTGGTTAAAAAAAGTCTGACAAAAATAAGGAAATAAAGAAAAAATTAAGATGGGATTAAGTTCATAAGTAGTAGCTGAGCTTCTGGACACACTGCTTGACAACAAAGAAAGAATAACTGAGAAAGTATAAGGTCTTTTAAAGTGCGAGTCCTCAGTAATCTCTTTTTAAAACAAAAAGACTTTCCAGAAATGCCCTACTGAAGTGGGGAAGCTGAACAGATGCTAATGGGATGCACCAAAGATAACGAATGTGCTTGGTACACTCGCTGTTTTAGACACCTCCTACAGCAGACAGTAGCTATCTTTCCTAGTAGCTATATCAATAATAATGAAAAAGTTAACAGAATCATCCCTGCAATTAGGACAGGATGATAACAGCACATTTGTGCCAGGTTTAACACAATTTTTATGTTACCACTGAGTCAGTACAGAAATTATGAATAGCATAATTGCCAAAAGTGACTTTTTGAAGATGTCTTTTTAAAGGTTAAAAAGGCAGTGTAGTTGCAGCTAATTAGCTGTAGCCACCGCTTGCACACCATAGAACAATTTGCTCTTTTGTTACTAATTCTCCTGCTCATAAATTGCATTTTCAGTACACAACAATCATCTACTTATTTTACATAGCTCACAGTCTGGAGATATGGTATAAAACGGGGAATTTTCCTTTGTTTCATTTCATTATTTCCATACCTAGAGCAGGTGCCTGAGCCATTCAGTGATTCCCAGATGTGAAATCAGAGGCACCGGGAGCAACGTGGCTGAGAAAGTAATGGAACAGGATATTCCCAAGCTCCTCGCCCAAGTGAATCAGCAGTTGGAAAACATATTTTATTTGCTTTCCTGTAACTTCATTATCACCTGATCCTCTCCCCAGCCTAGTAAATAATTGTGTAATGCCGTCATTGATGAGGGCAATACATCCAAGAAGCTATGAGTGCTTTTAAGGTTAATATTATGTAGCCAGACATACAGAAAAAGAAAAAAATGCACTGCATTGGTGCAGTGAAAACAGAAACAGAAACAAAACCCCTTAGCCATCAGCAGTAATTGCACAACACACATGTACTGCATGGAAAATACAGAGCAATTAATAATTAAAATGTACCCCCTCCACTATAGCTCCAGCCCGCAGCTGAACACACAGCTCAGCGGAGCGGAGAAACCATTACTTTTGTAATGACGTCTTAGGGGACCGAGGTAATACAGCAAAGAAAGGCAGGATATATTTTAAGGCAGATGCATAAAAGCAGTCTTGCTCAAATGTATACCTCTTTCAAAGGGCATGATTATCAGAAATACAGCCGCTCACTTTATCAATAGAGTCAAATTTCATTTGGCTTCGAAGGCACATTTACATGCATAAAACAGGCAATTACCCATTCAACAGCCTGTTTCTCCCATTTAATTACACATGTTCCAAGCGCAAACATGCCATTTTCATAGACTTATTGAAAAGTTCATCAGCATTAATTAGGCAAACGGCTTTCTTCAAGTAATCAGACTGTTAAAGAAAGGAAGAGCCATAGTTTTAATGAGTCCTCCTGTTCACTCACAGCCATCATTGGGTTTTCCTCCCAGACTAGTGTATTCCTTATTTTTTGTTTGTCTGTCTCTCCCCTCGCAGAGGAGCTGCCACATCCCCCCTGCATCCCCACCGCACACACAGCTCCCTATTTTGATTGCATATTCGGCTGAGCAGCCAGTAAGTACAAAGCACAGATGCCTGTGACAGATGGAAGGCCAGATACTGAGAAACCATATTTTCTGTAAATTATCATTACTGAAAATTGCTAAAAATACTCCACTGCAATGCTTTGTGCAGGTATTGCAAAGCAATGGTTGAGAGCAAGTGGACTGTTAGTCAGCAAATGAAAATGAGCATGCATGGACACGTCAGGGCTCGAGGCAAAGGGGAGAACCTTGTTGGAAGTACAGGAGATAGAGAATGACACACTGAGCACGGAACACTACAGAAACAGCCCATAAATACTGAAAAAAATAATAAAATAAAGAGATCAACTGATTAAAACACTGCTGAGGTGTTCCACTTATTAGTAGTACATTTGAGCATCTAATCCCATATTCAGCTGATGACTGGCAGCCCACTCCCAGTTACTCTAATAAAATCTTAGAGTACAGTTACCAAATGCAAGTGCAAAACAAAGAGGAAGAAGGATGAAGCCCGAACAACTGCTTTATGGCACCAACAGCAGGCCCTGCAGTTTGGGTCCCCTCTGGAAAACGATGCAACAGCTGCACAAGCAGCACTTTTTCTTTCTGATTCCATGTACAAGGATCCAGGAATTATCACCACACAGGACGTCACGCTAGGGACTCTAAAGTTATCACTGCTAAGACTAAGAGAATGGGAAGGATGAGAAGAGAAGAACCAAAGTGAAAGCAAGCATCAGACCTTTCCCAAAGCAGCCCATTTCCCTCGCAGTGCTTTACTCCAGCTATCTACACTACCCTAAGAAAATCATGCCCTCGCTTACTGAGAAGTGGTGCAAATGAGAATTTGCTCAAGCTGGAGCACCTGGTCAGAAGTACTTCCCTCCTCCTGACGACATAAGCCACAGTCATCAAAGTGCACACTTGAAGTTTGAGCTTCAGAAAATACCACCAGAGTAAAGCAGTAGCAATGCCAAATGCTCAGAAATACCACTCCAGAGATAAGCAGTTATTTGGGTTTGCCTGGGAACTTCTCCTCAAAAGCAAGAACTGACTTGTATTATTTCTTAATGCATCAGGAAAGCACTGATTTCATAAACCAGTACACTGCAAAACAAAATGTAGTAGTTGAATCCAGGAAAGCCTTACTTCAAATTATTTCCAAGCCTCATTTTCTGCCCATGTTTGCCCCCCAAAAGCATTTGTGGTTTGTGTTCCAAAATACTGACATATCCATAGCCAGCCCAGACTGACATACTGCTCCGGCTCTGGCTACTCTTGTTCAAAGTCAAACAATTCTCACCTTTGCAGGGGCGCAAGGGATGCAGATGGTATCTATCTCCTCCAGAGGACATGGAGAGGACACAGCTTCCTAGGCCCTTGCACAAAACCTTTCAGGAATCCAAAGATTTGTGGTCAGAACCCACAGAGAAAATCATAACTACATATTAAATATTTTGAGTCAGTTTTGTTTTAAAATCACTTCAGTCAGTGTCTGTTCAGGTCAATCTTTAACAGTAAATAAGCAAAAAAATCCTTAAAAATAAATGTGATATATTTGAAGTCAACAACTGGTACTAAAAATGCTCTAAAATATCTCTCTTTCACCTAAAACTCCAGAAATAATGTTTGCTTGTTTAGGAGGAGGTGCTTTATAGAAACTACCACATATTGCTACTAGCGGGAGTTCCTAACCAAATTTCATCTCCTCACAAAATACACCCACACAAGCATGTAAGATCACACACACATCCCATCATTTACTGTGTGTTATGATACTACGATGCACTACTCTCCGTGCAATAACTGCTAGAAATATACAGATTCATACACTGTACATCTAGACAGAACAGATTTTTCTCAATATTTGACACTTCCCTAAGCACTTGAGATAAACATTTCCAGTCATTCAGGGGCACGACATTGCAGCAGAGCTCTACAGAGGTTTGATTAGGAAAGGGAAACAGGTTGCTGTACAAAAGGTTTGTTTGTTTTTTGTATAGTCAAAGGAGTTATTTCCTCATCCTGTCGGGCAAGCCTGGCAGATTTCTGAAACTACACATGAAATCAAAACAGAATGGTTCATTGTACCTGAACTGTACTGAAGGAGAAGTATTTTAAAGCTACATCTGCAAACCGCATGAGACTGCACCCTGTCATCTCCTCAAGGTCACCGATAAAGATTTTAAACAGCACAAGTCAAAGGATAGACCCGTGTTGTGCTCTAGTTGTTTCCAGTTCCTGGGTAGAGTGCAACCATTAACCACTCTGGTCAAAGGCTGACCACCTCAAAGGCTCACTATCCAAACAGCCATCTAGAGAAATGTCCATCCAGACCACAACAGCAATCATCAAGGATATGGTGGGAGAAACACAAACAGCTTTACTATGGTTGAGGTAAATGACATGCACTGTCTTCATGAAACAGACATGAAACAGAGGAAGGCAACAGTCTGGTTCAGCATGTTTACTCCATGCCAAATGTTGACTTTTGAGGACATTCCTTGATCTCCACACCCTTTGAAAGATATTAAGAAGTGGCCTCGTGAGGATATCAGCCAGTAATCTCAGCAGCCTTGGATGCAGTCCCACAAGAACCCTGGTATCACAAGTAAACCCTGTTGTGATTCCATTGTCAGTTTGGTTTCCATATGTCAGTACAAAATAGGTTTTTATCCAACCGAAACCGACAACATCACCATGTTACTTCTTAATGCAGCAGCTTCAGAAGTGTTTCTTCTAAAAAGGAGCTGGAAAGCCTGCTATCCCACAGAATTATTGTTTGTGTTATATCACGTAAAGAGAGAAAGAAGCCACAGAATAATCTCAGAAACTCCTATATAAAATCAGAAGGCCACCTCTGTGAAACAAGATGGAAATGTCTGAAAAGAAATTTCAGACTGAAAAGAAAACACACACACTGCATACCACAGGAACTCCCCAGTTAAACTCAACCTGGTTATATTTATTCAGGATTATACTTAGGTTAGCTTAAACTAGGTCACTAAAAGATACTTTGCAGAGAGTCTTCATTAGTCTGAGATAGATTGAGTTAGCCTTTTGAGTCTCAGCTGTTAGGAATCTGTACTAATGGCAGATAGCAGGCTTTACTTAATTATTTCTATGTAAGTTTCACTTGATAGAGAGATGATTACTTATTATTAACAATAATTGAAGTTGACTTCTCTAATTGCCAACAGAAGTATTCCGTGATTTTTTTTCATTAAATAGGACTTGCAGTTTGACTCACCTGAGCTGAAAATTAGGTCATTTTAATGCCTTTAAATATATATATATATTTCACATTCCATCAACATCTTTCCATTATAAAATCGGAGTTTGTTTTAAAATTCTGTTTAATATTTAAACACAGCTCTTATTACGTGTGAGCAATGACATTGGTTTTGCAAGTAAAGGGCACTAAATTAAAATTGACATTACACGGGAAAGGATTTTATGTCAATTTTTAGCAAAGTAACAAATTTCAGGCAGGAAATTTTTTCCTTGCTTAGAGATGATCAAACTTACCATATTAATCGGGTGGAGCACACATTTAAAATGTCACAATAATAAAAACTGAATTGGTCCATTGAAAACATTCTCAGGTAAGATAGATTTTCATTCCAACTCACCTGGCAAGTGCTATTCTCCCACTCCTTCCACAAAGTTGAATTAAACTGACTTTGAAAGAAAGCTCACTAAGATCTTTTAGGCGAGGACAGAGACTTTTACAAATCAGGGCAAAAGCATGAAGCCACTTTAATGTTGAGCATAATAATGAGCAAGATTGTTGCACTGACAGAATTAAGTCTATGGATTTGCAGTTGTCAGTCCTCTTGAAATGTTCCAGACTCTCCTCCAAAGTCTTTCAATTCTATCTCCATATAATTACAATTAGTGTCAGTGAACTAGTAGTCAGAGAGTCTAAGAGTCTGATTCTGGAACATTTTATTACAGGCTTAGGTGAAAAAAGGTAACATGAGGAAAAGTTTAGGGGTATTGGTACTATACCACGTCATTTTGAGGTTGTTCTCACAGAACACATTGTGTGACACATGTGTGAGAGCACATTTCAGTGCAGGGAATCTCATAATCTAATCTATACAGGGATCTACAAATTCCAGGAAGAGTCTAACATATTTGTACTTTTATTTCCATCTTTTCAGAAAATGAAAGAGCTACAAGAGAGTAGAGGTAAAAAGAAACTTGGTGCACAGCTTTATATTCTGCATGCTGCTAACCTCAGCACTTTTAAAAGACATTTAAAAAACAATAATAATTTTTTTATTCTTGAATGAGTGGATTGGACACGGAATATAATATATTAAAAAGTATAGACCGTAAGAGGTCAATCACTCAGTTACAAAACAAATACAGAAGAGCGAGCTTTACAGACATCATATACTATTAGTCCTATGAACTCAAAGCTTCAGAATCAGGATTCCTGACACTTTTAATCCTAACACTGCAGTCGTCTTATCTTGAAAGATATTTCCCTATTTCTCCAAAACGACTCTTTAATTTATTCTTGCTATCTAATACATTCCTCACCAAAGCCCTCATCAAATTAACATATTATTCTCTCTTAAAACAGGTTATTAGCCAAAGCCAAACTAGACCATTTTGTGGTCAAATTTCATACGCTTTGAGATGGGGCTGTGTTTTTGGCTAAGACCCACAGGGCTAGAAGCTCCAAAGAACATTTCAGCTGCAAGCTCTGGTGGGCATTTTATATAAATCTTCAGATATAATTTCATTTGAAGCACAAGGTGTTTAGAACAAGGGGATGGTGCCTGGTTCTGATTAACAACTTTCTCGGATTCTTTGCTGCACTGAGGAAATTGTGCAGTTTCATCTTGCCCTCTTACGCTGATGTTTATCATGTTAGATGACTCTTCTTTTCCCAAGCAGCCACTGTGTTATTGCTCTCCTTTCATCTTGAATTCATTTTCCATTGTCGCTGTGTTAATCTTCTTCAGGCTTAGTGTTTCAAATATCAGAGATTTTTCTCTTTCTCTCCATTTTTTTTTTAGATTCTTTCTCTGTTAAAAATGTAACCTCTTTCTAAGTCAAATCCCACTCCTTTTTCTCAGCCAAATAGCTGAGGAATCACCTGGATGGCACAGAAGCTGCCTGGGAGACCAGGACACAGGTAAAGGACAGACACTCACTCCATGCCATGGAAGAATCTTCCAAGGGCTGACCTCACTGTCTCAGAGAGAAAAGCCCAAATTCAGAAAAAGCCTCAGGTTCACTGCCGTGAACATTGGTGAAGCAGCTTTAGTTGGTCAGGGGTGTGCTGTGAAGATTTGTAGACTCCAAGAGAGGATGTCCTTCCCCTGTTTACTCCCCAGGTGGGCACCTGTTGCCTCTGCAAGACTTTCCTGGTATATATTTCTTCATTTGCACTTCAAAAATGGAACTGGTTTTGATTTTTGTGTTCTTCCTTGCATTTCCATTTCAGTAAAACTAGTAATGGCCGAAGTAGGCTGAAAGTATCTTTTTAGTATTCTATACATCCTTTGTTCATAACTGCTATTTTTAATACCTCAATAGGGCAGCTGGACATCCTGCTGCTATTAAAAGGTACAATTCTGATTGCAAATGTCAAAAAAAAGGAAGGTATGGAAATCAATTATAGTCTAACAAAGTCGATAGATAGAAACATTGAGGCATAAAGCTCCCAGCCCAAGGCCCCTCCAGTCCCTAATCATCTGCAGACAACCAGATAGAAATCTTGCTCCATTGAGAATAAAATATAAGAAAAGAGAATATAAAAGCCTTATTTTTATAGCTCCACAATTCAAATTTGCACTAGACTGAAATTTCAACCTGTAGGGGTAGATTTATAAGAATTTACTTTTATTCACAGTAAAACTGAGCACCCTGTGAAAGGCCAAGTTCCCTGTTTATTAGTGCAATTTTAATCCTCTTAGCCATGGGGAAAGATGGATTGTCACACTAAAGCTGAAGGTTAAGGGGTAAATTCTTCTCCAGTGCATTTCCTTTCACAAAGAGCAAACTGGAGTCGTAACAGGGAAAAGTTTGGAGGAAGTTCAGGCCAGGGCCAAGGGCAAACCTTGACATGGGCAGTTGCAGGTGACAGTGGAAACTGTAGCCATTCCTGTCATTCTCCAAAACCACACTTTACAGCAACTCTCCCATTTCCACAAGTGAGGCTGCAATCCCTGGCAACATTTCTATTGCTTCATGCAATCAACCACAATACTGAGCACAAGAGTTCACTGCTTCCAGGCAAAATAATTAAAAATGTCCTTACTTTCCACAATCAAACTTCTACTAGAAGTCTGCACAAGTGTAGTAAAAGATGATGCACAAGTCTTATTCTTTTGGCTAAAAAAATACCATGTTCTGTTTTTGGTTTTTGCTTTGTTTTTCTAGTTAGCCCAGCATCTAAAATTCTTACTCATTCAAAAGAAAATTCAATCAAAACATCAGGTGATGGCCATCTGGGAACATCTCATAAACTCTCCTGTACATGGAAGGTGCAGATGGCCACCCACTGGGAAGGTATCTGATATATATGTACAAGGCTTAGGGAAAAATACATAAATAAAAGGAGAAAACATATCACGTGTATTCTGGTTTGTATTATATACTGCAGTCCATCCTCTGCTTTTTCCTTCAGGATCCAGCATAAGCTTCACAAGGGAGTTAGTTAAGGAATTTCCTGGAGTCATGGAGTCTACTGGAGATGTTCTGGAGAGAAGTTATTCAAAAAAAATAAAATTGTATTTGAAAAATGCTTCAAAGTTGATCTCAAAATACATAAAAGATACAGCATCCTGAAGGTAAATTAAACCGATGCAAAATGTGGTTTTTGCTATGGAGAAAAAAGAAAGGTAGAAAAAAGGGGTAATGTTATCATTTAGGTCTATAAGTTTGTTACATAATTTGGCCAGATATTACAGTCTTCTGACATGATTTACTTACACAAGTGTTAAAAGAATAAGGTCACAGGTTTTAAAAAACATTTTTTCTAGTCCAGTTTGTTTAGTGTTGTGGACCTAAGCGTTCATCAGGAGGCATCAGAACATTTTAAAGTCAGAACTGTCCTTAAGAAAATGCACAGGGAATAATTTAATCACAACTTCATTTTACTTTCCTAAGTCCTCATCCAAATGAAAGATAAAAGTGTCTTTCATCTAGTGAAAATTTGCTAATACAGAGACTATTTTTGAAGCTTAATACATTTATTCATGCACCATGTTTTTTATTCCCTAGCTCTTTCCTATTCCCCCTTCTTATTTCCCATAATTTACCTAAAATAGAAATAGTGGGAACAATTCAGTTCTTAATCTAAGTGACATTTAAATGAGAGAAAGATATACTACATAATATACGCACCTGAAGCTACAAATTTGCCGCTCTCTATGCCTACATTTCTCGTAGTCTTTTACAATTTTGCTGTAGATTTAAGATTAAATTATATTTAGTCTCTCTATTGAATAATTTGCACAGCCAGAAGTACCTGTGTTAAATGCAGAGTGCAAGGTAAGCTACAAATGTTGCTAGTGACCAAACACTTGTCAGTAAACCTGAGCTTATTCTGTCATTTGTATCATTTAAGCCATTACTAAGTAAATATTAGAGAACACTAGGGCCATCTGTGAGCCCCTCAAACTCCTATTCCTCTATTCATTATTCGAAGGTCAAAGAGAAAGTATCACCTTAGACCTTCTGGCATCAAATCCTGCATTTCATAGTGTCTTCCACATACAAAAGCAGTCTTCATAGGACATGCTTCTCCATTTGCCGTTAAGTATTATTACCATTTCACCCTCTGACCCATGTTATACTCATAGCTACCTCTTCATATTTATAGTATCCCTCAGTCACTGCCATCACACATATTCAGGGAGACAGTGACTGAGCTTAAATTTCAGCAGCCAGGAGAAAGAAGAGCTGCAGTATCTTCAGAAGAAACTTTAGCAGAACTGGAATCTGTATTTCTTTCTCTGTGGAAGATGCAGAGTTTTCAGGCACTTTACTGCAAATAGACACAACTGCATTTATGCTCTGCTTTCTCCGACTCCTCATGCGGTTGCTTATTTGGGTCTCATGACATTCAACATAATTATTTGCAACTGAATTGGTTTTAGCATTTAGATGATAAAGGCCATGCAGCCTATCCCTGGCAGTCTTATAGCTACTTCCGTGTGAAGTATCATACTATCGACCCATATCATTTGCTGCTTTCTGAAGGTATTATATATGCTTAGATATTCTTTGAGCGCCCAAAGCTTCCTTATTAATGCTTATAAATCATTCACCTGCATTCACATGTGAATTGCTTAAGTTGAACTGACTCTAAAACACAACTTTTGGTATGATAGGAGCAGAGGAAAACAAGCAGAGATTCACAAGGGAAGAAGAAATGAAGCCATCAGCCAGCGTCAATCTTTAGTGGCATTTGGTAGGGCTTAGAGACAAAGAAATCAGCAGAAGATTGAAAGTTGGATGCTCACAAGAGCCATTTTATCTGACCAAAATTTCATGCTTGATTCAGACAAAACATTGAAATTGAGACTATGATTTGTACAGACACGCTATGTTAAAGCATCACACTGTGTTTGGCTTTTTCACAAAAGCTGGTATGCATACAGCACCACCTGGGATCAGCCACTGTTATATATCTTGCATTAACAATAATAAACTATTAAAATAATTTATAAGAAGAATAATTCATAAATAAAATGTTAAGTACTGCTAGTGTGGATAGGACATAGGAGATGTGATTTACTTAGGAAAAAGAAGAGTCAAAAATAAATAGGAGGAGGTAGGAATATTTCACCAAAAAGACTTGAAAATCAGATTACTTGAATAACTACAGACAGAATGTATCTGAAAGGATAATAAAACAGAAGGACCCAAAGCGGAGAAGAGGAAGCTGTTTGAGACATATGAGAGCTCTGAGGCATATGCTAGCTCATTAGACTTCTTATCAGCAAGGAAAGGCTAAGTGCAATGGAAGCAGCTGACAGAGCTAGCCATCTGGATTTGCTGGGGAAATGAAAGAGGAACTCTACAAACCCCCTGAGTAAGCATTAAGTTCAAAACATATTTGGCAAGAGACAAAGAAAGAGATGACAACTTACAAGCACGGAGCAGAGGCTCTGATTCCCCTCATTTTAAATCCCTGATGAGATAAAGTATCAGCAATACCTCTTCTTCTCTCAGGCAAGCTGTAATCTCACCTTCGCAAAGAAAGAGTCACTCCCTGACTGCTGTTTTGGTGTGTTAGGGCCACTGTTTTTGCCTGAAAGCAGTTCTAGCTAGGCTGAAAAAACAACCTGACTGAAACATTTTTGTTTCATTGCAAAACCAGTTACCCTTGAGTTTCCTGAACCTTTTATACCTGCTTTCCCTGGACAATTTCAAAATGTACTTGGACAAATTCATGAAGAATCAAAAGTTTTACTTTTCCACTCCTGGATCCCTGGTGCTGCACTTGCACATTTTTATATGAGCTACTGCACTGCTGACGAGATCAGAGCAATGGCACCTTTAAAGGACTACAGAGGCAGGGCCTTACCAAGGTTTCTGCAAACAGGACTACACATAACAGTTCAGTCTTAGAACTGAAATTTCCTTGGTGAAAAAGTAGGAACACATTCTTTGGTGCCATAAAGCTAATCAATCAGGATGATGCCCAATACTGAGTGCAAACAGGTTCATCAGGGAAGTACTTTTTCCTTTTTTTGTTTTTTTCTCAGAGTAGATAGGAATTACAATAGACAGGTGAATCAAATCAAAAGAATCTACTTAGCAGCCTTGTCTAAATGGGCACCTGGGAAAAGACGACCCAGATTGTAATAATGGACAATAAAATGACAGAAATGGGGATGAAAGAGCACAAGGAATACAAACCACTCTGAAGAGCTCTCAATCTTCTATCCAATATTTACTTACTGCAGAAGTTTAGTAAGCAAAGGTTAGACCAAGGATTGTAGACCCCACAATTGCTAATTTATTTATAGGACCGGGTAGCAATAAGCATAAGCCTGTCCATTTCTGAACCCCAAAATAATCATCACTTCTTTCATATTGATTCAGTTCTTGCCTTCTTACGAAACCCTATTCTGTAACAGGGAGAGATGATGAAGAGCAAAAAGTGAATGTGTGATTTTTGTGGAAAGTGGGTATTAGGAAGGTATTTAGGCATGAACCAATACCATTAACTTGCTTCACTACTCAGCTACTGAATTGTATTTGGTTTAGGCGTGCAACATTAGCTACTACATAACACATTATTTGAGTGAAAAGAATTAAAAATCAGCCAGACCAACCCCTACTGTTGTACCTCCTGCTCTAATTTTAACAGGTCAGTCTAACAAATTCAACAGGTAAAGATCTGTCTTATTAATTTTGACTCTAGCAAATTTTCTGTCTAGCTAATGCTTACCTGTATATGCAGAATAAACTTTATAGAGAGCTTTCTTAGTTTGTGGAATGAAGATAAATAACATTGAATTTTCATGTTAATAAACACATTGGGAAAATGCGGCTACAAAGGAGAAACATTTCTGCCATCTTTCTCCAGTGTTTACTAAGTAATCTTAATTTCTCTTTCCCCTCCTTGCCACTATCATAAAATTAATGAATACAATATAGGTACTTATTACTTTTCTAAAGCTATGACATAATAGCGGCATCTATAAACATTCCCTTTGGAATTCAGTCAGAAATAATTGGTGGTAAATATCATGATTTTAGAAGACTCCTTTAAATGCCACTTATGGTTATTTTTTCACTCTAATAAAGCCATTCCTCAAATGACAGCCAATTAATTCATCTTCCCAAATGCTCGAGGCAATGCATCTTGCATTGCCTCCATCAAGACATTACGTGATTTCCTGCTAGTGCATGTGGTACTTACTCTACACTGCCTAAAATCACAGGGGAGAATTCATTTACACATAGGAAAATGCTGCAAACTGTCTTAGCTCTTGGTAGATTTACAGAGATTTTCCATGCAAAAGTCTGGAGTTACCTTTTGTTTCATCTTGAGACCTTTAGAAGTGGTGCTGTTAGGACAAGTCACATATAAAGACAAATATCTACAGGGCTCTCGAGATTACAGCCCCCATGAGGCAGTCTCAAAAGAGGGGCTAGCCTCTCAAGGTCACAGTTACATGGCAGTTAAAGGCAGAGCATGGGCCACCTCCTGTTCTGACTCCAAAGAGGACTGAAAAGTTGGGATTCTGCCCTGGAGTCCCCTAGATTTCTTCACAATGAGCCCAAGCAGGGGCAGTTAGAAAAACAGAGTATTTCTACGGCTTCTGGGCAAGATGCCTATGGAGTCACTAAACCCTGAATATCTGACCAGAGTATGAACCTGCATTACAGTCTCTGATGCTAACAAGAGCTGGCCTGGGTGGCGGGCAGGCTCACAGTGTCAGGAAAGGCCTGAGCACCCAAAGTGCTCTTTGGAGGAACAGATAATTTCACCTGTCCCAATATCATAACATTTGCTTCTGTAGGTCCTATGTAGGCTGACAAATATTACATTTAAACTGAAAGTAGAAATACAATTTGACTTGGAAATAGCCATTCTATATGCAGGCACCATGGCTAAAAGCCTTCACAAAACCATCTCAGAAAATATGAGCTTTTCCCAAATCAGCTTGCAACACAGAAATGCATTTCTTATGTAAACATTATAGCATGGGGATGACATATTGTAATCTGCACAGCATCTGACATGTTTATGTGCAGCATGGTTTCTATATCTACCTCTCCCTTCCTGTAGCTAGTAACTGGGGAGAAATGCCCACCACTGAGAGGAGTGGAGAGTAGGAGGCAGTAGGAGAAAGACAAAGAGAAAAGAACTCCTGGAAAAAAAAAAAAAAAAAGAAGAAGAAGCTTTTGTTTTTCTGGGTGGGGAGGGTTAGCATTCTTAACTGGGAGAGAGCAAATTTACTGGATTCATTCATTCCCTTCCTCTTTTTCTCTATACTCAAGAGCTCTGCACTTGCTCTGGCTGCAGCCAATGGATAGTAGAGAACATCAAGTGCTATGCCCTCCCAGTAAGGATTTTCTGTTTCAGTACTTTTTTTATGAAGTCACACAGCAGCACAGATTTAAATCACAGATCTGTAACCCACACAGTCGCCATTGTGTTCACAAGTGAACACAGACAGGGACAAAATTGTAGTCCTTGCTACCTAGGAAAAAGCTCTCATCCACTGGTGCTTCTACCTCATAGATGCTTTAGCATGTGGCAGTTTATGTAAAGCAAACTAGAAGAGTGCATGTTGGCTTGCCCCTGATGTAATTATTTACTCTGTGAAAAGTGCTATAAAGCAGCATTCACTATTTGGATCATAAATATCATCCCAAAGTTCCTGCTAAGTACAAGTTAGGCACTGGACTCGAGAAGGTTGCGAGGCAGAAATGGAGCAAAGCTTTCAGCCCAGGAAGAGCACTTGTTCCTGGGCATGGTGAAGCACTACATTACTCAGGGAAGTACACAGTTCTCAGTATTTGGGACATTTATTCTTTTCTGTGTGATTCAGATTTCTTCTCTTAAACAACACGTCCAGCTCCTGAGTCATATTAAATTTTCATTTCCCAAAAAAGAAAGTATGGGATAGAAGAAAGAACAACCTTGCTGATTCTTTTCTTCCTTTAGAAGTAGTATGTTCTTCATTTCTCTTTTTGTTCCCTTTCATACCACACAACTATGCCCAGAGAGCACAATTTGCTCTCCAAAATTAACCATTTCCCACTTCTCTCCATGCTATTTCCTTTGCTATGGGAAACATCATCTGGCTCACTCCAGCTGAACAGTATTAGAGAAAGCAGCCTGGTGCTGCATCTGCTTGGTAAGGAGAATAAACAGATGATGCAAGTGTTTAATTGAAAACGCACTCCGTTACAGGAAAACAGGAAAGAAATGTTACACATAAGAGCAGAGACTTTGAAACTCTGCATTCATGGGAGAGGAAGGCAGCTTTCTGATTTTTTTTTCCTGTTTCCACAGTTGCTATTCATTTATCTCCAGACAATTTCCAGGCTTTGGACACAGGAAATGTATCAGTTTACATGCTCAATGATTAGACTAGTTTATTTATCAGTGTAATGATTAAACTACTGCATTGAATATGGGGTGAATATGGCCTAATATTAGGCCTTAGATTAGACGTTTTTTTCCAAACCATTCCTTTCCTTAGATACTGACTTCAAAACCTTCCTACATTTATGTAAGACTTCTGTTCCAATTTTCAGTTTTCACACAGGACTAGAAGAAAGACACACATTTTTGGCTATTCCTAGGTTGGACATACCATGAAGAAGTGAAGTCCAGATAATTTTCTCAAGTCTTGTGTATTTGAGGAACCAGATTTTAAGTTCCATTCCAAAAATAGATACACTTCATTTAATTTAAACTGTGTGGTTGCAATACAGAAAGGAAAGGCAAAAGGAAACAATTTCTTAATATTTGAAGGAAGAAGGAAATACAACTTTCTCTAGTGCTACTTCAATTTTAATAAGGAACCATCTGGTTTCAGTGTCATTTCAGTGTCACCCCAGAGTGCTGCGGGAGCTGGCAGATGCCATAGCTAAGCCACTCTCCATCATCTTTGAAAGATCCTGGAGAACGGTGGAGGTGCTGGAGGACTGGAAGAAGGCCAATGTCACGCCAGCCTTCAAAAGAGGCAAGAAGGAGGACCCAGGCAACTACAGGCCAGTCAGCCTCACCTCCGTCCCCGGAAAAGTGATGGAACGGCTCATACTGGCAGTTGTCTCCGGGCACATGGAGGACAAGAAGGTGCTCAAGAGTAGTCAGCATGGATTCACCAAGGGGAAATCTTGCCTGACTAACCTGATAGCCTTCTATGATGAAATGACCGGCTGGATAGACGAGGGGAGAACGGTGGATGTCGTCTATCTCGACTTCACCAAGGCTTTTGACACCATCCCTCACAACATCCTCCTGGGCAAGCTCCGGAAGTGTGGGATAGATGAGTGCACAGTGAGATGGATTAGGAACTGGCTGGATGGCAGGGCCCAGAGAGTGGTGATCAGCGGTGCAGAGTCTAGTTGGAGGCCTGTGGCTAGTGGGGTCCCCCAGGGGTCAGTCCTTGGTCCAGTCCTGTTCAATTTATTCATCAATGACCTGGATGAAGGCACAGAGTGCTCCCTCAGCAAGTTTGCTGATGACACAAAA
>NW_010589821.1:88387-140700 GCF_000705375.1 Tinamus guttatus
CAGGGCTACAGGGATGATCAGGGGCCTGGAACATCTGCCCTATGAGGAGAGGCTGAGGGAGCTGGGCCTGTTCAGCCTGGAGAAGAGAAGGCTGAGAGGGGATCTAATCAGTGTATATAAATACCTCAAGGGAGGGAGTGAGGAGGACGGGGATGGTCTCTTTTCAGTGGTGGGCACTGATAGGACTAGAGGAAATGGCCGGGAACTGAAACATCAAAAATTCCATAGGAACTTAAGGAAAAATTTCTTACCAGTGAGGGTGACAGAGCACTGGAACAGGCTGCCCAGAGAGGTTGTGGAGTCTCCTTCTCTGGAGATCTTCAAAACCCGCTTGGATGCAGTCCTGCGCCACGTGCTCTAGGTGTCCCTGCGTATGCAGGGGGGTTGGACTAGATGATCTCTAGAGGTCCCTTCCAACCCTAAGCGTTCTATGATTCTATGATTCTATGATTTACTGAGACTTTATACAGCCACACATCTCATTATTCTTCTTCATCTGCTTCTATGTGTATTTGTGCAGGTGATGCAAGTGAACAATAAAACCAACATGTCCTAGAAAACGAGAGGAAAAAAAAAAAAAACAAACACAAAAAATCAAAATCCCAGAGATTTATCCCTCCCATGATCATGCACTTGCAAGTGAGTTAGTCACTAAGGAATCTAAGCCAAAAGATAGTTTTATTGGAATGCTACCCAACAAATTTGTCATAATATCAGTTAGTCAGAAATTAAAAGAAAGACTGAACAGCCTGGGTGTTTTTAGCACAAGCAAGAATTAATTTTAAATTGCAATTTAGTCCAAGTTTGAAGGTGTTTTTATCTACGGTGTTAGAAGACTGTTCCCCTTCAGCCCACAGTTACAAAGATACAGTACTGGATCAAAATCTAACATCCAAAAAACACTTTATAAAAATACAACATAATAAAATAAAGCAAAAGCCTCTACAGCCCTTACTTAAACAGACATGGCAAATATTTTTATTCTGTATCGGTTTAAAATGCTTTGTCAGGTTGAGACAATGGCTCATTATGAAACTGGCAACTCACATGTCGAGTAATTTCATTTCACAGCAACAAGAAGGTTGACACAAATTGCATTATGAGTTCTAAACTCAATATTTAAAAGATGCAACCTATGGCCCAAACACCTAACTGAATAAAACAAGCTGTAGCGTAGTCATTAAAGGCAAAAAGAAGCTGGACTTTGTCCAAGTACATTTTAAAGAATGCTATGAATATTTTTCATTGTTCTGAAATACAAACAAGATAACAAGTCTTTATGTATATTATTAAAAGCAAGGAAAATTCTCTATATTACTTTTTCATTTCATTACAATTACTGCTTGGAATACTACTGGGAGAACACTGGTTTGTTGAATTATCACAGATACTGTCTAAAAAAACTGTCTATCCCTTAGGAGCCAAACACTAAATAGATTGCACTGAATATCATTTAGCTGTGCTGAGAGCCTGTAATTTCCCATGCATATAGTAAAGTATTTTTTCTTCCTTAATATTAAAATTTAAATTGCCTTCAGAATCAGAATAACCAATTTTTATAAAGGCAACATTCAAAAGCACACAGCGTTTAGATTGCAGTGATGTGAAAATGAGATTAGAAATAGAGGTGTAATTTCTAAGGATTAGGAGCAGCATTGATTAGAGCAGAGCAAATAATAGCACAATTCTCTTAAGAGGAACTTAATAAATGTAAAAATGTTTAGAAACCTTGATTGCTGAAATCACGAGACTACATTCAGATACTTGTACCATTCCTAAGCGTGCTCTACAGCACTGGTGGGTTCAGTAGATCAATAAATAAAGCGCATGGATGGTTTGTCTTGCAGAGCTCCAGATCAGAAGACAAACAACTTCTTAGAGCAAGTAAAGCATGGAACAAAAACACTACCCAAAGGGAGGGCTGTTATCAGTAAGCTAAACCAAAACCCTATTTAACAGAGAAGAAAAAAAGTCATAAGTATATCCACAAAATATTTTTGCAGATGGGTGTATTAAGGAAGAAATATGAAATGATGTTCTAAAGAAGAAATATGAAACTATATGGAAAACTAAGCATAAATTTTATATTTTTAATGGCTTTTCAACTTCCAAATTACAGAGGATGAAGGAATATAATCATACAAATCATTTTAAGAGTTTCTAAGAGTGTATTTTCTCCCTCTGTAAATTTTGCCTAATACGCCAGAGGGCTCAAACTACTACCCTTTCCATTTATGTGTTGTGTTGCAAAGCCAAAGCAATGACAGGGTTAACTGTATTTCAGTTCATTGCCTACCAAGGAGGAGATAAAAAAGGAAATTTTCTAAATGCAATTCTGCTCTCTTTACTGAAACTATGTACTGTATGTTGAGGACATCCAAGGACAGATATGATTGCTTCAGTGAAGCAGACTTTTCTAGCTATAACCCTCAACCAAAATATATTTCATTAAAGAATCCCCCACTTATTGTGCACCATTATTCCTGTCAGCGCAGTCCCAGGGACAAAAGATGACAGTCATTCAGAGCAATATCGAGTCCAATGACTTCCTAAATCGGTGATGAGACACCATGAAGTTATGGCGGGGAATTCAATTTGCTGCTAGAATGCTGCAAAAATAGATACAGACACCTCAAGTCTGCTCACATAAACTCTTAAAAAGTCAATAATATTTTCATAAGCATATCAAGACAAGAATGGAGATTACAACTACAGCCAGGAAAAAGCTGACCTTCACATAGAGGTAACTCAAAACAGAATTTGAGAGATTGCCATTAAAGTCTGATTGTAATGCATTTTACTACTAACCTTATAGTATAACCACTCCAGGGAAAGTGCATTGGTATTGACTCCTCTAACACTGAGGATACTATCAAATTTTAATACAGAACAAAGATAACCACAGAAGTCTTCCTGGCTCCCAGTCAATTGTATTTATCTGGCTCACGATTAACTCCCTGCTTTAAAACACTGGGACAAACACCTTCCTCTTTTTTAAGTAAAAATAATATACAAAATCTTTTTTAACACTCCATGGTAACTGTGAGAAAATATTAACTGTTGTTTTTCACAAGTCCCTAAATGTAGTGTTTGAGCATTAGGATTTATTATTAATGAGTTTAATTATCCTGCTATACATCTGGCTTTCAATCCGATAAAAGAACACTCTTTATTCAACATCCTTCAATAAAATGCTTGGGTGCCATTTTCCTGTTTAGCAAATACACAGAATAATATGATTATTTGCAGCATATGTAAGAAAGAAAAGATAATACTCCAAGAAGACTAATGCAAAACAAAGATTGCTGTATGATTTCTTGAGGTGTTTTTCATGATGAAGCATTTTCAGTGAATTGTCAGAAAATATAAATAATTCCCATGGTCAGAGCCCAGAAATATCTATACAGATTTTAGAAAAACAGAAATAAACATATTGCATAATAGCCTCTCTCTCAAGTTTTCAGACCTTTAGAAATGTTGGTAGTTTAATTCAAAGTCTTGTTTTACCTCCCAGATGCAAGAAACTTAGAAAACAGAGTAACATACATAATGTAGTAGCCTTATTATTTTTTTCCCAAAGGCATTACAATGTCACCAAATGCCTGCACTGACATGGGAGAGAACATGCCAAGAGGTCATGATATTTTGCTCCCAAGCTAATACAACAAAATGACTTCTCCTCACAGAGGTATAGAGACCACAGTTGGGAATCATCTTCTCCATTAAGACTATCCAAGCAGAGCTTCATTTATGGAGGTGGCTTTCTGCGAATGGGTCCACTTCCCCATTGTACTTAAGACAATTAAGCAGATGTCTTTTAACTGCTGTTCAAAGCTACTTCTGCTGAAGGATGCCTACTTTGACTAATAGTAACAAAGAAGTTAAGCCTCACAGTGGAAAAACTGCCCTAGCAATTAGCCACTTACATTCGGAACATCTCCAGGCTTACCAGAGATTTTTTTTTCTTATTATTTCAAGACAAAATTGAGATTCCAAGCAATATTTTACATTGGCGAGCTGGCCTTATGCCTTTAACTGCCTGGTGTCTCTGTGGGATCATTCTTTCTGTTTCTTAGAGAGAATTATTCCTGTTGGACATCACTATTGTTCTTTGCTCTATTCCCCATTGTAATGTATGGTTACCCTTTCAGAGAAACCTAACTCTGTCATCGTGGAAATGATCATTTTCCCCTTGACTCAACTAAATATGAAAATGTAGTGGAAATTTACTGCAAATGACATTGGCAGGCACACATGCAGAAACAATCCATCCCAGGATGCCTCCCCCTATTTAGAATTTATTGGGGTTTTTAAAATCTCAGAATTTCTATTAATACTTCACTTTCATGCTTAACATGATCAGTAATAGGTTGAGTCTAAGACAGGAAAAAAAAAATAGATCCCCATAAGACAAGGCTATCATCCCTGACATTTTATAGTGAATTTATGTTTAATATAGGGAAGTGAGCAAATGAAACCCAGGACTGCATTACAGGTTTTTCATTTCGCACAGTAACTGATATGGATGCTTTTACCAGGAAAAAAGAAAAAGGGCTTTTTACAGCATTTATAATGATATTCTGCTTGTTGTGAGCCACCTGCCTTTGCAGTTGGCATTTGCAGAGGCTACTGAATAGGCCAGGAGTTGCTGAACAGATTTATACCGTTAGCTCTTTCACCTTGCAGCCTCTGTAGAAGTGTGGTGGGAGTATTCACAGGAGCTCCTTATGAAAAGTCTTCTGCTAAACTGCTAAACACAGTAGAGTTGGGATCTTTCTATTTGCAGGGGCCTTATATTTGTGCATCATCATTTCTAGAAGTGTCTCAGGCAAACACACACATTTCAGAGCATCAAGTCTTCTGCAACAGGGCTGCACCAAGCATGAACTTCAGTTTCTCACCCCAAATTACCTCTGGTTATTCTGCAAGATTTGGTATTACCATCTGCAGCTCCTTAAAATGATGCAAAAGGGAAGTCTACACACCTGCCAATATCGTGCAGATTGTAATACCTTCATTTTAATCACATTTTCAGCAATAGGCACTTAGCTTCTCTAGCACAAGAAGTACAACAGCAAACTAGGATTTACTCACTATCAAGTGGAGAAAAACATGATTTGTCCTATTAGCCTCTAGAAGATTATCTTGGAAAAATGTCTTGAGCCCATCTGTGATTCACAAACATGAAGCCAGCAGATTTTAATTCACTCTTTTGGAGTTACACACATGCATTCATACTTAGTTAATTCACAGCCAAAAGATAGAGCATTAGAGCAAAAGATGGAATATTCTAAGCTAGGATGATATCAATCTTTGCATTAGTTAAAACCTCAAAATAAATGAAACATCGGCAAATCTCTACCATTTTGCTAGGCAGAGACTTGTTTTCTCCCTTGTGGAACACTGGATCATATAGGTGACTAAAGCTAAGGCTTCCATCAAGTTGGTAGAAAGAAATGATACTTTTGCAGACACTAAGGTGTAAAATCCATTGCTCTACAGATTTTTATTACATCATCATGTGAGAACATGGCATTTAACCCAGCTTTTTCTGCTCGTAATCTGTTATTAGTCCATTTGGTCTGGAAACTGAATGCAGCCTCCATACTGAGGGGAAGAGAGAAACATAAGGACTCTCATACAGAGAACCAGAGAACTCAGAAAGTTCAAAATCCACATGTCCAAGTATATCAAATACTAAAATTAGAAGATTCTCCTTGAATAAAAGTAAAGTTCAGTCAAAAAGATATAAAATAGGAAATTAATTTATTAACTGAACTGAATCTCCAGTCTTCTTGGGAATGCCAAATTTCAACTTCACACATTTTCTAGGAGATAGAACTACACTATGAGAACTGTAAACAAAAGGACACAAATATACATAACCTGAAAGCAAGGCAAACTGACACTTGCAAGAACTTTGATGTGGTTTAAAAGATATTTAAAGTTTTTATTCTTAGGAAAGACCACACGACAGAGGTTTACCTCCAAAGCATGCTACTGCTGATCATTATGAAATAACAACTGCCATTTCCATACTGCCATAAGGAACTGACATTTTAATTTTCCAGTTCTCACAAATGTTGCTATTTCCAAACACTTTTCAAAGGTACTGAATTGTTTTATTAATACTTCTGCATACTTAACACACAAGAGGGCTAGTTCTGTTTATTTTAATTTTCCAGCCATTCTTTCACTTGGAGGAAGCAGACAGCTAAAAATAAATAATAGGTGATATAAAGATGACAATCCAGGTACAATTGAAGAAGTGAAACCGAAAATCACAGACCAGATTTTTATTCCATATGGTGACCCCAGGTAATTTTTAGCACTATAAAATCATTGAATGCAGAAGAGCCTTTTAATTATCTGGTGCTCCCCTCACAATTTTATCACTATCACGCTAATGAAATGTTTTCCGTATTTGTCTGTCTTCTTATTGTTTTACACCACTGGGGTTTTCCAGGAAAGCCTTCAAGCTCTTGTTTGCAGAAACTTAAATGCTGTAAGTTCTTACATGTCAATTTGTTCAGGATAAAGAAGAATTATTGACTATTATTTTTCATTTTCTTATATCAGAGGAGAGAAATGGGTTTAATATCAACAATTTGGGTTCTTTCATGTTTTTATTTATTGCCCATAAATAGAGTAAACAACTAGAAATACATTTCAGCTGTACCTTGAGCAGTCAAGTCATCAACTACGTGCTCCTTTAAAAGTAGTAGTTCTTGATTCATTAAAAAACAAACAAAAAAGGAAAACAGGACAGTTTGTAGCCTTTAACTAAAACTTTACTGTTGCTTAGCTGCTGAACAAGCTAACTCAAAATGAGCTGCAATCTTCACCTTCACCCAAGGGAAAAAGAAGTCTACCCGGTTTACTCTCAGGAACATAAGACCAAATTACATATGCTCAGCATGCAGTTCCATAGACACTGATTCTGCAGTTCTTGAGTTTCAGCTGAAGTGAAAACTCATCCTTTTTAAAGTTGCCAAGGTCAGCCACACAAGAAGAACAAGTTTAAATAAAATATAAATAAATATATTACATATGTATGTATTGTAGCCTACATTTTTGGATTTAGGCATTTTTATTTTTGATTCTGCTCTCTAGGGTGCTTTGAACACCACAGAACTGCATTAGTCAGGGCATCAGCACAATCCAGTGCTTTGGGGGCCCTTTCAACCACCTAGAGGCCTGTGGTAGGAGCTCTACTTCCAAAAGGGAATCTTGGAAAGACATCTGGTTTTGAGACAACCTGGTCTAATGCACCCGTTGAACTACCTTAGTGTGGTGTTCTCTTGTTAGAAACTGGCACAACCGAGGAGACCATCTTATCCTTGCTGGATTTTCTGCCACTGGTCTGTCTCTGACTGCACAGCATGATCGCCCACCAAAAGAGGCCATCCTTCAGAAACCCAACTTCTTGAGTGGCCTTTGTCAAAATGAGCTGAGTAGTTTGCATATTGTACATAGTACCACTTTGGTAATTAGGCTCAGTTTAGCAATAAGGCACAGAAGCAAGTTACTGAAGCAGAGTGGTGACCATATTCTTCTTCCATCACGCATACAGTTCAAAACCCAGCTTGACACTTCAAGTCACCTTCACCTCACCAATGCTAGAGCAAAGGAGTAAAAACTATTTTTGGTAGGTTGGTCTTTAAAGGACATATACAGGACACTACATGATGTTGCTAATGACTGAAAACCAGAAGGGGAGAAAGTCGACAGTGAAGATGATTTGCTTCATAAAGATCTAATCGTGCAAAAAATTCTCATCTGACCAGGCTTTATTTCTGCAATAGGACTGTTAATTTCCTATATCCTAATTATGCTCATCTTCATCTGAGCTGTAAATCCAGATATTGTATTGCAAAGCTAATTAAAGCATTAAAAATAAATGTTACAATGACTCCTCTTGAATTTAGGTAATTAGGCACATGTGTCCTGGAACAAACTTACACCTTCATTCTACCTTTCTTTCCTCTCATGCTGAGTCTGGACAAAGAGGTCCAGAATCTAGAAAACCTTTCACAGAAAGGTATCAGGGAGGTTCACATGCCTGGAACAACCAGGCAGAGTCAGACTCCTCAGCTTAGAAACAAGACAGCTGAGAAGGGATGGGGCACAGGTCTGTCAAACCATGTGTAGCATGAAGGGGATGGACATAAATTCACTGTCTTGCCCACCACAAGAACTTAGAGGCAGGAAGTAAAGATTGCAGGTTCAAAAGCAAATACATGGTATTATCCCTTTATTCAATGCATGCTTAACTCTTTGCCATCTGCTTACCGTGTACACTAAAAATATGCTTGGGTTTAAGGGAAGATGACCAGATTCATGCGGATATACAGATACATTGCAACTGTACTAAAAACATTTAAAAAACCCACATATACAAAATCCTCTATCTGAGAATCTTTCTGAGTTGTGAAGTGTGATAGTAGGCTAGGAGAAAACCAGGGTTAAGAGCTTATGTGAATACTTACACTGCTCTCTTGTACTCTTCCTGAGGCACCAGTTCCACTCAATAGTGGAGACCTGACTACATGGATCTTTTGTCTCACCCATTACAGCCATTTTTATCCTCTTATGCGTGCACCAGCCCACAAAAGTGGCTAGATTAAATTTTAATTTGGATTAAATTAAGATTTGGATGAAAGAGAATTGCTTAAAACCTGCCTGGGGAATTACTGAAAAAAAGAATCTCTCTCTTCAGTCATATTTTATTTTGAATAGAAGCATCATAAGTTGCATAAGATGTCCTACCAATTATGCTTGCAGTAAACCCAAAAAACTAACAAAGGAGAGAGTAGTCTTTGTGCTAACAAAGGAGAGAGTAGTCAGGCTTGAAGTCATGGCTGAATCTCCTCAGCCATGGAGATTGCTCATACCTTACTGTCAGAATACTGTTTCCTTCTCAGTGCCTCTCCCCAAAGTGCATGGATTAGATTTATAGATTAATAGAGTACAGGAATAGATTTATAGGGTACAGGAATTGTATGTCACTTAAGAAAAAAATATATATTTACACAGAACATTCTTTGCATTCAAATGAGATCAGAAGAGTTTTAGGACCTTCTTTTGATCATGGCCATAAATACTACCTATATTTCTACTTTCCAGCTACTTCAAGTTGGTTCCAAGATAATATTCAATGCAAATTCAAAGGACTGTTAAAAATAACTATATAGCAAAACATATTACACTCTGAGCATGAAAGTTTATCACTAGGTTAAGCAACCGCATGAAAGGCATAAGAAATGTGAGTGCCATTTGGAGGCAAGCCAATTCTATGGTGCATATAAACTTCCAAATTATCAATAATTCAGAAACACACAAACTAGTAAAAAAATTCACTACAATAAAAAATAAATCCTGCAATATCTCGCCTCATGAAAGTGAGATCTGTAATCACAAATAAAAATTTGAAAAATCGCGTAATATTCTAAAAGATATTCTAAGATATTGAATTAGGAATGATTAAAATAAAATTATTACAATGAGGGAGAAACAGAAGAATATAGTACCATGAAGACTATTATCACCCTTATCAATCATTTCCATGAAAATTTGGTTTCAACTTCAAAAAAGAGAAGTTTCTTTTTCAATTATCAGAGTGCAGAAATGCTCTAAAAATCTTTTATTTAAAAACAAAACGTCAAATAGTTCAACCAAAGTGAAAAAAAAAATAGTCTTTTTTAAATGTAAAAAAATGAGCCACACATCTAAAGAATTCTACTTGGTGAATGATTTCTTTAAATATCCAAAATGACTAAAATAGAGTTTTGTTATAAAACTCGCCAAGGTATTGCTGAAAACTTTAAATAACAGAAAGCCTACAGAGAAAGATAATTATCTTAGCCATCAACAAGATCAAGTTGATTCTGTAAGTATTCCAAATCCTCAGGTAATCCAAGTAATTTGCTTATAACTGTATACTTCTAAACCCCCAAAATATGCCGCCTGTAAAATTATAATTATTTCAGTCATAATATCACTTCTCGCCTCAGGTAAATGGACAAAAATTCAAATATAGTCACTGCTATTTTAAACTCCAGTAATTTGACCCAAGAAGTGCCCTTTACAAAGGGTTAAATGGCTTCACCTTTGTGGAGCAGAGCATTTGGCTGTATCTGACTGGGTTTTAATGCATCTTAAGAACATACAGCCTCACAGTGAGATGCTCAGAGTCACCCACTTGCTGATTCTTCAACCATGCTCTCAAGCAGAGAGAAATAAACAGCCATCGACAGCCCAGTGGTTGGCCAGTGATTAAGCTATTAATCCCACGTTAAGGATGGAAAAGCCAAGACACTTGGAGGGAAGCTATTTTTGTCTCAGATCACACAGCAAGACAGAAGAAAACTGAGACGGAATAATAAATAAAGGGCATCATGGTGATCTTTCAGCCTGTCCTCTGTTTCACAGACTATCACTTCTCTGCATTAAACCAAGGACTGTCAGAAAACAAACCCAATCCCAGTCATTTCAGACTGCAGTAACAGGGAGACAAGATGACTGTGGAGCGGGATATTCATCATACAGAATCTAACTTGGTTACTAAAGTGCTCAACCTATCAAAGTTAGTAGTTTGCCTTTTTTCATTTAAATATGCTCTGATGCTCAGCCCTCAGCTCCTTCTTTCACACTGTGAAATCTCATTAAGATTTTTTGCACATGTCCCCAAAGCAATGTATCTAGCACAACTTTAGTTAAAAGCCTATAGAAAAAAAAAGTTTCTTTAAAAAATAGCTATTTTCTTCAATCATTGTAACTTTAAGATTTGACAAATATTTCTGCCGTTTTCCATTCAATCAAATAAATTTGGTGGAAGGAATTTTGCAGCCTGCACGGCAGGAGGCAAAGCCACTGAAGCAAGGGAAACCGCTTGCACAAAGGGCATTAATTCATAGAATCATAGAATCATAGAATGCTTAAGGTTGGAAGGGACCTCTAGAGATCATCTAGTCCAACCCCCTGCACACGCAGGGTAACCTAGAGCACGTGGCACAGGACTGTGTCCAAGCGGGTTTTGACATCTCCAGAGAAGGAGACTCCACAACCTCTCTGGGCAGCCTGTTCCAGTGCTCTGTCACCCTCTCAGCCTTCTCTTCTCCAGGCTGAACAGGCCCAGCTCCCTCAGCCTCTCCTCATAGGGCAGATGTTCCAGGCCCCTGATCATCCTTGTAGCCCTGCGCTGGACTCTCTCCAGCAGCTCCACATCCCTCTTGTGCTGTGGAGCCCAAATTGCACCCAGAGTTCAGCAATATCAGGGCCACTTTGTGTTCAACTGGGCAAGGAGCTGGTTGCCTCCAAGAGCTGCCTGGCCCATATTGCCAAGCACCTCAGTCTTCCATGGGGCAGCTCAAAAGCGGGGAAAACCTTTCAGTGCCATGAGTGAGTTGGTTGTTCCATATATGCAGTTGTGTGCATGCCCAAAACTGCCCTCAGCACAGCCCCGTCCTAAGCATCCAGTAAAGTGACAGTAAAGAATCTGGTTGTCTATAGCTCAAACATTGAAGCAGAGCAATATCAGACTGTAAAGGGGATATTTCACTCCATTTTAGCAACAAAAAGCCACTAAATCATTTTGTATTCCACACGTAGAGCTCCCTACCTCCCCTGTATTCCATATACAAAGAGCTGTCAGTTTGAAAAATTTATCATGGATTTTGCTTACCTGACATTGCTAATGAAATATTGAATATTGAATACATCATTTGGACTGTGAGGATTGCCAAAACTGCCTTATACTTAAGGGTAAGCTTTTGAACAACATGAAAAGAAGGAGAAAAAATGTTCTATTTCCAGCTTTGAGGAGAGTGACTGCAGAGATTTCTTTTTATTTATTTTATTTATCTTTTCTATTTATTCTATTTAACAGGAAAGAAATATCAAGATCATATTTGAATACTTGTCTGAATCATCATGAAGCTATTTGTGCAGAAATTCCAACCAAAACAACAGGGATATTTAGGGGATGTTTTGGTTGAGGTGTTGAGGTTTTTTTTTTTTTTTTTTATGGTCAAGGTTGATCTGCTTGTCTGTTTGAAATTAGCTGGTACAATCGTTTTATTTTCTGAACTGCTATATCTTTTTTTTTCCAGTTTAATCCCATGTAACTCAGTTCCCAACTGTTTTTTTTTTTTTAATTATACCTCAAGAGTTCTGATGACATAAGAAGAAATTGCAAACTAAATTTGTGTTTATTTTCACGGAAGCCACAAAAAGGATTTAATCTGATTTTAAGTAATAAGTTTAAATAGTTTAATCTTGGATGTGCTTCCTGGTTTGAACTCATGATGACCCTGAAATGATGTTTTAGCCTTTTTTCCAGCATGGATGCTACAAGTCAGACATCTCCATTATCAAGTCATGTAGGAGTATCTCACCAGACCAACTCAGACAAGTCAGTTGCTTCAGAAAAAATAAGACTAATCAGTGATTCCTTGTGGACATTTTATAGCCCATCATGTGACTGTGAGCATAAAACAAGCCTTGCATCTGAAAAAGGCATCCCTAAAGAAATGCAAATTAAAGATGAAAGTCCACCTTCAAACCCCCCTCCTCTACCTGTCTATTTCCATCTCTGCAAACAGATTGCCAGGAAAATTCAGTTTGCTCAAATTCCCCCAGCTTATTTTTCTGAAACCCAGATCACAGCAAATACTTGCGGTAATAAAAACCTGATTGGGGCTAAAATTCCCTTTGGGCTTGATGTTCCACTTTGTGTGGGACGAGCGGGACCGCCGCAGGGCCATGATGGAGCGCTCTGGTTTGGCCGCATTATCCCCTCCAGCCAGAGACGTGTCAGAGCGGGGCAGCCAACCTGAAGCATATCTGTTATAAAACACGACTGACTCATTATTTATGTCTGCCCTTTCACAACCAAAGTGTTTTGTTCCCATAAATACAACCTACATACAGACAACATAGCCCCTGCATCCCCCGTGCTTCAAACAGGGCCCTTTGAGCCCATGGCTAGAATTGATTTATGCTACAACTTGCTCTTGGAGTCTAATATTAGTAAGTAGATATCCAATATATTAGCTGGGGAGAACAGAAGAGGAATTTCGTAGCACGTAACAAAGAGGGAAGATACATAGGTTAAACATATGGATTTCTACAGCCCTTCACATGAGAAACTAAAGTACGCTAAAGAAAACTAGGTACTCTGTGTCTATGCCCCCTGTCTCTGATTGTTAATCTGTATTTGTACTAAAACTTAAATCCTTAGACACAAGAATTTCAGTATTTTTTCTTTTAAAAGGTCAGCTTGATTCAAAGCTGTAATCCAAACTACCATTTGTACCTGTTTTCCAGGTACAGGTTTTCCGTTTCCATAAGAAGGAAACAATTTTCCATTATCATTGGCATCTTTACTTTTGTCCTTGTTTTTAATCTTTGAAGACTACCAGTGATTCCTGACATCTTTTTTTTGTGTTCTGTAGTTACCACGTCAGTATTAAAACACCTCATTATTTCAAGTCTTAGTCCAACCATGCTTTTGTTTCAGAGTCTGGACTGAACACAGAATTACAGCTGTACCTTGACATCATGGTCCAACATACTTGCTCCAGCTATTTAGCCTATTAAAAGCACGCATAGATGCAGCAGCATAAACCAGAATCAAACAAATGCCAGGGTTGATGCATATTGACTTTCTGTGCCAGTTTCAGTTTGGTGGAAAACAATCGATCAAGCTGCCTGCTTGTCTTTTGGGAACACAAATGAAGACGAGTCCTTCACATTGTCTCACAAATTTTGCCTGAGACAAAAGAGAGTACATAGACTACATACTGCAGATAGATCTTATGTCCAAAAAGATTTACCTTGCCAGATATGAGTGCTTTATTTGACACAGATAGAGAATTAGAAGATGAGGGAGTACAGCCTATTTTGATTTCTAGAAAACATTTGATATCACAACTCATAAAATGCAATTTATTCAGTTTGACTTAGCAAGGAATAAAGATTGATTGAGATAAAGGAGAACATAAAAGAGCACTGTATGCGCAACAGGACCTATGGCTTATATCCTTTCTATTAAACACAAAAGTACCATAGATGACTGAGCCAAATCTCTTCTGCTCAGACTTGCACGCATTTGTCTTTATCAATAGCTGCAACAAGTCGCCCTCTCCACTAAGCTAATTTTGAAAAGAGGGAATCTATATATCCCATCATTCAGTGGAGGCCAGACTTCTTCCCTATCTGTGGAAACCTTGGCGGTGGGGGGAGAGGGTGAGCCAAGCAGTAAGTCAACTAGTCACCGCTACTGCTCTTCAGTACAAATCATATTTCTACCTTTTCACAATATTGCAGAGCACATGTCTGTTTTTTACTGTACTTTCCAGGCTTCCCATCCCAATTTTAGAGCTGTTATTTACTTGGTATAATTTTAAGAGAAGGAAATTTTTTACTGAAAGAAAAATAGAACAAAAAGGAAGCACCTGGTGCTACCTTACCATGGTAAGGCCATGTAGCAGGTTGGTAAAATACGGCCCTTGAGTTCTGAAAGGTAAGCAAGGAAGCATGTCCATTAATTGCTATTTGTCTGATTAGCATAGCAAGCAATACTGTTTAAACTTACTTTACATGACAGAACAAGAGCCGAATCCCTGTCAGCATTGACTAAGGGGAAATGTGAGCCATATTTTCCTGCTCTGAGAAGTTTCATCCCTATGCCGCAGCTGAATAGCCCTTTTGGCCAGGATTCATGAGACAGAGGATCCCTAGAGAGGCAGAAGTGCCTGAAGACAGAGAGTTCCTTATGCTTGGAAAAGTAAGGAATGTCATTTGACTAGGCAATAACTCCTCTTTCGTTTCTGTCCTCCTCTTAAATTAAGAGGTCAAAAATGTTATTCTTGGCTATCTATCAGTCAACATCGGTGCAGTGGTTATGTTTCACTAATTCAGGCTGAATCAAAATCAAAAGCAGACTGACCTTAACGAAGAGGAGAAATTCAAAGAAGAGAAATTCAAAGAAGAAATAGTGGCCTCCACACACCTACAGCGAATATTACTGAAATATTACTAAGGACAAGGATATCTTAATGCAAAAATGCAGATTTCAATCTGTAGCGTCTTCCAGAGAACAGTTTTCCTCATAATAGTCTCTCCCAAATCCCATTATAACACTGCCTTTTTTTTGGGGGGGGGGGGGTCTGCTTTCCCCTACCCCTTTAAAGCATTAGAATATCTGATTCATTAAAAAAGTTGGTTTCAAAAGTTCAAATATGGGAAAGAGGACACTGCCCTGCCAAATTAAAAACTTCTGTTACCTTTCTGTAAAAAGTCTGAACAAAAACTCATTTTTAAAGTATCTATCTCAATCTGAAAACTATGCTTTGACATGAACCCTTTCATGCCTTTCTGAACCCTTTTACTTTGGATAGCTTAAAATTTCCTGTTAAATTTCATAGAAGTGTTTTACAGTTCACACTAACCAAAAAAAAAAAAAAAAAAAGAAAATACAAAACATCTCCATTGTTTACCACCTAGCACTCAGTGTAAGCATCAACTGAACCACTCCTCAACTTGCATCAGGTTTCTCCTCAACTTGCATCAGGTTTATGTATTGGAACTAGATACGTTTAACACTGCTAAATCTCTCCTGCCAGGGAAAGATACTGAAGAAAAAATCTAAAAACACTATGAAAGCTAGAATATCATAGTTCTCAAGGACAAAAACATCTAAACAGAAATATAAAATAGATTTTGAAGCTAGGATTTGTCATCTGCTTCAAAAATCACAGCCTAGAAATATACTCTTACCCTGACATAATAAGTTGATCCCTTCGCTACCCCTCCTATCTCCACCCCATTCTTTTTAAAGAAAAAACTTTTCAGCAACTTTTTAAAACTATTCTCTATTTTTGCATACCATAAGGGCAATATATCTACAGCTAGAACAAAATGCAGGCAGCCTGCAAGGCAGGAGATGACAATACATCCCCTGCTTACTGAAAGTTCAGACAAAATTTATATAAAATAACTAAATGGAAAGACCCATAGCAACACTCATCACTAAGCCATCAAACTAACACCTATTTATAAATCTTACACCCTTGCCTCACCCACAAAGGCTCATTTAGTAGTCTTCATTTTTAAATTAGTTGCTTGAAAGCCTGAAAGTTACAAGCATTTTAAAGCCTGTCTGATTTTCAGCGAGGAACTGATTTTCAATTAAAAATACCATGCTTAAGTTTTCCATATACAATAATTCATTCAGAATTCCTTATGTTCTGAACATGGGATGTACTGTGCAATAGCAATACCATGTAATCTGAAAAATCAGGGGCTAGGTGCCTTGTGAATAGTACACTTAACATTACTGGAGACCTCTAGTCTTTGCCTCTGTCCTTGATCTGTAAAAGTTCAGTAATAGTTTTCTCTGGTGGTAATGAAAGTAAATTTATTGAAATAAAATCCCAGTGATATTTTGATAGAGTCAGACCTAGTCAACATTAAACAAATTAAAGTCACTGGGACCTCCCAGTGACTGTCAGCACACTACTCACAAGAACTGTTCCAAGCTGAACCTTTCAGGACTTCCAAAATCACAGAGTAAAGAGCTATAGTAAAGGTAAAAATAATATTCCTTCCAGATTCCAGAAGTGGACATGCATTCCCCATTCATGCATACTGTTTGCTATCTGCCTTACTATGCATTTCCATTCCTATCTGCTGTCCGTTCTTCTTAACGCATCTCTACCCCTTCCGTATAATCTTTCATATCAACACTACTTCAGTTTCATCAAAGAAGGTGTCCTTTGGTGCAGCTCTTCCTCTGTGGACTTGTCCTGGGCACTTGTTCTACGTTGTGCTGCTCTGAGACCCAAATAGAGAAAGCTTTGGAAGACAGGTTCAAAAAGGCTCAAATATGCAAGCTCTGTTCAACAGAGAAAATCATGAAAACCGATGCTGTATAATTACAATTCCTTTCAGCTCTATTAAAGTAAACACTGAGGTATTTCTCCAAAGAGCAGTTTGTACAGATATCTTCCCATAAGCATCTAAACAAAGTGGGAAATTCTCTCCCATCTTCCAACTGGAGCTGTCTGAAGGAATCTGTCTGCTGTTGCTACTTATCCTTATATTGCTAGGAGTAAAGACTGTGACTGTTTGCATTTTGTTTTTGTTTTTTTTCTTCAATTCAGAAGCTTTCAAAAAAGACCTTGGGGAACCTTTTGTGCCAAAGTAGTCACTGAGCAAAATACCGGTCATAAGTATTTAAATGTTTTTTCATTTATAAGATGTTTTCTCTTCTCCAGTCCCCAATCAACAAAACACCAAAGCTATTAAATGCCACACATAAATATGCCTGGTTTCTAAATATGAAGTGACAGATGTTTATAAATTGTTATTAAATGGATGTGAATTTTATGGTTTTCTTTTGCACTTAGCCTTATATTGGTAGTCTGCAATGTTAATGGGGTTTGTAGTTAAAAATACTACAAGATGTATGTATCCATCAAGATTAAAAATGCTCAAGTGCTTCCTTTCCTAGTGATTTATTACTCCTTCAGAGGTACTTTGACAGCCATATGGTGTTTCTGTTAAGGAACTATTACAAGACTTAATGTGAAAATTTGAAACTAGTATGATGATGCTGCACACAAAGATACCAAAGTCCTTCTTTCCTTCAATATTTTAAGCAAGAGCTATCACCTGAGATCATAAATCATTAAGTACTACAGCCTGAAATGATTAATTTTAGTTTTTAGAAATCACAGAAAAGCCTCCAAAAAGAAAGCAACACTATAGCAAATATTCTCCTTAAAAAATCTTATAAAAATTAAAACCTGTATGTTTTTCATGCAGAATATCCATTTTCTTATAGATTCAGAAACAATAGCTCAAGAAGCACACTAGAGATTTATTCTCCATAGTCTACAATTTAAGCCCACCAAGATATGTATTTCTCCTTAAAAATGTTTTTCCAATTAGTTGAACAAGCAGCTAACTAATAGCTATGTTAGTGGATGTTGTTGTGCATAATATCCTGTGAAAACGGGCAGGGTGTCGGAGGCACCTGCTATTAGCAGAACCCACATGCTTCTTATTCCAACACAGACATGCATGTGGTTGATCAAATATATCACTAGCAGGATGTGTTCATGTGTGCAAGATTGGTATTGGATTCATACATTTTCAGGTTCCATTTTTTATTGAATGTCTGAATGCAGAATTCTTCCTGGTATGCAGTTACACACCTTTGCTAAAGCTACATGAAGAAAGGAGATGCTTCCAATTGCTCTCCTATGCAAACACTTTGACTAGAACCAACAAATCCTTGTTGTAGGTAAGCTGACTGTGCACTTTCCTCTTGTTTTTTAAGCTCTCAAAATTACTCCTCCCCAAATTGAAAACTTTATTAAAAAATACTCACAACCTATACAATAAATTGATGACAGCAACACTGCTCATGCAGGAAATCAAAAGCAACCATGAAGCAAGTGGGCAGTCCTCCAACCAGACCACCAAGCTGCATGGTGCAGCCTGTCTTGTAACCTCGTATCCTGAAGCCACCAACTGAGTTTCTGTCAGCTCAAATCCGCATGTCCTAGGGGTTCTGAACCTGCCTATACTCTGTAAGGATCGTCTGCCATGCCCCCTAAGCAAGTTGCTTATTCCTTCAACACACTATTGCTCATATTTCCTTTAAACAAACCTGATTTTCTTTTAAGCACAGACAGATTTTCTTTTAAGGACGGAAAAAGAAGCAGATGGTGCTGATATTACATATAAGATTCTCTGGGATTCAGTGAACTGAATAACATACTTTGTTTAACTTTGGCATTTTGTGACACAGAAAAACACTAAACAGTATAATATATGTGGTCAACAACTATTTCATCTGGAAAATCATCAGAGTATACAAGAAAGCTTTGGAAAATGAGCATAAAGTTTTTAGTGCCTGCTTGACTATTTCTCATGTCAATGAAGTTTACTCAGCTCTGACACAAGAGCTTTTGAAATGAAGGCAGTGCCTTCATTTCAGTGCGTAAAATCGGGGGGAGTTGTTTTTGATTCCGTATCTTGCAGACAAGATGCAGTGCAAATACAGAACTGACTCAAATCCATCTGCCAAGGAAAATTACCCTTCGTCCCCTCAAAGCTAAGCCATCAATATGGGTATCTTGTGAAAGAAACTACCTGTGCAATATGTTTAAGGGCAATTCAAGTTTACAGCTGCTCACAATCTGAGACATTTTGTTTCTCAGCAACTGTACTCAGAACAAACCAGGCATCTAACTTATCTCTTGCCGTGTGACTATTAGAAATGAAACATTTTCTTATTTTTTATTATTCTGTGGTTACAGGTTTTTGTTTGGGGATTGAGAGGTTTTGTTCCTCTGCTGCCTCTCTTGGATGCAGTCAATGAAATAAAAATTTTAACTACATTTGAGCAATTCAACCACATCTGTAATTTCATCATATTGGCAAAATACTCCATTGACACAGAAGTATGTCAAAAGATATAATTATAACAGCACTGTCAAGTGGAAAATTTCCCCTTAGCAGGATTTTTTTTTTGACTGTTATGACAAAGTAGCTACCGAAATACATCTCATCAGACTTGGGATACACATTATTAAAAAAGGGAGAAATGTCTTTCATGCTAGCATGGACTACAGGTGTTAGTCCCAAACAACACAAGCAAACTAGAAACAGGCATACTCTAAATTGGCATGAAGTCAAAGCACATAGATCTGTTTATCTTTTATACAGGATGCCAGCACTAGTCACTGCTGTTTCCTATTGGAATGTAAAAAAAGTTTGGGAAGACAGGAGGAAGAGATGGCAGAGAGGATAATTCAAGAATACATAATTTAGTGAATTCACTTTACTCCTTGAAAGATACCTATCTCACATAACGTGGATAATTTAAATATTTTATCCATACCTTCCAGCCAAGGAATCTCAGGTGGGCACATTATTAGTCTTAATTTTCAGATAGTCAGGTTTAAAATTAATTTAAAAAAAAAACGGTAAGCATTTAAATGTAACAGAGATCAAGCAAAAGGTGTGTGAATTTTGAATCACAAGCACAGCCTGAGTCATCTGATTCTGGCAACCTATTCCAGTGCTGTACTTTCCTCTTGGTAAAATAATAATTAAAAAAATCAGCTCCAACTTCAAAAATAAAGCCTCCAACACGAACCTCCCACACCACTGTATGTGGGTGGTTTTCTTTCACGCAGTGCTTGCCACGACCAAGAAGAGTTTGGCTCTTCCACCTTTGCAACAGTCCTGAAGTAGCTGTGATTTGCAAAGCACTTCGACTATGAACCCTTTTTTTCTAGTAACTACCACAGGTACCATCAATTCCAGCCAAAAATAAACAAAAAATGAGCCCTTTTTGGTGACTCATGTTAACTTCAGGCTGCAGAGTGCAGAGCCGTGAACTTGGGCACAAAATGAAGTGGAGGTAGTGGCATTTAGATCCGCATGAGTCCCTCAGGTGTCCACAGTCAGACAGAGAAATGGTGAACACGTAACGAATTATTGCAATATTGCCAAGCATTTGCAATTACTTCTGAAAAAACATTAGGGCACAGTTACAAAGAACCTGATTTTCATTATTTGTTGTTCTGCAGCTAATTTGTGCGAGCGAACAGTTAATTAAAAGAGTGGGTGGGAATTTCTCCATAATGAGGGAAAAAGGCAGCTGGCAAAACTCTTCAGCCATCCTTGCTTACTAGTAGAACATTATTTGATTGGTTTTGTTTTTTTCACACAGTTATGAGCATACACATTTACTGCTAATTTTCATCTATCTGCTAACCCATAAATGAAAACACTATAATTTTTTTTTAGTGTGCTTGAGACAGTTGGGAGAGTGATGGATGACTAATGCCGTGCTCCAGAACCAGGTGCTTCCCAAGAGTAAACTGGGAGGGAAAGAACATAAAGACTTGCTTATAAATAAGAAGAAAAGCTGCCCATAAGGATCAGAAAACTCACACACTTGAAGTAGACCAGTGTAAAGGAGGTCTTTTCCAACCAGGAGAGCACCCTGTAACAGGGCTGGTCTGCAAGAACAGCACATTTGAAAACACAGGTCAAGGGGACTGAGCATTCCCAGGTTAGAATGGAGGCTGGAGGCTGGAAAAGAAAAATCCAAAGAAAAATCACTATCCATTAAATAATCACTTTTCATTAAATAATTTCATAGAGGCAGTCTTATATTTAGAATTTCTTATGTGCCCACTAGGCCAAAGAAAATGAGTATTCCGTGCATTCGAGCTAAAATGTGAAACTGTGATATTTTCCAGCCTAGGTGAACAAATCGTTTGGAGACATCGCCAGACATCCATCTGGTGGTAAAAAACCATGAAGTATATCTAGCTTCACAGATTTTTGCAATAGGAGTTTTCTCTCCCTCTAAAGAAAAACTCTGATAAACAGAAAGTCTTCTCAGGGAAAATACACAACAACCCCGACCCAAGAACACAGATGTGTGGAGTTCTTCAAGCCTGGTACCAGGTAAGGCTGTTCATCAGTAGTTTTTGTTCCTCTATATAGGTCACACAGGTTCCCATCAAATCCTGGTATTTCTTATATCCCTCCATCCAAATAACCTTACAAGTATAACTGACATATAACAAAACCCATTACTCTACACAAACAAGTGTTAAGCCCATCTGGCAATTCCTCTCTCCTGTGACTTCAGAAGATAATGGAAAAACTAGTTCAGCCTCATTCTAAAATTACAATCCTATCCCCAAAAAGCCAAGTGCCACCTTGGATTTCCCATTGCCTCGAAGGAACTAGGCTTCACGTACAGAAGACCTGCAGGTTACTACTTGATTCTTGTCCTTGTTGGCTTTTCTCCTGTTTTCTCACAAGAGTTGTAACATCATCCCTCCTCACGGCTTCCCCAAGTCAAGCTAATACATTAGGGTAACACTGCTGTCAAATTGTTAGTGCTGGAAATGTGAAGAGGAAGGACGACATGAAGAACTTCATAATGGCACATTTATAAACAGTTAATAACTTGCTCAGGTATTTAAACACCAGCCACACAGCATGGGGTATGCAGGGGAGCGATGCAATGGCTAGGAGCCTTTCAGCAACAGCACTGCCAGTGGAATTATCCTAGACACACATCAATACAGCAGGGAGAATTTGGACCGCGGGCTGTCCAGGCAGAATCCTTCGTAAGCCCAAAATCCCCCTTTGGAAACCCACTGCCTGCAGTAACCAGACTAAATGAGAAAATAAAATTTTATCGCAGCACTATTCAATAATAACTGAACTAAGTCAAGCCTCATTACTAAAAGCTGCATTTTAAGATGCTATCAGGAATTGCTGCACTTCACGTTTCCTGCCGTGGCGGGCATTTCAGCGGCCAGGCTTCGGTGGGTTACCATCAACAGGGGATGTCAAGTGTAGAGAGTGGGAAGTGGCTGGTGATTTCTTCAGCCTGTCAAACACATGCCTAAGGAGCCCCTTAAAGCCATGATGGCCCTTTCTGAAGCTCTATCAACCATTCAGGGCAAATGCATGTTTGTTGGTGCTCTACCTGAGGACCAATGTATCTTGGCCAAAATCTAAATAAAACAATAACAAAGCAATTTTGTGCTATGGCTACTGTTTCGAGATATTTTCTTCCTCAAAGTCAACTAAACAGAAAGTCGTAAGTCACATAAAACCTCACCACAGCTGCTTGTTTCCAGGCACTCTGCCCACGTTTGTTCCTGTGTTTGACCTTCGCCCCCGTGCACCCACCTCTCCCTTAACGTTAAGGATTGCAGACGGAAAAAAAGACCTATAGATACAGCAGATAAACATTTCTTGGTAACATGATACAGCACGTATGCTTAAAATTACACTTATGCTTATGTGCTGACACTAAGAGTAAAATCATCCCACTCTGCTTACTGTTTTTTTCATTAGGCGGCAGCAATGATTCAAATTCAGGAAATTACATAAAATACATCTTGGCAAAGTTGTTATAAATTTCCCTTGGTTAAGCTAGCATTGAAGTTATTTCTATAACATGAAGCTCAGTTTCTTATTTCTTTCAATCAAACGTTGCAATCTATGAACTACTTAGTGAAAGTTTTTCAATCAGGGAAAGACAGAAACACTCATTACTCTTACCCCAGGCAGAATTTCCCATGAAGATAGTAAAGGACAAACCTTTAAAGGTAAAGTTCAAAACTTACATGGCAAGTCCATAGGGGGAAAAACTAAATATCACACTCGGAAGGTTCATTTTGTTTTTTTTCCTCAACTGCAGAAAAGAAATACGGGATGTAGAAATATCAAACATATGGCAAGAATGTAAACATTTAAAGGATTATACCTTTGAATGTAATATGCTGCACTATTCATATCTGGATTCGTTTTGAGCTGGATTCATTTATTGTGGCAAGCACAGTTCTATTATTTAAATAATAATAATAAAAAATCTATACCTAATATACAAATGTAGTATAGCTAAGGGTACCAAAATATTCCTAACCTTGAAAAGCATGTTCAGCCTTAATGCAGGAATCTCTGTTAGCTCTATTGAGTCTGCTTACCACCATAAGCTAGGAAACACTGAAACAGAAACTCTGCGCATGTGGAAGCCTATTTTCCCATCAAAAACATTGAAAAAAAGATTTTTCTGTTAAAAACATTTTTCATAAAAATTATGAGCAGCCAAAAGTAAAGAGAAGGGTTGTGATAAGGTAGTATGGGCTCAGTAGTGACTATCCCAACATTTCTTCACAAGCTAACTAGTTCAGTAAACATATCCAGTGTCTCCAGCTGTGTCTGAACCTGATGAAAGTAACTAACCCATGGGCTTTTCTTCTCATTGCCCAGTGTTGCCGCATGCCTACATGGCATCCTGTCACTGCGCTTCACAGGGAAAATCAAGTGAGATACGTTTCTGATGGCACCGCTCTGGACTTCTCAGCCTGCCCACAAAGAAGTTACTCCAGCCTGAAGCCAAGCTTTAGCAGTCTTAACAGACACTTAAAATGAGTGGACTCTGGGTCAAAGAAAAGTCAGTTATTAGGGGAGATTTGGAAATGATTCTTTCTCAGACAAAATCCAATTTTGCAGGACGGTTCAAAGAGCTTCAAAGGGGTTTTCAGTATTAATAAGCAAACATTAAACCAAGCATTTTAACACTTTGATACAAATCCAAAGCTCTGTGGTCAGCTCTGTTATAATAGAGGCTGCAGCCTACTTGAGAGCGGAACCACTATCTGAGAGCAAAATACTTCAGGAGTTAATGTATGGTGCACTGGATAGAGAAGTCAGTACAGGCCTCAAAATGCAGTCTCAGGCAACCCTAACCAGCAGATCAGCTAATGGTTTTCCAATGGCAAAATAAGGCTGAAATATCACCAGGCTACAAAAATAAAAAAAAAAAAGGATAATGTTAACATGTCACTTAACAAAATTATTAAAGGAAAAACATACTTTGCAGTAATGGATGCCTTTCCAGGCCTTTGATAACCTGGCTTTGCAGATCTGCTGTTTTCTGCCAGACTCACTAACCTGAAGGGTTAACTCACAGTCAGGCAAACCACACAACAAAGGAAAACTTTTCTTTTTCTGGCATTTAATAGCAAATAATTAGTGACTAAGGTATTGCTCTAAGTTCACTAAAATTATAACAATGTTTACATACATATATATACATTCATATTTATACACATATCCATGCATGTGTGCATATATACATATACAAATAACTATTTTTATTTAAAAGCTGTATTTAAAGAAATACTGAAGGCAAAATTTCTAGATGTTCCACACCCAAAATTAGCTATCCAAGTGAAAAAAAAAAGTATAAGAAAAAGCATTCCTTATAAATTTTGACAGCTTCTTCCTCTTCGCAACCAGCATGAGTAAAGGTAGTTTATAACAAACATGCTGCAGATATTCTGCAAGATCACAGTATAACAGAATATAAGCAAAATGAATATTTCTGCAAAGTAAATCACAATTCCAGACATCACTTCTCATGAGTTTGTTAGCTAAAAATATCAGAGACGATACAGTTTCCCAGGATACACTCCAGAAGACTTCAGGGGTTAAATGCATTTGGTACCTTACTATACTTCCAGACAGGGTTCCAGGTTTTGGAAGCGAGGCTAAGCAGACACTTTTCCAGTTAAAGAGGAAATCCAGCAAAGGAGAAATGCTGCAGATTTCAGGAACCTGCATTCAGAGCCCAGTCTGAGAAAGGTCTTAAACATTTCAGCTACATACAGATAAAATGCATTTTCTTCCCATCACTTTTTTTTTATTATTTGTAATAAAAACAGGATGATTTAGCAGCACAGAACAATTCATTGGGCCAAACAGCTGTAGCTGTGCTTGAATTTTCAGCATTTGTGGAATCTTGTTAGAATTTGAGGAGATAAAAGTATTTATTTTAAACATTTGTGATCCAGCTTCAAATAAGCATACATATCATAGAATCAGGTAGTCACTGCAATCAGTCCACAGCCATGACTGACTGCAACTCACAGCCCACAGCTAATGTAAGCATTTCAATAGTTACTAGGACCAGATTTTTTCTTCTTTAAACGTCATCATATTTTGGGGAAAAAAAGTCTCTGACAGCAATGATCTGAAGGGGAATTTCCTACGATGTAGTGGATGACACTGCGACAAGCCTTCACCATTTTAAATTCTACCACAATTACTGAATCAACCCCTAAAAATGTAGGTAAAGATCCAAAAATCCAATCTCTTCATTCAGGTGTGGTAATTTCTCTATTTTTAGGTCTTGAACAATTGGAAAGCAGAATTCAGGCTGAAGCTCCATTTCAGCAGCCCAACCACTTGCAAATCAACAAAGTTTGTACTTGAAAGGAAGATCTGAATGTCAAATTCCCTGTCAGGCTAACGCTATTGTTCCTCCTCCTAAAAGTCAATACGCTATGGATTTTTTAGTACAAAAAGCCAAATAATTCATTCACGGTTTGTTAACTAATGAAGTCAAAGGGTAGCTACATCTTAAATTCAAAGACTAGTTAAATACTTTCTCCTAGCGTCCCGTTAATCTCAAAGGATGCTATTTGACTTACAAACTCACAGCAAAATTCACAGAAAATCTAGATCATCCACAACCAAAACACAATCTTCTCTGCACTGAAGCAAAGCAACTCTTTAATATGCAGCGTTATTTCCACTATTTCAAACAGCAAGGGCCTAGTTGGGACAATTTCTGTCTAGCATTTGGAGTAACCACCTTAATTTCCACTGGCTACAGTGAGTGCTAAAGGAGTTCCTCTCCCCATGATATTGTGCCCCAGCACAGCAGCATGTAATATCCAATTAAACATGGGGAATTTGAAGAGACTGAAAATTATGGCTCAACCTTGAGTTTAGCCAAGGTTAGTACACCTGCATGAAGCGTCTTGGGGTTGTTAACCATAAATGCACTTTTAGGTCACAGACAGTGGCCTCAGTTGCAAGCTCATCATTGTACTTTAACATAAAATTTACCTGTATAACTACCCAGTGGTACTGATCTTTGCAGCACACATTATAAAATTTAACTACATGGGGCCCCCGGAATCCATCCGCACACCAACAGCTTGTTGTGTTCCCAGACTTGTGGGAAACCTTAGGCTGTAGAAACAGGCTCCCACTCTTGCTCTCAGTCCCTCCTTCCGAGGTAGCTGGATGTGCATCAGCCCTTTCTATCTGCAGTGTAGCCGGGAGGACCAACCTCCTTCCCCACAGAGCCCGAGCTCCAGCTTTCCAGGGCTTCCTCTGCCAAAAACCTGCTCCTAGGTGCCACAGGCAACTTCTGCTGCCGTCCTCTCACTATCTGATTCTGAAGGCATGCAGAAGACAAGATTTCTAATCCACCAGAATATACTTTTTTATCCGCCTGTGCTATTGATCTTAGCAGAAGTTTCTCAAACCATTGCTCCATATGGCCATTTACTTGAGACTGCAGACCAATACAGAAAGGAGTCCTGGTAGCAGTTATGTTGCACGTGAGATTTTAATACATCAGCGTATGCAGCACAGGTATTACACTATAATCTATTAAAGGTAGTTTTCACTTAATTGCCTTAATTAACAGACAGCTGTTTCATAAAATCCTACTGTACATTTTTATTCTCATTTTACATCATCTTCATGGAGCAAGGACTTTCTCATGGCTTAAAAACTAAAATGTGACACACTTCTATTAGTGTCAAGATACCTGGAAACATCAGCTGTTCGTATCAGGTATGCCAAATACATGCATTAGTACTTCCTACAGGGAGTAGCAGCCAAACATATTCCTGCACTTCAAAAAAATCCATGCAGTAGCAACAAGGCAATCACAGATAAGCGGATACTAAAAGCAAGGGATTATCACATGCGGTCTTTCTCGGGGGTTATGTTATTGATTTATTATAGAGGAAAGGGTGTCCTGTGCATCATCTTTGATGCAGATATTATAGTACTTGCTTTGCTTGCTGACAAGCACTTCATGGATCAGCTAGACTTGACCATGCCCTCTAGAGAAGCACAGTTAGGCCACAAAGCAGCCAGGACCTCAGTGCCCAGAGGGTTGAACCTCATGGGCTCTGCTCCTCCAGTTCTGCTTTCAGCAAGCACGGCATCGGGCTTCCATCCACTTCGCAGGCAGGATCCCAAAATCCATGAAGGCACTTCACAGTTGCCAGCTTGACAAATGAGACTGTGGCAAAAATGGACCCTATGGATAGGAATTAATTGAGGCCTCCTAATAAGATATTTGCTGTAATTACAGTGTCACTCTTGATAGATTGACTTCCATTTCTCATGTTATAAGCTATATGCCGTAATTTTCTGGAGAAAGGCAGTGAGCACATGTACCAAACTGACTGTCTGCTTTACACTGGGCTTGCTACTGAGAGCTATTCCAAGTTCACAAAGCGTTTTAGGATACACCTGTATTTACATCCAGCTGGAAAGACTCCATCCACAGTCTCGGCCAGCACCATCCACAGCAGGCACATGCTTGGCCTGCTTATATCTTATGCCACGATTTGCACATAGTTAGAAGGACTATCCCAAATGTTTTATAAAGGCAAAGTGTGGACTGGCCAACGGTCACTTTAGAAAACATCCCCAGATATCTGCTCATTAATCTAAAAAGAATTCTTTATACATTAATCTATTGTGCTGCTTTGATGCACGATATAAGGACAGCCCTGAAATTCTTGCTCGACCAAATATTCCACTGACTTTTGAGAGCAGAACTATTTTACAACTGGGACTAAACTTTTCAGCATTCATTGGTTCTATGCAGTTTGAATCCACCTTTCCGTCATTTAAAATAAAATATAATAAGATGCATTATATTTGCCATGACTTCAAAAATAATGCCAAATGCACTGATTATTGTTTTTCTACTGTGATGTGTTTACATCTTAACACTGCTTTTTTTTTTTAGTTTTGTTTTTCTGTTTAAATTAGTATGTGATTTGTGCAAACTTCTACCCCAGATTTCATGGTTACATATCTTAGCATCACGATATGCACTACAAGGACTAAGGCCAATATTACAAAAAAATAAAGAAAAGATTTTTGAATCAAGCCTGCTTAAGAGGAAATCCTGCTTGTAGCTATAGCTTCCAAAAATGAAGAAAGCATTTTTAATGCTTTGTTCTCGCATATGATTACTAAGGTTCCATTATAACTCTTCAGATTTTCCTATGACATATACAACCAATAAAGGTTTCTATCTACTGTGAAAACAATCAATCGCACTTTCTAAGACCAAATACCAATATTCATATATTGTTGTAGGTATTGCTAAGGTTGACAACTAAAAGCACCAAACTGAGTGAAACAAAGGGAAAGTAAGACAAGATCATGCTGAAATTCAGAATTATTAAAACTCTTTATGTCTTTCTTTTTGCATCCAGCAAAAGGCTGCATGTTTTACACTTAACTTCTTTACAAAATACTATCCCCTACTTTATTAGAGATTAAGAGATCCACAATAGCCTATTGTCTGACTAGTTTCTACAGTTCTGAAGTGCATTTAACATAAGATTTAAACAGTACATATTGCTTCACCTTCACTTTTTCACCAGAAATAGAGAATTAATAAAGTTTCTGCAAATTTATCATCAAGGACTTACATGTTCATGCCGTAATGCATCCATATGAAATTAATATCTACATATGAATTTGTAGAATTTGAATTCTCAGCATATAGTGCCCAGTTTGGCTCTTAGAGTACCATACTGTAGCAAACTCAAGATTAAATCCCACAGTAGTTAGATAATTTTAGAATGTGCTGGATTTTATCATTTATATTGATGGATTATTTTCATTAGTATCCCTGGGTTTTGCTCATGCAGTAATAATATGATTTTCACAGAGCAAGAAACGCAAGCCAGAGGAAAAAATAATCCAAATAGTAAAGAGCTACCTTGTTTTTCCAGCCTAGTTGATAGCTCATTTTAGCTACACTCATGGCTCATTTTAATAATTCAAAGATTCCATCTTTAATGTATTACTTCTTAGAAGCCTAATTTTGCATTCCCGTGGCTATTAAAACTGGCATCCTCCATCCTGCAAGGAAAATACTATCATGTTTTCATCACTTACAATCCCTTGCAACAGCTGAACTGTTTTCTTGTCTTGTTTCTTGTTGCTTTCTGGGGGGATGTTTGTTTCTTGGGAAGAGGAAATGCTGCTGGTGGGTACAAAGATTCCAGCAATGCTGCTGTTTATGTAGCCCATCATTACCCCTAGACTTCAGATCACAGTATGGCGTAGATTGATGTTAATTCACAGGATACATAACCCATAACCATGGCTCCCTTTCATACACAATGCTCTACACTAAAACTAAGATTTAAGGATACAGAGTATATCTCCATCTTAACACATAATGTGATTTTCTTTACTTTGCCTTTATTTTCTCAGTACTTCATACTTCACTCTCAATGGGGTAAAGCAAGTGAGTTCATTAGCTAAGTAAGCCAAGTATTTGAACCAAGAAATGCAAATCCCTAACAGATGCTAATGAAATTATTGGATTTTATCTACTTGATAGATACTGTTGTTTCATATGATTAACAATACAGTGAGATTCAAATATGGAAAAATCAGGCTCAACTCTCTAATCTAAAGAACTATTATCAAAGCAGGAGATTTTTCAGTAAAAAAGGTGAGACTTCTACAGCAGTTAGTTGTCAAATGGTTAGGGATGTTTTCACAGACAAGCTCAAACATCCTTCTCCTCTCCTCAGCTCCCTCCCTCCCCCGTATTAAACAGATAAAATACTTACATTCATATTTATTAAAAAAAAAGCTACGTAGACTTTTTGTGTGAAAACTGAAGTATCTTTAAAACTTGACTCCTTCTAGAGGCAAGCAGTAGCAAATCCAAAGTTTTGGTAAAACTGATTTCAGGAATAAGTCCCATGGCAAACCTATCCACTTGCCAAAGGTCATAAAAGGAAATCTGTACCAACAAGAAATCAAATCTGTCTCACTGAGGCTAGCAATCTAAACACCTGCTGTCTTGTATGTCTGCAAGTTTGACAATACATATATATCCTCATACATATATAAACCTATAAGGTCTACATCCACAATAACAGGGTGGAAGACAGTTACTAGAATCAGAAGCTTTCTTGATTGTTCCCAAATTTGCTCCATTTCCGACCATTTTCCAAGTCTCCTCCCTGATCTCTCACCCAGGTAATCCATAATCTGCATGGCTTCATCACTAATGCCTTCCTCCCACTAATATCCTACTTTTCAGCATTCTCCAGCATTTCAATCAAATCACAGAGGTAATTTTCATTACCAGAACTGCAGGGCTCTACTCTCCATCAGAAAATTTATGTAAGCACGGCAGATGCTTCTCAGAATGGAAGGAAAATGGGAGAATAAATTAAGACATTTTCTGGTGCAAGTGAGAAAAATCAATCTTGTTATCAAAACGTTAAAAGTCTAGACCATTAGTCTGGACTTAACACTGCACAATAACTTTTACTCATGATATTTTATAAGAATAAAGCTGTAAAACTACTGAATGGCCCAAACAAGCAGCAACGCAATGACTCACTTTAGCTGAACCTGATCATTGAAGAGCAAATAACTGTGGTGCACACTGAGGATATTGATCCCTCCAGTGACAATCAGAGTAAATGAATCAAATGCATGTGTCTGAATACAAAGCTCCTTTGAAGTTCAGATGATCCCCAGGCATGAGCAGAGCGCGTCAGCGACGGACAAGTACACTTAAACATAGTGACTCCGTGTCACAGAATTATTTTCTGTTTAATCTCTTATGAAAGAATAACATTGGGCAAAATGTTAGGTGGACAACAGCTGAAGACAGGCAATTAGTCTCAAAGAGAAATTAGTCTCAAGGAGACACTTGCACTATTTGTCACTATTGTGCTAAGCTCCCTGACAGTTCTATGTTCTTTGCTAATGACAGACTAACCGATCAATGCTGTTGAATTTAATTCTTCAGTGCAGGAGTTAGCCCCAAATATATTAAAAACAGTATGACTTTTGTTACCCAAAAGTATTGACTTGCAGCCGACATTGAGTGATCAAGTGCTGCTTGCAAAAGCAGAATCATTGTAAGCCAACTCAACGTGACAGTGACAAAGAGCTTCAAAATATTTTTTTTCCCATATTTAAACAGAAGTAGGCTATTTATTTCTCGGGAAGATTCATTTTTCAATTTGAAAGCTCAGGTTTTCCTTTCAGAAAAGGACATTCCTTTTATGGTCAACTCTCATATTTTATTAAGGAGGATTGGATAAGGTTACCTTGGTCTGTGACCCAAAGTAGCTGTAAACTTGTTCATTTTTAACCCAAGCATCACAGAAGGTGCTGGGGCTATTTGCTTAGTTTAGTCCAGTGTTTTTTTGCAGGACCAGTTTTCCTGTTTCAAGTCTAAATAAGTTCACTATCAGAAGCATGAATAGGTAAGTAGTGCTAACTGTGATCTGAATGTTTTAATACCCATCTTTCTGTAAAGAACGATCTTACTAATAGTTTCAGGCATGTCAACTTCCTTTTAGCACCAGCAAACTCACAACTTAAATCACTAGGAAGACCATTAACTTGCTGAGGCACAGCTAATGGTTCCTCATAACACATGCCAGAATACTACAAAAAGACAGCCCAGCTTCCAGTGGTAAAAGGGCATATGAAACTTTGAACACAGGTGATTTTTTAAGTCTTTGATTTTCAGAAATATAATGAAGAGCATTGACATATCATGCTTAAGCTTAGAAAAACACATAAACATCAAATTCTTAGAGAATTTACCTAAACTTGGAAAACATGCTTACTGTAAAATATATATACAGCATTTTTGAACCATACAATCACTCAGTTACCTTACATAACAATGTAATTAAAAATTTATTTGTAACTGTCTATTTATCAAACATGCCTTTCAGATTTTAAGTACCATCTGTCTCAGCTCTTTCAGAGATTTTGTTTCCTAATAGAAGCTCCTTCTCCCCCCGCCAATGATCTCAATAAAAATACCAAGGTTTCTAGCTTTGACCTGGAAACTACATTTCTGATCTCCTACAGTTACTAACAATTACATAAAAAGGAGTCACTTATATCTGATCCATCAGCTAACAACTCACATTCATGTTCATCTTAGAAAGTAGTTTTATCCCATCTGCAGCTGGGAAACATATTCAGTTAACACCATTCAGTAAAGCCAGCATACATTGCAAATGAAAGGGAGGTAGGAAAAAGGAAAAAAGTTGGGGGCATTAGGAGATGTGCAGGGGAAAAAAAAAAAAAAGGAGTATAACTTAGATGCGCTACAATCTTCCTTTCTTTAATGGTTAGCCTTGCAGCATCCGTTGCCGTTCATCATAAGTGAATCAGTATGTGGCATGTGCTATAAATGGATCGGCAGTAACAAAGAGTGCCTTACATAAAGCGTACCTGATTTGCAATGCCATTATCAATAGCTGCTTATTCAAGTGGATTCTTACAGAAAAAGCCTTCACTAAACTGAGAGTGATGGGGCTCAATCCAGGGCTCTGACAGGAAGTCTGAGATTTTTTTTTAAACTAGCAAGTTCATTTCATATTCTTAGATGAATATAACATATCTACAGACTGGGAAGAAGATGCAATTGCTACATATTAATAAGATTGCTCCAAAACAAAGCAAAATTTGAGCACTTCAGCTGTATGCAGGTATATAAGGCACACATGCAAAAATACGCATGTGTGCTATATGTTCATACCAACCAGTGGCCTTTGCTGTATAAAAGCATACAGGCAAAGATGCCACTGAGCAAACGTAGAGAGCCAGCTCAGGAAGCAGAGAAGTTTGGACCACACCAACTGCCCCCTGAAGGCCCTTTTCTGAGCTGGAACCATCACCTCAGCCAGGCCCAGACCTAGACCCTTTCCAGGGAAGCAAGCGGCAGTGTAGGGGCAAGAAACTACCATAGAATACCAAAGAAACTACCATACCCAGGAGGAGCTACTGATTTGTCTTTATCCCTGCTAAAGCAGCTTTTGCTGCTAAGGGGAAACTCAAGATAATGATAAGCATTTCTATACTACGCAGGAGGATCTGTGTTGGCCATCTTCCTTCACTATCTCTACAGCGCAGCCCCAAATCTGACTGCAGGATACTCAAGCCAGCTTGAGTGTGCTTCTTCATCTACTTCTTCAACTCAAGGGAAATAATACAGAGCCCACATTCAGCATTTGCCTTAAGACAAGTCACAAAGACATCACCGGACCAAATATATAAGAAAAAATTAGCCTGTCATGCCCCCATAAGTCCTGGGCAAGGGGTACACTCAGACTCCCACAATATTTATAGGCTACATTATAATGTATAAGGCACCAAACAACAGGACCTACATTCATTCAGTTCACAAGATGAGCCTGCTCTGGGAGTGATCCAAAGAGCATAGTAAAGGAGACATAATTTATTGGAGAAATTGAAAGACGTGCAGTGAACAAGAACAAAGTTTTCAAGCAAAAATGGTCAGTCTAAGCAAATCTAAAACTCTGCTGAGGTTTGCACTAGCTGTGGGTTACTCTTTCTGAAGGCCTGACCTGGAAATCTGTAACCTGATTTTCCGAAATACTGAATATGACAACAGAAGCTGTGATTCAAACGCGGGATGGACTTGGCAATACTGCCTGGTGCTATCTGCCTAGAACCAAAACATCCAAATTAAGCAGATCCTGCTGATTTCAATCTCTCTGGCTCAATTCCTGATCTGAAAGTGGTAAGGGGAAGAACAGTCCTTTTCACGTGTTAGAAAAAAATGGTTAGAAATTTGCCCCACCCCCCGCCAAGAAAAGGCAAACAATGTTCGCAGAGACAGCTGAAGGACAAAGACAGGAGAAGAAAATGGAGAGATACTCATGACAGGGCTTAATAATAAAAATGAAATAGACTTTCATAGTAAGAGGTGCCAGGAGCAATTAACATGCCATTCTTGTTATAGTAGGAACTAGACTTCCTATTGTATTCAACAAACAAGCAACTTATCTTACATTAAAATCTCTAGCTTTACGATATGTGTGAAAGAACAGGATGGAAGAGGAAGCACTATAAGTAATTAAACCATTGTACACAGTGGCTGGATCAATGTGGCAGAACAGTGAAAGAACTTCTTTTGTGTCCTGCATTTGAAAGCTTCTGCAAGTCTACACACAGATGAGCTGGTTAAAAAAAAAAAAAAAAAATCTGACTGATAGCATTACGTCTTAGGAAGAAGGGGGGAAGTGAAGAAATTAAAAGACATTGTAAATAAATTTTATTGTTAGGATTAATATTAATTACCACCTCCACTATCTTTCTCAACAGAGCAGTACAACTGCATTCAGATGAACTCAGACCAGGGATAAAAAAAAAAAAGACAACTTACTTAAATAGTCCCACTAGATTTAACTTAATAGCATAAGTCTATCTGTAGTATATATTTCTTACAGGAGAATGTATTCCTAAGATAAAGAAATAATTTGGAGTAGAATATTTAGAACAACATGCCTTAAAATAGTTTGCTCCCAATATTAAAAAAAAAAGACTCAAATAGATTTAAAATCATGTAATTCTGTCCTCTCACTTTCTTAGACTTAATTTTTCTCTCTTCTCAGACATTCTGTTTTATGAATTGAATTTGTCTTTGCCATTTTCCTACGGGATGCAAAACAACATCTCCATGGATTAATACCTATCTTTCCATAGGGATTTTTCTGATTCTAATTTTAAAATATACTATCTGAGAAGCGAAAGGCATTGGGAAGCTCACCGAGTGCAAGCAGGCAATATATAAAAATTAAAAGCGATATGAATGTGATTTCCTAAGGTTTTATTTGACAATTAAAAGAAGAGAGTATCTCAAAAAAAAAAGAGGCTCATAGATGCTGAAGCACAACGTGGAGGCTAAAAAGAATATGGGACCAAGAAAAAATTTCAAATGAAGGGTCCCAGAGCATGTGTTGTTTGGAGGAGGAGGAGTGCTCTCTCCTGCTCTCCACTGAAGAAGTCCTTTTATTGCTAATTATCTTCATTTTGCACAGCTCCAGCATAAGCGCTCCTCCACTTTGCTAGCACTCCTTGCCTCTTTTTTTCCTACCCCTACAAAGTGCCCCTCATCTTATATCTGTCCTACCCAAACACACAGGAGTCTTCTTAACAGTTCAATAGTCCTGAAATCTGCTCAAAGAAGAAAAAAAAAAGAAAAAGGAAACTTGAAAATATACTTAAGGACTATCCACAACAAATTATAACAAACATAGTTTTCACAATGCCCCCTGAAGGAATAAAAACCCCACAGAACTGCACCTGAAAGGGTGTCACCGAACTAGCTGCAAAACCATCTTGAGGCAGTACTTCAGCTGGACAAAGAAGCAATTTTACAGAATACTCAGCACCAGTCCACAAGTGAGATAACAAAAAATAATTACCAATTAACCTCAAAAGAAAGAAAATTTTACTTCAGGGAAACACTTGTCATGACAAGTGTTCATCCTACTTGAACCCTTTCTTCTGTGGAAAGTGTGTGCATAATTGATACAGGGAAGGACATGCAGATTTGTTTTCCTCTAGCATGTCCTTAGATCAAGGGCAGTTTTTCTTAAGCTGCTGCTAACATTATCATTTTTCTTGGTATGTAGTCATCACAGTCAGTGGGGCATAAAGCCATTGTTTAGTCTGCTAGGGCTGGTTTGGTAGTTTGGCTTCAACAGTTCCAGCCCAAACAGTAAAGGTTAAGCAACTCCAGAGGATTCAGTTCCTAAAAGTTTTCTGTCACTGCAGTCCTAACTGCTGTTATTAGTATGTCTTAAAATGATCATCCACACAACTGTCTCCAGCCCTCAAGGTGACATCTTGCCCTCCCAAGTGCAGCCCTGGGTCTCACTTCCCGTATGACTCTGCTCAACAGGTACAAGAACCATCCAGAGAAAATTCTTTTTTAGCACCAAATGTTCCTAAAACCCAAACTCTTCTTCAGAAAGCCTAGCTTCCTAAGGAGACACAGCCATCTGCCTCTTCTTGTCCTTTCCAAAATGCATTCAGTTATTTTCCTTGATTTTCAAAGACATTTATTAACCCTTTTATCTCTTGTTTGGAATAGAAACATGAGTGATGAACAGCAGAACAGACCCAGGATGGGAACTGCATGATCCTGTAGGTGGGAATACTCTTATGCTTTAGCTAATGTAAGTGCTGTCAGCAGGGACACTGAAATTAAAAGTAAATCAGTCTCATTAATCATCTAATTAGGAAGGAGTATTATGAAGCTGCAGGTATTACAGAGCAAATTTTTTTTTTTTTTTTACCTTGGGCATATTTTGTAAAAGAATGTTACTATCAGAGGTGTATACATTAGTCAGTCATTGCACTTAGTTATGAACACACTGTTGCTGCGTTTCTTCAATAACAGATTTTAGATATCGCTAATCTGTGCATTAACATTCCTCTGTATTTTTTGGTAAACATGCACCATTATGAAAATGTATTATTCCAAATTTGAAATAACAATCCCCTTGTTTACTAAACACATTGGAAATATAGTGCTGGACATGTCAAACCTTAAAATTGATTTGGGTTTATATTAAAAGTATTCCAAGACCAGCGTGAAAGCTGTGTTCTCTTGACCAGTTTGAGCACGATAGGTGCACATGGAACAATAAATAATTGCCATTTTCAAAACTTTAGCCCAAACTCTACCTATGAGAAAGGATTTATTTCCCTGTAACTTCCCAGTGTTCCAGCTAACAGCCATCAAGCCTCTGGACAGTTCAGAGTGATTTTGTGCTCTCTGAGCTTATCTTTCTCTACGTTTAACATAGTCAAATGTCCTGAAAACCTTATGAGCATTTGGCAGGCATCACAACTATACCAAAAGACTGCTTCCTCCTACCTTTATATTAATGATTCCTGTTTGAAGCAATTGATGTGTCATATTGTGTGAAGGCCATTGTGCAAGGTGACATTATAGATGCATTTTCAGGGCAAACTATGAGGAGTTTCAGACACCGTTTTTAATGTTAATGAGGTTGGAGCATGAAACTCCCAAAGCTCTCTGTGGATGTTTACCCCTGTGCCTGGAATGATTAATTCCAATCAGGAAGTCCCTGAAGTACGATTTGCAATGCTGACATGAAGACACACAGCCAGATGCTGCCCTTTGCAAGGGAAGGAGAGTGCTTAAGACAAAAGTTTCAGTGCATTTCCCACTCTCCATTAAATGTTACTCTTTGACTTTCACAATGCAGATGCTAATTTGCTGATTAGACTTGGAAGAGCTAGGCAGAGGGGAGCGAAAAAAATATATTCAAATTGGACAATGCTCAAGCAACCTTCTCTCTGTATTTTCAAAGGTATCTTTATCTGCCCAGAGAGGTTGTGGAGTCTCCTTCTCTGGGATCTTCAAAACTTGCTTGGACGCAGTCCTGTGCCACGTGCTCTACGTGACCCTGGATCTGCGGGAGGGCTGCACTAGATGATCTCTAGAGGTCCCATCCAACATCAACAATTCTATGATTCTATGATCTGTGTTTTGTTTTAGGTGCCAGTATATTGCCAGGATTTTGTTCTTTGCCAGACTCATAACTATTTAAATGGGACACAATTATTTGCTAAATTTGTTTAAACAAATGTTGAAACGACAAAGAAAAAACAACTCGAGTTTCACTGAATAGGCAGACTGAGGAGATTTGCTAGGTAACAACATGCACAAGTGTTCTCCCCGTCCTAAGTAAGGAGAGACTTACCAGCTGTTTTCCCCCTTATGGCTCAATGGCATTACTTACAACATTGTACTCATTCTGAGGCTTTCTAATTATATCTGTAATGCCTAGGCTACCAGTACAAAGCAATATAAACAGTTAGTATGATACCTAAACCTTTCTTATTTCATTTTATGATATCTATCATATCCTTGCTTTTCCAAAGTCAGCATGTACTTAGCAATCACACGGTACTCAGAGAACTTGGTTAAATTTAGGCTTCCCCTTTCCCTCAGTAAAAGCTCACCGGGTTAATGGACAGGGCAATTCTGAACAGAGATATGTCTAAAGGCATCTGGAAGTGGAGCAGGAACCGTGAGACATGGTGAGAGCAGTGAATATTCAAATATTCAAAGAATATTCAGTCAAGGAAGGAAGTCAGCAGAGCCGAATTTCCCTTCCCTAGAATCATAGATTCTGATGAGGCTATTGCAGCTTTGGTTTGACTGCGGGTTACTTTTTCAACTTATAGCACTTTTTTTTTTTTTTTAAGCCATTTTGGTGCCTTTTTGTTGCAAGTGTTACTTCCTCTGCGGAACAGTTATCACTGTTGCCTTTATTTGGGATGTCTCCTGGTATTTATGCAGGTTGGTAGATGTTAATATGTTATCCAGTGGCATTTAGAATGGTTTTCCCGACAATGTAAATACCAAGTAAAGAATGATACTCTGTCTCTAAACTGTCCTAAAGCACCATCAGCTGAATCTTTAAAATCTTGCTTCATTCGGTTTCACTCTGCATTTGCTTGCCATAATCAATTAGCAAGACTTTTTCTCCTTATTATGCTGCTTTACTGTTTAAGCAGAAGATTATTTCCTGGCTGCATCAGAACCTCCTCTTAGGAGAGCATCTCATACTCAGCCCCTACAAAAGCGAGGCTCTGCTTGCTTCTTCCTCCTCTCCAGACCTACAGCTGCTGTAGCTGCCCAGCCTCTCCAGGCTAAGATGCTATTTATAAGACTAGAAATCTAGTGGCAATTTACTTTGTTTACCAACGGCCATGAACAGAAGCTCCCCTGCAGGATATCCTGCCGTGCACACATGCCAGGCCTTAGCTTTTGGGAGAGTTTGACTTCACAGAGAACAGCCTATCCAGCGATCAAACCGAGTAGGAGAGAGACAGCACTCAGAGTCTCTAAGTGGATGGCAAAATTAAATATCTGAGGGCAAATTAAATATCTAAAGCCAAACAAATATTACACACAGACTGATCCTTTCCCTCTGTTTTTCCACTAAATTTTTTCTCTTCAGAGCTCTTTACTTTCAGTGTGGAACCATCAAGAAAACGAAGAAGTGCTTCAGCCAGTGTAAGTTTGGTTGCAATTACTTCTCCAGAGTAAAAATGCCTTTTCGTACTGCCCTGTATGCAGGCAACCTGTGAGATGGACCAAAGAATTTTCTTTCTTGCCCTGTTTCATGTATGCAATAGGTAGACAGGCCACCTCCTCTTTTCTTTACATTTATTTTTTAATAAATGTGTTCTTTATTGCATTTCCTGAACACCCTCCAGAAATGCATCTTTTCTCCCAGGTGCTTTCCAGGGACATAAATACCTGCACTTTACTTTTGTTTTAGGAGAAGAGAGGATCCATTGGTTTGATTTATTTTTGCTTTGTTGGGAGTGTGTTAATGTTTAACAAGGATGTTGTAGATATTTACACTAGCAACAACAAAAGCAAAGAACTAACCTTTCACCTAATCAGGGAGATGATAATAGGAATGGTGAGATGAAACTGCATTTCACATTTCTGTGTCAACAAGCAAGCACATACAAATTAAAAAAAAATGAAAAAAAATAATAAAAAGAATGGATCCTGTCTGCCTTAATTGCAACTTTTTGGTTCACATATCATAGAGGATATGCCTGATGTATTAGCACATGTATTAGAGCTTGCAAAAAAAGAAAAAAGCAAAAGCAGATCCCTCTTGCTCATCACAGAGTACTGAACTGCAGATGATAATGGCAACCTAATCTCCATATTTTAGTAGCTTCATACTGAGAAGCGCTTATCCTGAGAAGCTTCAGATACTTATTTTGCAGCAAAGTATTCTAATTTAAAATGAAAGACAATTGGAACAAGCTGAAACCCCCTTCGTCAGCAACTTGATTTGGTTTATGAAATAAAAGACCATCAGGGAGCTACACAAATCCACATTCCCAAGTATAAGATCTCATATTTAATCAGAGATGAAGTTGATTGTAGGCAGATAGCTTCCAGCATCGGCTATGCAACCCTGGGGTCCCAAAAGCAGAAGTTACTGCAGTGAAGCTGGACGTTATCTTAAGGTCTAATTTAATGATTTACTGCTATGTTCTCGTAATACCTTCTGCTTTTGCATGAATCTTCTTGGAGACAGGGCTAAAGGTGGAAATACCAGCTTTGCCCATATTGCTAATCTACTAAAAACTGAAAAAAATGTGGAAGGAATAAAAGGAAAGAAGAAAAAAAATGAAAACATCTATTTACTGTTGTCATTACTTTGGAAAGGTCACATTCAAACTTAAGTAGCACTAACCATTAGCTGATCACAGACTGAGTTCAACCCAAGTAATACAAGCACAGAGGCTCTCCAAAATATCTGTGAATTTTTGTTTATCCTGAGACAGTGTGGGAAGGACAGAAATTGCAACAGAGAGCTGGAGCCCAACATTCCCACACTTAACACGCCAGCCCACTTCGATCCATGTAACAGCTCCTCCTGGAGCCTGGTTCAGCACTGCAGCATGGGAAACCCTGGTGAATGTAGTCCCAAAACTCCGAGTTATGTTTCCAGCTCTGCTACTAACTCATGACATGGGGCTGGACAAGACACTAAGTCCTTTGTGTTTTCTTTTTCAACAAGTAAAACACGGATGACTTAATCTCTAATGGATATTAGAAGAATTCAGTCTTTAGATCACTGATTTAATTCCAACAAAAATCTCTGTAGTCAAATATGCTGTTATCAGTAGCAACAGCGTAATAGTCAAGATGTGGGTTCCCCAACTTATGTAGCCAGCCCTCCTTCTTTAATTACCAGTTTTACTTCAAAGCAAGGAGAAAAAAAAAAGAGAAATCTGTTGACTGATTCAGTGCGCACACAACAGCCCAGACTCCCATGTCTTGTAGTAAATGTGGCATTTCGGCTAAAGCATCCTATGTCTAAAAATAAAAGGGAAACTGTGGAGAAGAGAATAGCCACTGAAGGGGACGCTTGCGTTCTCATAACTCTTACAATTATCAAAATAAAATAAAAGCTGCTTACATATTGGTCCTTTGAAATCCATGTGGAGGAGACATCTACACAATTAGAGTGGCAAGGAGATTCCTCATGACCCAGGGAGGAGCTATGTAGCATTAAGAAGATGGGAAACATCATTTAAAGTAAAATTCTCTTTCTCTTATTCTCAAAAGCAAAAGTATCCCAGCTGTCTAAGCAGGGAGGCCATAGACACAACGGCCTCTCTTATCTTTTTTCTCTTAGAAATCAGGACTGGCCCACTCACTGACATCCAATTTCTATGTACAGAGGTGATATTTTAACAGACTTAAAATATACCTCCTCATTAACTTCAGTTTCAATACAGCTGAACACTGCCGTATTTATTTTAGTCCTCAGTTTTGTCATTTCACTTGAAAATGTCATTCTTGTGTGGTATCTCACAGCACGCAAACATTTTCATTTTATTTTTGAAGGCATAAAATTGTTGCTAGAATACCAACTACTGCTTTTTTTGCCTTAGTATGTTATCAAGTGTCATTTAAAAGTTTTATTTAAAGCTCACTACGTCATGAGGGCCATTTGCAGAAAAGTTTCTCTTGTACTACTTCACACATTATCTCCATTCTACAAATTTACTAATTACAGAGTAATTAACAAACTTACTTAACTAGTCAATCTTCCTGCACATTAGCATAACCAACAACGACATGAAGCTTAATCTACTCCCTGGAGAATTAACATTTCAGTTTCAATTTGTTTTTAATGGAGCATGAAAAAGTCTTCAGTGAAAGGGCCAACACTGACTTTCCACAATTTCACATGACATCTGCAATATTACAGCCCACTGACTGCATTCCAAATTTTACTGAAGTCGATGGAGTATTTACCACTTAAGCTCTGAATCTTGCCTAAGACATGCCAGAAGCAGGCAAAAAGGAGCTCTTTACCTCTGTGCCCCCTACTATTTCCTTTCCTTTTGACAGTTTAGAGCTCTGTCAAACATCTACAGAAGACATGCAGAGCTGGGTCTCAAAGTGGCAAATTAGCTCTCTCAATAAGCAACAAAACTCAGTGAAAGCTGAAAACTCAGATCTACAAGTTTCTTTGACCACAGCATATGGTAAAGCCTGCACATTACAGGAGTGTTTTATAGATAAATTGTATTCATATTGTGCACGAGTGGACACATCTGTAACCAACTAGCAAAGCACATTTCACTTATGTTTCTTGAATAATTTGAATCTTCAAGGATGGAAAAAATAAATATGAATTTCAGATGCAGAATGAGATCAGCAGGGCAAGAATTCCGGTCCTCCTTCCCACTGAAAATCACCTAGGAAAAGACAGCTCCTTGTACTTCTCCTTTGCAAGGCTGCCTGATGTTTTTTTGTTGCATAAAGTTATTTCTTTTTATAAAGATCTTTTCCTGTTGATTGTCTATGTAGAATTTATCAGCAAGACCCCAAAATCCCCTTTTATCCCGGATATGAGACATAGTTTGGATAGGACAGCTAACACGGGCCAGAAAAGAAGACAGTGCTGTAAGGCTCTCTCTATTATAGTCAAGAACAGGTCATCTAGATTCATAAAATTTATAGACAATGCAGCAAACATTTGCAAACATCCCTCCTTATATCTTTGATAGTCAAGTAAAAATGTTGAAAGAGGGGCACATACTTTTACTGTTAAACATAAATGTGCAGTATTTACTTTCACACGTCTGAGAAACCATCTCAGGGCATTTTGGAAAAGACACCTAAATCAAACCTACCTTAATGAGAGCAAAATGCAAGGAAGTAAAAACCCATGCGAACATACTGCAAGAAAATGCAACCAGACAGAACTTCCTACGACCCCAACATGACGTGTAACTGCAGTCACAGGTCACATTATCTTTTTCCAAACCCAAACTCCAACTTAACGATGGTTTTAATGACTAGTTTGAATTTCTTTTCATTTTTTCCCCTTTCAAAATTCATTTATGCCAATTTAGATTCATTTGGTTTTCATTAGCTTTGTTTTAATCAAGTTATCTAGAGCTTTGATGTAAAATGATCTTACAGCTGTCCTTTGAATTACCAATGAGAGATGTGAAGATACAGGATCTTCAGGGTAATTTTGTACTTGAGTCTCAGTCATCCTTCAAATGCCACCCATGTATATGGTATACATGTACAGGAATGTACCCGTCTATACCTATCTACCCACATATAATTTGCAGATAAAGATCACACCCAACTCTCCAGTCTGATGGCACACACTTCCCAGCCTTGGCAAAATATAGATGTACCTTTTCAAAAGCTGAAGCTCTGGGCCACAATATATTTAAGAAAAATCTGATCCAAATCCATCATGACCCAAATACAGTCCAAGCAGTGCCTGGGGGTACTCTTGGTTCCCCTCTCTCGCAAAAAACACACGACCTGTCAGGAATGAAAAACATCCCTATATGTATCCTAGGCCACAAAAAAAGTTCCAGTTCCCAGAAATATGATTGTAAGGAGAAGATCAGGATTCAGGATTGTGTCTTCATTTGTCCTTATCAAACACCACAATTTATCAAGCCTAAGTGCATGTCCTCCACAAAGATTGCTTTACATAAATGTAAGCATCCCATTTTACAAGGAGGCTGAACTCCATATCTTCCTGGTTGATCCTATTCAGAACAGAGAAGTGAAAACATTTCCGCGATATGCAGCAAAGAGATGATCCAAGGCACAAGTTAAAAGTCTGACAGTCTGTATTTTCGTGTTTCAACGGCAAAGCCAGATTACAAAGTTCCCTCGCCATTCATCAGCGCTGCAGTTCATTGATAGGGATTAGTTGGGCTGTGAAATGACATACAGGACTATACCCTAAACTGCATCTTTGAAATTATCAAGGTAAAGGAAACATACTCTAGACAAAAAGACAAAACAAACACAAAAAAAAAGATTGTTTTTATCCCAAATCATGTCAATGAAACCTCAAAAATAGCCACATCTGCACAATTGCTGAGGTAATCACAGAGGAGAGGAACTCCCCATCAACCACAGGCTAAGTAAAAGACCTTGCACTATAACTATACCTTTTTACCAATATCCATTGCCACTTGGAATTTTTTTCTCATTTAAAAGATTTATAAGGAGAAAAAAAAAAGGTGTTATGCATCAGAAAAATTAAAAAAGACCAAGCAGATCATAAGCAATCATTTTTGAAGCCCTGAATTTTTAAGCATTTGGTGTCATTTCTTTTCTAGCTTAAAAACTGTTTTTAGCAGAAAGAGCAAGAAGCCTGAGGATGAGCAGTTTTGGTGGATATTTCCAACATGAAGCCTGCTGGGGAAGAGGTTTTGCTTCTTCTTTCATCTCATACAAGGTGGATTCTCTCAGCACTCCCTTTACGGTTGTTCTGACTTCTACCAGCTGAGCATGATCTTCATGGGACTGAAAGATCCTTCCGATAGCCAGCTCCTAACCTGATGCTAGCTGCTTCCCAGGCACTCTGTTGAGACCAATAGAAAATACTTCTTTTGCCTATGCTTTCATTTTTTTAAACAAAATATTGAGAGCACATGGTGTTCTCAAGAGACATCTCATGAGAGATCTGTTCTTTTTCAGTAAATGACTTGTAAGTTGTTGCCACAACCAGAGGGGATATTCTGCTGCTTAAAAAAAAAAAAAAAAAAAAAAAAAAGAAACTTGCAAAACTCTCCACATAGATATTTAACAAGGACATGATAGAGATTTTGTTTTGTCCTCCTTGAAGTTTGAGCTTGCTAGCTTTCTTAGGTTGTTGAATCTTTCCAGTGATGAGTGTCAGCCAAGTCTAACAGATTATCAAGAAAAGAGTTAAACAGATATGTAATAAATGATGAAAGCAAGCATCCAGCTAAACAACATGGGCAAATTAACAAGCAGAAGCTAAGAGTTTTATTTAACCTAATGCCAGAAAGGGCATGCAAGGGAAGAATTTTCTAACTCCAAATTCCTCAGAAACAGCAAGCAGGTAGACAGAAGTACAAATTAATCGCTTGGGAGACTGCAGTCATTTTTGTCTGTACCTCATGCTCTGTTCTGGTAAATAAATGCTATTGGCATTGTATGTCTTGGCAGGCAGACTGTAATCTGGTCCAGCCTGACGCCAGCATAGCCAAAGCCTCCCAACTGATTACTGTGACTAAATATATCAGAAAGAAAGGAAATGAAACAGTCCCGCTTGTCTAACCAAATTTTGGCCCTTCACTTTTCCACCTGACTCTTTTGTCTTCTTGCCATGGTGGAAAGATCTGTTTCTACAAATCCTTCTCACAGCTCTCATGCCTCAGATTTTCTCTCCCATTGCATTCTTCTAAGCTGGAAAATAATGGGAAAGAGAAGACTGGAGAACTGTGCAAAATGAAAAGTTGATGACGACTGCCCTTGTTTGTGGATGCATTGAGGAGAAGAGGTTCAAGGTTAAGAACCAGACGCAACTTTATTGCAGATACAAGCATATATATAGCCCCCAAGCATGCACTGTTCCTGTGCTGTTCAAGCGCTCTCTTTTCCTTGCCATCAGCCAATCCCTTGACTCCTCTTATCTGGGTCCAGTCCTGCTAACAGCCATAAGGTAACCAATCAGACTGACTTCCCTGGAGTTGTTATCCTGCTAAACCAGTTATCCGTGCTTCCCAGGATTGTTTTGTCCAGCTCCTCTGGGAGTAACTAGACGAGTAGTTTACCTACTTTTACAATTCCCCACATCTCCTCCTTTTTTGTTTTCTAGCACCAGGCATAGTTAAGGACCCAAAAATGCAATAGCCAACAAGCAGGCTCTGGCAATACTGTAAAACCTCCCAAGAGTCTTTCATGTTCAGCAACTTCTTCTTCCCTTTCCCCTTCCACAGTGGTGACTAAATTTGCATTCTTCTTTAGAGCAGCCGTCAACGTTCTTTCCACTAAGGATTTCTTTGAGTCCAGCTGCTCCTGTGCGCCAAGGGCCGAAGAAGTCCAGTCCATCATTCACGCGTAGTTGTGACATTAAGCCATTTAGGTCTTGTATACTCTTATGTATGGATTCAGAATGGTCAGACAGCACATCCCATCAAAATCCTCACACCCCGTGCCCTTGTGCCAACAGCAAAAAGTCTATGGCAGCCCAGTTCTGTAAGGTGGCATGGTGGACCGATTTCACATCCGCTAGCAGACCTGCTGGAGCAAGCATAGCAGTGTTACTTTCCTTAGCAAGGCAACGTCTAAGCTTTGCAAGTTTATTATGAGCAGCATCAGAGCCAACTCCTGGTGCAAAGATAAACGCAGTGATTATTTCACCAGGGCTCCAGAATTCTACTTTGTCATCACAGCTCTTCATCCATGGCTAAAAGTACTTCTGGGGCCATCCAAAACGGGGTCCCCACAAATGAGTTGGCAGGAAATGCTATGGAAGCAGATCCAAAGTCAGCAAGCTTCACCTGGCTGGGCTCTGTCAGCAAGGAGGTTTCCTGCCTTGATATCTCTATGGATCATATGGAGGAACTTGACTTCCTTAATAATATCCTGCCATTTCTCATTGGATTGCTTCCCACTATAGGACATTTTCTTGATGGCCACCACTTCATTGGTGTCCACATCATGTGCAAAATAAACTGTTCCAAAGCTTCCGTGGCCAATCTCTCAGGGATCTGTGAACAGCTTTTCTGGATCTTCTTTGAAGAAGCGCTGTGCAATTTCTAGGTCCTTCAGGCTGCCTACTTGGCTGGTTGATGGCATCCCAAATATTGTTCTTGGGCTGCCTAGGAATGACCAGCACCACTAGGCCTCCTCCAATGAGAGTGCACAGATGATGAGGATAGCGCAGGTCAGACCCACCACGCCAGCACCCATTGTGGTCCTTGATCTGGAGAATCACAAGCATACCCTCATCCCCAGGTTATCAGCTGTACTGGTTTTCCCCACTGCCTCAACTTGAAATCCTTGACCTCTACCCAGGCCTTTTCTGGGCTAGTCTGTGGGAGGTTGAGTGCCGCAGCATGGGCGACTTGCCTTCATCTTCGCAATTTCAAAATGTAGAGTGCTTTGTTCAAAACGCAGAGTGCAAGTTCAAAATGTAGAGTGCTTGATATGGTCTTGGGGAGAGTATCCCTCGCTCCCCCTTTTTTGTTTTGTAATGTGACTTTTAGGATTCCATGAGCATGCTCCACAACTGCCTGTCCTGTGGGAGAGTGTGGGATACCTGTAGTATGTTTAACATCCCATTGTTGAAAAAAGGTGGTTATGGCACAGGAGGTGTAGGTAGGGCCATTGTCCGTTTTTATCTGTGCCGGAACTCTGAGTGTCACAAAGGCTGCAGCTGACATTGTACTGGAAAAAGCTCTGCTCCTTCCTGGATAACAAAGCCCTCTATGATGTGTGTGAGGATTTGGAGCTTCAGAATGGCTTGTGTGAGTTTGGAGTCTCCCATCTGATGTGACACCATTGCCAGGTTTGGGGTGGAAGCTGAAGTGAGTGTCACCGATCTTTCTTCACTTGAGGTGGTATTTGGGGTGGCACTGACAGCAGAATCAGATTTATCTTCAAGGATGGGGAAGAAACAGGCCGAACCACAGCTGGCATACCCTGGGAGGTGGGCATTGCTGCAGCAACTTGAGGCAAACCTAGTGCCTGAGCTTGTCCTGAGCCCTGCTGCCATGTACCCACCAACTGCACTGCGATATGTGGTGGAAGCTGCAGTGCTGCTGACAATTTGGCAGGCCCAAGCTGAGGTGATTTGATGGAAGTGACCAGAGCTTTTGACTGAATTGGAATAGGTGACCTGATGCCCGTCTGGTAAGTGCTGTCCTGCTGAAAAAAAAAAAGGGACTGCAATGTAGGTTGCACCACAAGGGTCTGAGCTTGCTGCTGCTGTTGAGTTAGAGATGGTGCTTGCTGCTGTTGCTGCTGCTGAGGCAGCTGGAGATGAGAGGCTGTGTGGAGGAGCTGAGACTGGATCTGTGTATATGTGGCTGAGCTGATCAACGTCTGGCTACGTGCTGGTGTAGCTGTCCTGGTCAGAGAAAACAAATATCTTGACTTTGCAAATAGCCACAGGGAAATTACAAAACAAAGGAGGGATTTCACCACTTTGTTCAATCTCTTCCCAACACATTAGCTCTCCGTCCTGTAGGCCAGTTGTCCACATGTCGTTTAACTATGCGTTGCCATAGTATCCTGCAAAGATCTACAGCTTGTCAGTGTACACAGTTGTGCCGTGAGCGGACCTCACAACTGGCAATCTGCCTTCAATCTTCCACTCTGTCCACTGTCCGATTTCAAACTTGTATTTGAAAAGATCATTCTTATTCTTCAAATTGGAATTGGAGTATGTGTCTCCAGTGCATCCACCAAACACGAACTTGCTGCTCCTGTAGACCATGGCAGAGTGGTGCTACTGTGATGCCAGTGGCGTTCCAGTGGTGAAAGCCCTGCACCACGAGCAGTCCTTCACGTCGAAGCACAGCAGGTCGCTCAGCACTGCCTTCCCATTGTCGCCGCCAAACACATAGATGGCATCCCGGTAGACCGCTATGGTGTGCTTCACATACCATAGAACAGGTGCCATTTGACAGGTAGAAGTCAAATTCTGACGGATGGGTGATTTTTGTGTCTGCTGTGGTGTCAGCTGGAATGTTTCCACCTTTTCCAACCCGTTCATTTTTATCTGTGCAGAAGACCCTGCTGTGATGCCTTTTCTGCACAACTATAAAAGTAATCCCAGGCTGGTAATCCTTCTCCATCTTAATGCAGGTTTCCCTAACGGCCAGCAACTCGTGCTGAAGAACCTGTTGGAACTGCCCCTCAGAAACGCCATCTAGGTAGAAAATAATGTGAGTTGGTTTAAAACTGGTTGATTTGTAGAACTGAATAAGCAGCTCCCTGGTCATGGCTGCCAAATCTCGGATGATTTTTATGGCAGTGCTGCTGGACCCAGACAATGGCACGGTATCAGATGAGCATCCACGCTCCCCGCAAATACAGTAATAGAAGGCTTCTTTTCATCCCCAGCTGGCAAATGAGTTACATTCGCACCAAGGAATGTAACAGGCTGCTGGAGTATTGATGGTCTTCCCTGACTGACAGTCACTGCCTGGGCAGTTGCTACCGGCAGTGGCTGAACCACCCCTGTGCCTTTCCTTTGGCAACTGCCAGGAGGGCCCACTGAGGATTTCTGGCTTAGTCCTGTTGAGGTCTGGCTGCCACTACTTGCCACCATATCCTCAGAGACACCATTGCTGCCTGTGGCCCCGTGGCTCAAGTTGAGGGACTGTCCTGTGTTGCCAGAAGAAGCCTGAGCCACTGCCAATGTCTGGCCTGTATTTGTGGCCTGTGGTAGGCTGGAAGGCTGGGCATTGATCACCTGTATCACGTGCAGGTTTATCGGTAGGCCTTTCTGCACTCTGCATCCCTGTCGTTCAGACAGAGCTCAGGAGACCAAGGCCATCACCTCTCGCGCTTCCTCAGTCATCTGTCATGCTGAAGAAAGGTCTGGGTCACCCTCAAGCGTGATAAACAAAGGGTGCAGTTCTTCTCTCATCAGGCCCAAAAAAGGCCTAGGCCAGTTCAGGGTGCCCAAGAGCCACTTCAAATAATTCAAGGTGTGAACCTTTTCAGGGATCTTACCTTTTGCGGTGTTATAGTCTGTTCCATATGCACCATTCAAGATAAAGCCAAACTAATGAACAGTACCTTATTGTGATGTCTCAAAGCACAGGCATTTCAGAAAACGATGAAATTTCTGATCCTTCTCTAATCTTTTTCTTTCCTGAGGTTTGAAGAAAAAAAAAAAAAAAGCTTTACATGATTACATTTTAGGGGGTTTATTTTACAAAACAGAATCACGCACAGAAAAATTCTGGAGAAGACACAAGTCCAAATTAACATGGGACTACACAGCTCTAACAGTGCCATGATGAAATGAAAACAGGTGGCGAGTCCCCTTCAAAGCGCAAAGTCTTGTTCAGGGCTCACTCAGAGTGATAGTTCACTCAGGACTCTTTCCAGGAGGACACTGTAAAGCTGTAAAGCCACCAGTAGTAGTAACAGCTACAGAGGCAAAAGAATGAGTGAATGGGAATGATGCTGAGAACATCACTGAATGGAATGAAAGCAGTCCGAATGGCAGTGACCCAGCAGAAGAGGCAGAACTTAACCCTATCAGGGAAATCCAGCAAAGCAAAGGGCAGCATGCAGCTACTTGTGCTCTGTTTTTATAAACAAATCTTTTACTACACATCTGAGGATGCCCTGATGAGTGGCAAAAATCTCTAGCTATGCATTCATAAGTATTTCAGTATTGCATTTTAGCCATTGAGCTGGGCTTTGGAAAGGCGTTTCCAGGGAGGAAAAAAAAAAAAAAAAAAAAACAGAACATTTTTTCTAGTGTTCTTTAGCTGCTTTATATACTGCAGCTTTGAAATGGCTCGAGTGTGAGCAAAAGCAGTAGAAGAATAGCTTAAAGGAAGATTTCAAACTATAAGCTTCCCCACAGGCTTCCTAAGAATCAGCCACATCCATGTGAACAGATCTACACCTCGGATTCTCTCTCATGTGCCCTCACGTTTGCTCTGGCACTTGATCACCGAGATGCGCTATGAAGCCCCAACAGCTGGCAGCATGCCAGAAATCCAGGGACTAGCTTATCTTCTGAACACATTTCTCAAAGGGCTAACCAAATTTGGATCACACCGTCTGTGAGGCTTTACCATACAGAAACTAGCAGCAGGAGTAACACACAGCTTAGAAAAGAAACATCAAAGCTTGGTTGTATTCTGGAAGGTTGTGCTCCCCCCTCCAAAGGAAAAAAAAATATCTCTGAGTTGTGTCTCCAAACAAAGCACAGTACCCAGTAAGGCCCACTTGTATTTGCAGCAGGTATGAGTAAAAAAGAGCAGCGTGTTGTTTGAAATACTAACTCAATATCCCGCTGATCACAAACCTGCTTTTGCACAGAGCCTTCTCAGAGCGAAAACCTGCTGAGAAGCCTGGGCAGAGCCCCAGGTGGGCACACACCATCCCAGAACACCGGTACAGTCAAATCTAAGCATGCTCTTGCAGAAGCACAGAACTTTTATTCGGCAATATTCATAGCACACACTCATGCACAGCACAAATTTAAGAGCGTGATTCCCTTTCATCAGCCTCAGAAAATCTCAAAGAATGACTAACCCTCTACTGAAATCCTCAGTGATTCCCTGGCTTCCTGTGTTATTCTGCTAAGCAGCAGAAGCTCTCGGTCTTCAGCATTATTTTTGGTCAGGCACATTCATTCATTTATATTTGGGACTACACTGTATGAAACATATTTCCCAAAGGAGGACAGATTACACAGTATGTACCAACTTGTACGAGGAGCACAACAATACAAATTAGCTGGTTATCGATTGCCTGAAAGGGTAACACAGCTTTTCTTATCACTGTACCAGAACTGCCATGTTTATTCACAGTATCTGCACTGCTGTAGGTGTCAGCAGCAAGTCTAACATGCATATAAACCGATTCCGGCTCAGCCTATTCACACGTCTGCGGATGTCCAATGTACTGCTTAGCAGGAGGATCAGCGAGGCTTTGGAGATCTGTGCTATTCAATCTTTTTGCAATTCAACTGTAAAATCACAGTCATAAGGGTTTTATCAGAAAACAAAACCTAATTTTTGCTTTAAGGCATTCTTACTGCCATTAAAAAAGAAATCAAATCATAACGATCATTCTTCAGCTAACAGAGTTCCACTAATTGTACAGCAGCCATGAGGCCTCTGAGAAAACACGGCAAAGAGCAAGCCTACCAGCTCTATTACCTCTGGCACCAGTTTACAGCAAAAATAAATTCCTCTCCAAGGACAGAAACTTTGCAGTACCTAGTGAGCCCATCGGTTTAAAA
>NW_010589821.1:142992-232029 GCF_000705375.1 Tinamus guttatus
CCGGGTGGATACAGGGGCAGATGTTTTGATTGCACACACGAGACCAAGACAGAGGCCGTGCCAGAGGAGCCGGACCGTGCGGCCGCCTCCCTGCGCGGTGGCACCTCAGCACAGCCGCCCGCCTGGCCCGGCTGCTCTCAGCTGCCTCGCCGCACTTGCTCGCTGCACTTCCCTCACAGGACTCACTGCTCCAGCTGGAGACGTCGTCGTCGCAGGATCCGCCGGGGTTGGTGGCGCTGCTGGCCCTGCCCACCTACCAGCTGGCCACACGCGGCTCTCTGCAGCGCTCGCTGACCACCAGACGGCCCAGATGCTGGAGAGCTTCCAGGAAGAGAGGCATAAGCTGTTGGTGCAGGTGGAGCAGCTCAAGGCACTGCAGAGAGACCAGGCCACGCAGGGACTGCAGTTCACAGGCAAACCAGACTGGAGCAGGGGTAAAAGAGTGAGAAGCAAGGACCCCAGCCTTCTTCTGTACTATCTTTTGCCTCACTGGCAAAAAGGACTGAGAAGCTGAGACTAGGAAGCAGGAAGGAGACTGAGCAGGAACTGAAGCTAAGCTACTGACTGAAGGTAAGCCCAAGGAATGTGGAAGAAAATCACATATGTTTGTTCAATAAATTCTTGTTTTCTTTTACTTAATACCTGAACCAGCAACTAGTTTATGTAAATTAGTGATAGCATAAATTCAGTAAAAAATCCTCAGATTGAGAATGTTTTGCCTGCAACAGCTTCACGCTCATTAAATCCTGCAGAAGTCTTCTATAAAGGAGTGAAGCTGATTTGCAATGAGATGCAGTCTTTTATTTTCGTAAGACTCCAGTTAAGCTCCAAATCTAGCAGCAGGCAGCCACCTAGTCCCTGCAGGGAATGCAGACTGAAGGATACATACCTAGGTGCCAAAACAACACGTGGCCCTCACCCTGCTGCAAGAGACAGTGCTATGATTGCAGAGGAGGAAGACGTATATTAGAGACCCCACAGGACAGCAGAGCTGGGGCAATTCACCCACTAGCTCATGTATAGAGCAAAGAGGTAGCACTGCTGCTGAATTTGTAAGAAGTACGTGAAGCAGCGTGGCCTTCTGGAGGAGGTTTTATGCAAATCTCCACCAGTTGCCAGGCTTCACTCTGAAGAGCCACTTCCTGCGCCCTGAGAAGTAATTTTCTCACCGTGAGATCAATTAAACCACCTCCCCCAGGGAAGCAATGAGACTTCTGTCACTTGAATCTTTTCCAATTGGATGTGAGAAAGCAGTCAAGAGCAGGAATACATTAGGGAGAAGTTCGCATTGGCAGGAGGCAACTAGATGACTTAAGAGTCCTTTTTTGTTTCTAATTTCTATGGTTTGATGAAACTTCAAGCTTTCCTAACTTAAACTGGAAAGATTTCCCAGCCTCTGATCCAGCACTCGGCAGTGACTCCCAGCTTACCCAAGGTGTTATTCTCTACACTCCCCAGTTAAAACTAGCTCCACTCTCTAGCTACTTCCTCCCACCGTTTCTAGGAAATACCAGCATTTCAAGATTCTTGAAATGAATTTCCAACACATATACCTGCTTTTATAGAGGGGCTAATTTTTCCCAGGAGCCCCAAATAGTCTTTGTGCTTCTTCAGCATTGAAGCTTCCCCTTTGTCTCTCCGATGAATAGCTTGTGTCTAATTTCTCATCCCTTGTTCCCTGACCCAAAAGTCATGCTTATATGACTGTATTAATTTGGTAATTATTAGCACTGGAGTCAGTAATCCTCCTCTTAAGCCTTCTCAATATTTGATAAGGCAACAGCGTGACCAGGAATTCTCCAAAGAGGTCATTTTTGCATTGGACTAGCCCCAAAATACCTGCTCCTGAGAGCCAACATTAAGGCAAGGATGAAAGGCAAATAGTACGAATTCACAAAGACAGGCCACAAAGCACCACACACATTTGGAGCAAGAGGAAAGTGGCTATTGAGCAAGGGAAGGGAAAGACTGTCTAACAGCAGGGAGGAAAATCACAGTCTATGAGGAATGTGACAAAAATTAACAGATGCCCCCACTGTCATCTGCTGAGTTTGAAATCCTTCAGGATGGGTGGGCTGAACAGAACTGGTCACACAATCAGCATGTAACAGAACGGATTTTGTCAAGAAAGAAATGCATATGGAACCATACCACATACACCTAAAACTGGGGAGGCTTTGGGTGAGACACTGATATTCAGAGGGACTGGCCTGAAGAATCAAACCCAATCAGAACTGTAGCAAAATCATAGCAAGCATGTAATACCTTGGGATTTCTTCATTACGGATGAGAATGGTCCATCAAAAAACTAAGACAACGAGCCTGGTCTACTCACTGAAATGTTGTTCCAAGTGTCTCCAGCATAGGAAATATTTGTAGTAGGTGAAAACTGCACAGTATTCTGTATTTTTGCTGCAGAGAGAAAAACATGGCCCTGGCATTAGAGGGGGGTCATGCAGGAGTAACTAGGAGTGATTTCTCTATCTTTGGCAAGGTCCTCCTGTGTAATGCAGTTCCCATGCTTACCGTTAGGCTCTGCCTTCCCAGGACTGGTTGAGCTGCTGTCCTCTGGGCAGCAACGTTAAGAGACAAGAAGCAAAAATGTGCTGGCATGACTCAACTGCTAGGGCCAGAAAGGAGCCCATTTGTACAGTGCGAACAGTGAGGCTGCCACCTAAAACATAATAACAACAATAATAATAATAATGTGCACTGGAAGAGCCGCAGCATAAACTAGAAGATGCTGAATCCAATGTCCCCATCTCAGAATAGCAGATCTACATGGTTAACAAAAAAATAGCATGTTAATACCCAACATTCATCTCTAAGGACAATCTAGATGTCAAAAGCCCATCAAATCCTGTGATACAATGACAGGATTCCTATAAAGCAGTCATTTGATCATCCAGGAGCTAGTCATTATTTAGCCTTCGCAGAATAAAGCCCGGGAAATATCTAGAAATTAAAAGCAAATGCCCTTTCTATCCTTCATACATTTCCTAAGGCACCCAAATCAGCTATAACAGCTTCCCTTTTATAAAATATTTTTAACTTCAGTAATGGGAGAAAATAATCTTGAGTTACCACAAAGCACATTCATGGTGCATATTTTTGAGGCTATTGAGCTACATCAAAAAATCACACAAAATCCATCACTCAAGCCTATGATTGTCATAAATGTTCACAAAATCAAAAAAAGGGAATAAATTTTAGACTGTTGAGAACTAGAAAGTCTTTTTGTTCTTTTTTTCTTTTTTTTTTCTACTTCATGTCCAGCTGTGCCATGCAAGTGTCTATTTTTTAAAAATAAGCACTTACGCACAGCAGGACAGCCAGCCCACATGGGCTTTAATGATCCCAAAAGGCCTAACATGCTTTGAGACTGTATGGTATGAGTATTTAGAATAATTATTCTCTCTACCCTATGATTTTGCCCACCGATTCCACATTGTTAGATATATATCCAGTGGACAACTGAGGAGTTATGGCCAATTTTCTTTCAATCAGCATGCAAACAAATCAGGGTTTCTACGTAATCTTTCATCCATCCTATGTTAGGTATTATTATTTGTCATGAGAACTTGGAAACAGTTAACATAAGTTAACATTGCTCCACACAGTTAAACTCAAACTTTATCTTTTCCTTCTTATTGCACAGTTCCTTCTGAAAATGCATTTTTACTTAAAAATTCATTTTAAAACACAGTACACTTCTGTGCAAATGTTTAATTTTAAAAGTGACATAGAATATATAGATAAAGTTTAGAAATATATCCCGCAGCCTTACTATGTTTACACCCAAAATGTCTTATAGTGGGCAATAAGACTTGGAAAGGCCACAAAATACCTGTGTTGAAATGAATTATACCATTCTGTGACTCTGCGATTAAAGGCACATAAAATGCCTTTCTCCCAAGGTTCATCTTTCCTAAAATGGTCCAAGATGGAACACTGTTTACAAAGTATTTTCATTATTAGGATTATTATTCATTTCATTATCCCATTACCTGAAGGTCCAGACAGGGCAGGAAGATTACGCAAACAAGAGGCAGTATAGAAACAGAGATTTATCACAAATTATTTTTTTCCATTTGCTTCAGCCTAACACATGCAGGAAATTGACCTTAACAAAAGTGTTATACATCTAAAATGTATCTAAAAAAAAGTTTAAGAACAAGGGAAGAAATAACAGAAAATGCGTGCAATTGCTCTTAACTTGGCTAAAGCATGAAGTAGAGGGGGAAAAAATAGAACAAGAATTATCCTTGAATTTACAAACTATATAGGAAAGACAGTACTTCCTGACTTCACTATAAAAAATGGCACCATATGGCAATGAGTATCTGTCATTTCCTCATTTGCATAACTCTGAAAATAATTTCAAAGCCTCATACAGCAGATACAGTGGGTTTAAAATGTAAGGCACGGTTACAGAACAAGGACACTATAGCTTTGACCTGGCCTACACACCTTTGCTCCTCATCTGGAGGAGAAAAAAAAAAAAAAAAAGAAGGAGAGAGATATTCATGTGCTTTTCTCCCCAGAATAACGTATGGCTCCAAGCCCAGACATTTAGCTGGTCTTTCCGAGGTATTTTATGAAAATAAATGGAAAACAGAGCTATCTGTCTTCTCTGCAACACCATATTTTCTGGTGTGGCCAAGCTCTAATCTTTCTCACTTCTCATTTGCTCCTGCGGCAATATGGGTTTCAGTGTGTTAGGTAGGGTGTATCTGGCAATTACTACTCCAAGGTCCAGAAAAGGGGCTTGCAAATATCTGGGGCACTAGCGTAGAGTGTTAAGAACTGGACTTGGGGATTTCTGTAAGGAAAATGCAACTACACCCCTACTATCACCGTATTTACAAATGGGAATTTTCTTGTGTGTGTAGGAAGTGCCAAATGTCGAGGCTCTAGCAAAGACCCTTGTTTGAGAAAGGCAGATACAAGCGGTATAAGGCTCACTCCCCATTGCTTCATGCCGGCTCTGATCTAGGAGCAATTAAACACTTTGACTCTGGAGTCGCATCTTTTTTAAGTGTCATATTGAACACTGCAGCATTCCCATAGGCAGCCCAACAATTTGCACAATCTTGGGTAGCCGTCAGGCTTCAGACTGCAGGTATCAGATTGCTGGTATCAGGCTGAATCTTTTCCTATTAATTAAGCCATGACAATTCCTTACAAAATGTCTAATAACTAGGGAATTGGGCAGTGTTAGCTAACAGGCCCCAGGACATTACCACCATGCCTCTCAAAACTCCATGCATGTATTTTTGTACGAGCTGTTTGGATGAAATATCATACCAAAGGGAACATATAAAAGCTGACACTGATGCAAAGATGCCCATGATGCTAATTAAGATCTCCTTTCTGGCACGTTAGCTGTTAAATAGTAACCACAATATATCTTCAGACATATGGTTGCATCTTATTGTCTTTTGAATTCAGATGGCATTTCCTTGGACATTAAAAATCCCTGAGCAAACTGTATATTTAGGCCATTACCTAGGAAAAATCTCTTGCCAAACTTCAATCTATGCCCAAACTTGGTTTTGAGTGTTTGTGAAGAGATACGTGCATTGCTTCCACTGCACAAAGAGACTGAGTCTTTCAGGAGTTAAACTACAGGTACATACACCTGGGCACTTCCAAGGCATAGAGCTAGGCTCTACAGGCAACAAACCATACCTTTATTATGTGATTTAGATTATAATTAAAGTAATTTAATTGTAAATATACATTACAATTAAGTACAATCAATATATATAATTATAACATAGTATAATTAATGTATGTAATTTTAATTAATTGTAATGTATAAATCACATTTTCCTACGCTTGTTGTCTGGCACCTCATTTAGATGGCAGGCATGGTATTTGCTGCTTGTTACTCTTAATGCACGTATCATAGGACATGAAGGATAAGCTTTAGGGGCCAGGAACCATTCCAGATGAGGAGGGGGAGGAATACAGAAGGGGAGTCCCAACACACTAAATCACATATGCTGCTAAATCAAGGTGCAGATAGGAAAGGTGCAAATGGGAAAGTGAAGGGCTCGTCCTGGGACCTCATACTTTAAATTGGAAGACTGCAAAGTGCTCCAAGCCTAATGCACCCATTGAACTGAATTCAGTGCTCTCAGAAAGAAGCATATCCTTGTGTTTCTAACAGTCAGCTCTCCTTGATCTTTTCCTGCCAAGACCCACAGAGCTTCCTCTCCAATAAAGTGTGAAGGCAAATCTTTCCTTCTTTCACTACTCTGCTTATCAAACACAATAATTCAGACTCATATCAGCACTCAGCAACATCATTCCATAACTGGAATTCCTCTGGATGAGAACTGGACATCATTTCATCTGGACGAGAACTTCAGAGCAGAGTGAGATCAGCCACCTGATCAAAATGGTTATGATGATACTGATGATATGTGCTCCTTGCAAGAACAAAAGGAGCACTTACACGAACCTTACCAAACACAGAAAGGGAGATTGATCACAGATGGAGTAACTGGCCTCACTGCAGCCAAAGTTCTCACTTGCAGTAACAGTATAAGCGGGTTCTTGTCCCTACTCCAAATAGTCAGAGAAAAACACAGGTCTCCTCTCCTGATGCCAAGTGTTCAGGCCACTGAACTATTGCCTGTTTTGTACAATCACCTGCTTATTCAGTTTGACCAAAAAATTCATCCTAAATATTTCCACTGAAAGTTTCTTAAAAGGGTACATACCTGAGAAGAAGGTTATGTTCCAAAGGATCAGCATTTTACGGAGTAAGGGACTGGATCAGCCAACCAGCCGTGTGTACTTACACCATTGCCACAGCTTATAGAAGTCAGCTCTTGTCCTCACGTTAGACAATCTGTGCTCTTCTCCTAAATGATTGCAAAAATCTTTTGGAATTTCCTGCTTTAAACATCTTCTTAAACATTTAATTCCCTCTATAGGATAATAAATTATTTTTTCGTTCTGACAAGGACAAATCAGCATTTGATAGTACAAATGATTCAACTGCAGCACTGGAGCAGGATTTCTTGGCCTTTCAAAGTACTTTAAAAGACACTATAATGGTCTTTGCACATTAATATTAGTTACGTGAGCTTTGTGAAGACCTCATTTGCCCGAGAGCACGTAGTCCTTTTGAAAGGGCTGTCATGAAGCACAAGCACTAGTTCTGCATGCACTTCACCAGCAGAGGTGCAGACTCAGAAAAGAGCAAATTTGGGTGCTGATGTTACACAAAGTTACAGATAAAAGCAGCAAACTGAAGTGTGTCTATCCAGATAAAATACTTTTATATACATACATATTTATAATACTTGTAATTCCTATACTTCATGGAAAGGTGTTGTGAATTTCACATATTCCTCAGTTTTCACAGGAAATCTTTATTCAGAAATCAATTACCACCAGCTATCTTGCTTTTTTTTTTCTAATAATTATCACAGTAACTAGTCATATGCTTTTAAAAATGTTTAATTGTTTCTCTCCTGCTGCCTCTTTCTTTCTCCTGTGGCTATACCTAACCAGCTATTATCCTATTTTTCCCCCTGGAAGCCACTGGAAGACAAGTCAGCAGATCTTGGTGGAAGGAGATGTCTCACGTCAAAAAGATCACTCAAGAGAGATAAATAAATAAATAAATAAATATTTTTAAAAAGAAAAAAACCATAACATTCACTTCTTTGGTGGAAAAAAATCAAAATGTGCATCTGCTCATGCCAAGATGAGATCTCCTAAGATAATGCAACCCTAGAGCCTCCCTTTCCCTTTCAAGGAATTCAGGCTATTCAGTGTTATGTATAATAAGAAACAAATGACTTTAAAGCACTTGAGATATCAGAGGAAAAGTAAAAGGAGAAAGGAAAAAAATAAAAATAAAAAAGGCCTTCTTGAAGATGAAAATGAGGAACGCAGCATTTGAAATGTCTGTGGCTTACCAAAAACAGTATGAGGAAGACTGCACCAGGCTGAAGGGAGCTCTGTAGAGAAGCTCTGCATAGATACGAAGCTGAAGATAATGTTCCAGTAACTCTCTAATGGTATCAGATGAGACATCCTGGTGCTCATGAGCAAAGGCTATGAAAGGTTCTTTCCTTTATCCTGGGTTTAAGACCAAGCATGTACTAAAGCCTGCTACATCCCTGGACATCATTGGTCTCTTGTGCCACAAGGAGAATAAAAATAATTCAAAAGTCATAGCTACTGCTCTCTCAAAATACTGAATCCGAAAATTGCCCAAACCAATGAAAACTCCAAAATAAAGTGCACCAGAACTGTGTGAATAACTCTTCATCATATGACAACTGAAGAATTTGACAGACTGCTTTTAGTACTTTTGCACAGCTGCAATTTTGCCATATGAAGGTAACCATTTGGAAAGACTAATATCAGTGGACTTGAAGCTCCTCAGGAACAGTAAAAAGCTCCACAGTATTTAAACAGTTTATCATAGAGGAAAAAAAAAAAAAGGGGGGGACGTCAAAGAAAGAAAGAAAGCAGCCAAGTAGTTTGCTTCAGTGAGAACTTTAAGATAAGATAACCACCTGGCAAAGGTAGACAGCTTTTCCACTACTCAGAATAAGAAAAGAGGGCAAATAGAACACAACAGAAGATGACAGCCATCTTAAATAAACAAACACATAAAATCCTAATCACAGGTCCCTCAGAGTGTGTCCCCCACAATGGCACACTCTGAAGTGTTTCACTATTCGTTGAAATTTCTGCATGTGTACCCATGCCTGTTCTAGGTATGAGAGTATGTACCTCTACGTATCCTTAGAAAAGTTTTCACAGCAATAGTAAATTAGTCATATTGACCATCATCTGTAATTATGGAAGAAAAGAAAGAAAAAATAATAATTTTCAAGCCAACTAAACCACAGGGTCTCATTGCTTAGAAGAGCACCAAACATAGAAGATGCAAGTAGAGTAAGTTTTAGAGAAGCACGAGCAAGGAACGTGAATAAATATTGCCCAACACTATCAAGTCAAGAGCACGCTTTGGTTCTAGTATGGCATAGCCACCAACAAGGATCAACCCAGATCCTAAAACTTGGAATCATCCTCTGTTCTTCTAAACTAATATCACAAACTATAACAAACACTGAAGTGCCTATCTTGGCAATATCCAAGGGGAAAAAGTTGCTCTAGTTTATGAATCAGAATTATTTGGATAAAAAGTAATCTTATCTTGACAAGGTAAATAAGTATAGCAAGGGGAATCTGAGTGTGAGCACTGCATGCTTCCTCTTTTATTCATATATGACTTCACAAAAGTCTTATGTGGCCTTGTCCATGAGTTCATTGGCAAATACTGCTAAGATAGCTCACAACATTAAGTAGTTCATATGTTAAATGATTAAAGCAGCAAGAATTCTTAGGCACGTATCTGAAATATATTAAATGATACTAAGAAATAGTGTAATTGGGCAAATATATAAACCCACCTATTCACTGCATCCAAGTGGCAAACACAAATAACTGACTCAGTAACCTGGGATTAAAATAAGTTAAACCAATATGCATCTTGTTCTGCACTAAAAATACCTACGGATGGCAGGCTTCATCTATATCCCATCTCTGCATAATGACTTGGGTCTCCTCTTCTCTTATAAAGGAGCCAACATGGGCACCTACAGGAACCAACTACTCCACTGACTTGAAGAAAAACTGTACACAAGGAGAAATTCTCCCTCATCAAAGTTCTTCTTTATGACATTCAGAAAAGGATGAAGAACCTGCCAATAAACTTATTACAGCTGCTTATCACTATAAATAAACAAACAATCCAACTATCCAACTTCCAATTTCATGCCCATTAAATTGCAAGTTGATTGTGCAACTATTAATCAAGGGAAAATAAATGACAGATGAAATCAGTCTAAGGAAATGGGGTGTACTTCCACCAGTTCTTTAAGTCACCAGGTAGCATACAATCTCAGTGAAGGCAAAGGCATGACTTGATATCTATCCATTACCTTCTTCCATGCCCATAGAATTATTCAAATACATCTTGCAGGAAATGACTTGTAGAAATCATACACGATAAGCTGCTTTACTAACAGTTAATTATACATGCATTCAACATCTTTATCAAAGCTAGTTCCTGCTCTGTTGTATGCACCTGGAAATAACTTCTGCTTGCTTAACCCACACTATTAGTTTTCCCCACTTGCTGAACTGAATCCCAATTTTAATTATAAAGTTTTAATAGATTATACATTCTTGTATGATGGGTCTGGGTCTCTAACGTCATATGTTCTTAAGAATTAAACTTCTTAGTGGCAATCTTACTTTAGCAGAGTGGCTGAAGTAGAAGGTAGGAGGCAAAGTAGCATGAAATAGAAGGTACATGAGAAGGAATGAGCAAATTTGAGGGCATGAAATAGAAGGTTAACTATTGGGCAGTTTTCCCATTGTATTTGTTTGTTTGTGTTTTGTAATTTAATGTGGGCTTAAATCTAATAGGAAAAAAAGACTGAGACAAACGACAAGACGCAGAAGTTCTTGGTTACATGGGGTTTCCTTTTTTCTTTGTTTTTCCTTCCAGTAAAAGGTCAGCTCCTATTTCTGCTACAGATAGGCTTATATGTTTTTTTGAAAGAGACTGATCTATAATTTTGGGAGAGATTTGCTGTGTTTGGTATCTGAAATCACCTTGAAACAACGCAGTATATACTATATAAATAGATGAAGTCTGACATTCTAAAAGTCAGCCCCAGGATAAAAATACACTCATTGCTTGTGGAAAAAAAATACTAGCACGAATAGGGTGTTTACAATAGAGGAAGACTAAAATTAAAATAAGCAAGATGAAACAACTGTTATAAACAGACGGCTGAACCAGTTGCATCTTCAGTAATCCATCTGCAATTCTGAAGGGTGAACAGAACTCCCTTTTTTTCAGCACAGTCTAGACTGTGTCAAAAATGACAAATCTACTTGATGCAGCCTCAGACATGTCAGCTCAATCAGGCAGCCCTAAACATGCAGTTTTTCTTCATGAGAAGAAGGGCTAGAGTCCTGACTACTGTCACGGGAAGAGGCGCAAACACGTAACCACTGCACGTGTGCAGCCCTCAGTGCTGGTCACCAAGGGGTAAACCCAGAAGTATTTAAAAGACAGGGACACACTGAGGCTGCAGTCAAGTTCTTAAACCCCAAACTCTGAGCTTGAATACTGCAGCTCAGCACTGCCAATGGTGAGCTGGGGGGTTTATCTTTCTTGTTTCCCCAGTAGCATCCCATACAGCTTTTGCCTTCGCACAGAAGCAGGACCTGCTCAGACTCGCCACAGCTCATCTCTTTGTAGCTAGGCTCGAGCAGAAGCCTGACACACAAGCAGCTATTGCAGCTGATGACATGGCCCGTCAGCCACACGGGCTCCTCGCAAAGCACAGGCACGCGGTGCCAACAAGCACTCAAACCTGGCCCTCAGCTGTCGGCACTGACGGCCTGGGAGGGTGACACGACCAGGGTCTGATGCAATTTGCTCCATTCTTCAGAGAAAAGCCTATATTATTTGTGTCAGCAAGAGGAAAGAGGCAGAGGTAAAATTGTAGAAGCTAGTCATTAGGGCCAATTGGGTGGGAAAGAGATTTAATCTCTCACACTTCTTCACGAGTACCACGGGAGCATCATTTCTATTCAAATAATCTTCAGCGTGATTGCATTTCATTATTAAACTATTTAACTGATAAGAAAAGCAAAGAATTCACATATATATCAAGCTGGAATTCTTGTGTTGTGCACGACTGTTTTTTTTTTTCAAATAACTCAGAAATCTATGATTAAAATTTCATGTATAAAATCCATGCACACATAGAGGCTGTACACAATCTTTGTCTCCCTTTTTCCTTTAACACATGTAGAATGAATTAGTTATCAAGAATCACAGCACTGTCTCATTTCCAGTTTGAAACTTTAAGAAATTTTGAATTGAAAATTTGTGCCTCTAATACTAATCTTGTTGTTAGAATGGGTTGCAATCCAAATATGTGTTGCACAATTAAAATCCTTCCTACCACCTCTGCCTGAGTAAAGTAACTCATAAATCCACTGACGGGCTTACACATTGGCAAAACATGGGCACAAAAGTACAAAATTCATGTATTAATATTAAAGGGGACAGACCGAAAAAAAAAATAGCCTGAAGTTAAAACTTGACTTTTGCTCTTTTAATAAGATTAACATTGCCCTCTTCTGGTTTGAACATCCAAACACAAAAACCTCACACAGACACTGATAAACTGATAATATATTTACAAGATAATATCAAATTTTAAGATCATAAATTGTGACTAAAGCCTTAGAAAAGGAGAAAAATGCATACTGATCATCCTTAAAAAGCAAGTAATTATTTTAGCTGTTCTATTTTAAAATGATTGACTGCAAAAAAGAAAGAGGTCAGAAAGCAGTCATATTAGTCCTAATATCACAGTAGATGTAGAAGTCCTTTGTTTTCATGGTAACTGAAGAAATCTTTCTCTTTACTAGGCCATTATTACTGTCATTAAAACAAAAATAAACATAACTACCCCTGTTACCACTAATGTATAATACTATACAATAAGAAAGAAGAAAAAAAAACAGGTAATTTTAAACAGATACAATCTCAGTAAAATATACAAAATATACATTCTCTAAAAAGAGATGTGGGATCTCTTAGGAAATTTTTTTCAAGCATCACTGTAAACTTGTCAACCTGGACAAAATATGATCATTGTACTAAGGATAAGTTTTTGCAGAAAAACTAGATAAACATATTTTGAAGTGTCTTTCCAATAACATACGGAGTAGTTAACCTTTTTCTTTGTGAGGATGGCAATCATTTGTAAAATTATGCTTTCAGCTTCTAGATATTTAATAAAAAAAAAAAACTGTTGTACATTACTGTCAAGAAAATATACCCTACAGTAAAACAGAAGCTCCTCTTGTCTCTTTCATTAACTTCTTATTTCCGATTTGTGAATTTGCAGGGACATTTCTGTTTGAATTCAGGCACAAATTAATAACAACATCTCTATTATTTCAGATATATTAAAACTGTGTCTTGCTTTGTAGCAATTTATTTGAAATTCTAAACAAGGGACTCAGGATAAATAGTTCTATTTTACGAGACAATTCACATTGGAAATTATTTCGCACTACAGTGAGAATTTTCCAATGGTTCTTCAACAAAAATATTTTAAAATGCATTCATTTATATTAAAAAAAAATCTCAGGGCACAATGTCATTGTATTTGTCTTTCATAAAACATTTCAATTTACAATCAGTTTGGTCAGTTCGAGCAGAGTTCTGGAAATCCAAAAAAATAAACTGGAAGAGCAAACTGCAAAATCTGAAAAGTGAAGGAAAGCCAAGCGAGTGATGCTGAGAAGGACAGAAGAGGACTCACTTCCTCCTATACCTGCCAACACAAGTTTCTTAGATATTAGAGTTATTTGAAAAAAAATCAATAATGATGCATTCAGAGCTGAAGCAACTAGGATTCTGACTAAAATCTCCAAGATCTATTCCATAATGAACCTAAGTGCATTATTCTGAGACCCACACATCCTCTTCTCCAGGTGCCTTGGTCCTGAATTAACCCTGGTTACAAGACCACAGAAGCAAACCAAACCTCTTTCCTACTGGCCCAATTTCTGCAAACACTACTGTGATATAATTTCAAGTACATCAACTTCCTAACAACAGATCTATCTTATCATTTCATCTAATCAGTTCTTATCACTTACCACTCCTAAAACAGAGGTGAAATACAGGGCCATAAGTGCTACACAGAAGTGAGATTACCTTTGCTATGGGTGATGTCTGAAGTTGGTCTCTGGCTGACAGAGGAAGGGCAGGTGGTGACCACTGGCAGTGGTGTCCAAAGATTGTAACTGGCACTGTGTGTATGTATCGTAGGAGTGTTCCTAAAAGCTCTCGTTGTAAATTTTGTAACTGAAACCTTTCACAAAGGAGACAAACTTCAGCTCAGGAGGAGGTCGCAAGGTGACTCATTTTTTCATTTTATTGCTGCATTGTTGACCCTCACCCATCATATATGCAGTGTTGAAGCTAGTGATTTCTCACAGAGAAACTTGTAGCTTTCAGAAGTAGTAGGTAAACACACACAGGAGGCAATCACAAATTTCAGGTGAGTACCAGACACATCCTTTTTTGCAGGAGGTACTGGCTGCTATGCAGATCTGATAGTTTCTCAGTGTGATTTCACTGTTTATTGCCCTGCAAATAGGAGAAAAAAAAAAAAACAGTACTATCTATTTTGCTGTTCATTTATTTGGTTCTTTTGAGCTCTGACTCCCATGCACTACTTTCTTAATTTTTCCCACCACCCTTTCACAGCCAGCTTCAGACAGAAGCTGATTGGAACTGGGACATACGTAACATCCTGCTTTTAGACTCCAGTCTTGCAGTCAGCAAAACTAGCTCACTTCAGCTTTCTACCTTTTGCAGCATTTGTTGGCAGCTCTTAGAGTTAGGTGCCTCTCTTGTATGGGGATGCTAACAGCATATCGAGTAAGACCAGCTTTTCAAGTTACTCCGAAGACTGCAGCAACATGAGCAAACACACTGATGACTTCAGGCCGTCAGTATAGTGGCCAAGTGTTCACTAATATGTTCTAAAACTGGACACATTTAATTATTTCCAAGTTGTTGTGTTTTTTGTTTATTTTATTATTTTTTTAATCTAGTAGCACTCAATATGCCTATCCACAGGACGACTTGTTTACCTATCTACCTCTTCCCTTCTCCCAAACAGATTTTCCCCTTCTTTCCCCTTCTCTGAACCAGATGTTCTTTTTTCTTCAAGGATAAGGAAGCTTGGCTGCCCGCCCAGACTTCCACTTGCTTTTCTGCTTTTCTTGAAAAAATAAATTTTTTAAAAAAAAAGGGCAGCTTGAAAGAAGAATTTCAATGCTTCTCTGGGACAACACAAAGTCAGGATAAGGCAACAGGTGGGAGGAAGGTCTCTCATGCAGTGACAGATAGGTACAACTGTCACAGGGTAGTTCTCATCACTCAGGAATCTAAGAGATATGTCAGAGAGACCCATAGCTCATAGTCTGCAAGCATGGCAGAAGGGAAATAGGGGAAGAAAGGGAATTGGGGAAAGAACATTCTGCTTAAAAAACAAAAATTAATTAAAAAAAAAGCACTAGCAATAATGGGATCACCTCTTTGAGTCCCTGCAAACCCCATACTTTGTTCTTACGTACTAGTGCAGAAGACAGGCTCTTCCCTTTCCTGAAGTACCTTTGACTCCCCAGGCACTTGAGTACATTCAAACCCTAAATCCACGCTCATTTAAGCATTCCACAGTGTGTACCACATGCACAGGAACAGAGTTTAATCTGATCAGCCCACAAAGAAAAGGGACACTGGTGTGGCATGTTGAAGATTTCAGCTTAGGTTTCAATTTAGTTGTAAGCAACGTCTAGTCTATGATGACTCAGTTTGATTGGATGAGCTCCTGTTTGCATTACAAAAGCATTCAAGTTCTAGTTAGACACCTGCAAATTAAGAAACTCATAACTGCAATTAGATTTTCCTAGCAGCAGTGGCCTGTTTTCCCAGCCTAAGCTGGCTTAAATAGCATGCATGAAATCTGCCCAGGCCTCTTGTGAACCTTATTTATTGGTTACCAGTCTTTAGAAAACCTCAGAGTAAACCTCTGCATAAATCCTCCTCTACTCATGTCTTGGGGCTTCCTGGCTTTCTTCATGACACTGTACAGGTTATGGAGGAGGTCAGCAAAGACTCCGGGTATCTAAACAGAAAACACACTGCATTCATATATCTTTAATGCCTGAATTTATGGTCCTGAACAACCTCCTGCATTGCATCTATAACTTTTCTTTTTGGAAAACTAATCTGTGGTTTGTAAAACAAATCAGGGGTAGTCAACATGGATTCACCAAGGGAAAATCGTGTCGGATGAACCTGATAGCCTTCTGTGATGAGGTGACCGGCTGGGTGGACGATGGGAGACCTGTGGATGTTGTCTACATTGACTTCAGCAAGGCTTTTGACACAGTCTCCCATAACATCCTCATAGGAAAGCTCAGGAAGTGTGGACTGGATGAGTGAACTGTGCAGTGGATTAAGGACTGGCTGGATGGCAGAGCCCAGAGGGTGGTGATAAATGGGGCCGAGTCTAGTTGGAGGCCTGTAACCACAGCACTCCCAAGGGCTGTGCTGCCATTCAGGGGGACCTGGACAGAACCGATAGCTGGGCAGAGAGGAACCCCAGGAGGTTCAACAAAGACAAGTGCAGGGTCCTGCACCTGGGGAGGAATAAGCCCAGGCACCAGGACACATTAGGGGTTGACCTGCTGAAAAGCAGCTCCGCGGAGAGGGATTTGGGAGTCCTGGTTGACAACAGGTTAACCATGACGCAGCAATGTGCCCCTGTGGCCAAGAAGGCCAATGGGATCCTGGCTGCATCAGCAGGAGCGTTGCCAGCAGGTCAAGGGAGGGGATCCTGCCCCTCTGCTCAGCCCTGGTGAGGCCGCACCTGGAGAATTGCGTGCAGTTCTGGGCTCCTCAGTACGAGAGGAACATGGAGCTTCTAGAGAGGGTCCAGTGTAGAGCCATGAAGATGATTAAGGGACTGGAGCATTTGTCATATGAGGAAAGACTACGTGATCTGGGCCTGTTTAGTCTGGAGAAGAGAAGTCTCAGAGGAGATTTGATCAACCTGTTCAAGTACCTGAGGGGTGAGTGTAGGGAGGATGGGGCCTGGATGCCGCCCTGTGCCACGTGCTCTAGGTGTCCCTGCTGGAGCAGGGGGTTGGACTAGATGATCTCTAGAGGTCCCTTCCAACCCTAAGCATTCTGTGATTCTGTGACTTTGCAACAATATGCAAACAAATTCTGCAGTCTATGGCGGGAAATACAAGATGGCTAGGGCAATGCTGGAGGCAGAGAAAGTGGCAGGGTTTGCCTATCTATGAGACCTGTATGCTAAGGGTTTAATATATGGTGCTTTGTGAACAGCTTTATTTGAGGAGCATATATTTGAAAAAACTAATATAACACACTCCTGTCTTTGCTACTTGGGCATAATAGAGCTTTTTAAAACCATGCCAGTAAAACCTTCTTACCTCTTCCATATGGGCCTGATTGATAAAAATGCACTAAATATAAACATATTGCTTTCTTGTCTCTCTTTTCCATCTTCATTAGCTGAAAGGGCTTCAACAGCAGCGACAAATGTGCCCACCCTTCAATATTATGTGATTAAGGTTAACAAATGCATGTGGTGGGAAGTTGATTTACACCCCCTGCAGCTAGGCTGCACAGAGCACGTTTTGAAGAGTGTGCCAGGCCTCCTTTTTGTTTAGCCGCTGGTTTGGCAAGCCAGAACAGGAGGAGGAGAGGTTTGGAAGTAGAGGTGTGTGCAACAGTCAGAATTATAAAATATAGACTTAAAAGGCAAGGGAGGATTAATGTTTTACTGGGGCATGCAGACTCATGCTTCTGGAGAAAAATGATGCAGGAATCAATCCCAAGTGTTTTGAATGCCTCCTTCAAGCCACAAGTCCCCCAGTAGTACCCTTGATTTCTATCATAGGTGAACCTATTTGAAGTGGTTTGCTCCACCATTTTACTCAATTTTAAATTATCTCTCAATTTTACTGTTTGGGGGGGCGAGGAGGTTTTTTGTTTGCCATGGCCAATGAAGACCCAGTCCCAAATTGAACCCTATACTTCTAAAGAGCGCATTAATTTCATTAGAAGACATGTCTCTGTGGACTGCCTGTTTCCTATTGCCCTCACAGGGAAAACCTTGAGCTGTATTTCAGAGCTTCCATCTTCCAAAACTGGCTGACTGTCCAAACTCTGGCTTCCTGCAAGGCAGTTCTTGCCACATTTCATGCAAATAAGTTGTCATATATTATACAGTGATCTAAATTATACTGTTCTTCAGCCACTTCAGCAATAAATTAGAGATGGATTCACACAGGGATTTGGTACTTTGTTCTCATTTTAAAGTAATCGATTCCAACAGTGAGATCCTAGCTGTAGTAATTAACTATTGGTCTTTCACCAGGTAACTTCTACTCAACTGCAACTGTGCCTTTGGCCATGGCAGAATCACTCAGTATGACTGCGGAGCATATCAACAACTGTTATATAACAAATCACAAATTATGCTAAATCCTGCTGGAATACAGACCAGAAACCCAACTACACGATATTTGGCCTGTGGGAGCCAAATCAGTCGCTAGGAACATAGGTGTAAAAACACTGAGAGGCAACCTCAGATTTGCAGGCTCAGTTTAGCACTGTTCCTGTCCTGACTACATACCTTTCCATGTCCATGTGAGCACAAAACTCACATGGTGTCTGGCTCTCCTGACCATAAAAAGCTGCTACAGGCATGGACGGTGCACTCAGACCCAAGTTCTCAAAAGTATCCCTGGCTCTTGGGTGACAGGCATCCTAACCAGCTAAGCTCCCAGAAGTCTGTACAAGAAAACGTAGGATGTTTGGCCCTCAAGAGGCACCTCAAGATTTCTCTGGAGTACCAGTGTACATCCATCACTCATGGAAATACACTGTGGAGATTCCTCAGTGAGAGCCAATCATCTCAGATGGGAGGTTCCTGTATAACTCTAATGGCACCACCATCAGAACTGTCAGGTAAGGTTATATCCTAAAAGCTCTTATCTCAGAAATATAGTCAGCTAAGCCATAAATTCTACTGAATACCTAAGATATTCAGCTAAAACTAGATGCAGTCTGTGGGTCTCTAACCCTCACAAAACATGTGAATTATAGCTCTGCAGGTTTGTTGGTCTTTTTAAGCTAAAAATAAGTTAATTGACAATGTATTGAGAACACAGCCCCTTTGAACAAATGACCCCACATTAACATTCTCAGGTCTTTATTGCTCAGTTTTACTACAAAAGTAAAATATTTCCTTACTTCCACCTGGAAATATATGATAAGCCCTGCTTAATATTTTTCCTATAGCAATGGCTCATCGCAAATGGAAGCTTTCTCACATGATGACATGATTTAGAATGTTTTGCTGTGAGTGCTATTCAATGCCCTGCTGGTTGTCCAATTTTAAGAATACTAAGAATTTCTTGCATCAGTTCAAACTCTGCCAAGGCACTTTGTGTGACTGCTGGGAACATGGAACCATCCATTGTAGAGAAGAAATGTGAAAGAAACGAAAATAAAATGCTGTCTAATGCCAACAGGATTCAGGAAAGCAAATGGAACAGCAGGAACAGCAAATGGAGTTAATTTTCCAAATACTTTCTTACTGAAACGGTACAACTCAGAGGCTGATTTCTCTGTTTCTCATTCTTGCATTATGTTATGTGAAAATTACCTAGGTGAAGACAACACAGGAAAAGGCAATTTTCTTGCTCTCATAACACAAAGCAGCTCAAAATATTTTCTTCTAGACTGGGAATTCCAGATTGGCACTTCTGTCAAAGGAAGTTACTTTTCCAAAAGTCAAAGCAATTTGAAACAAGAAATTACACTGAAAGGTGCTAGGAACGCTGAACTGAAGATTTTACTGTTGTAATTCATATCTGTTAAAATCTTTTTCAAATGTCACCACTAGAAGCTAAATATTATCATCTGTTATATCTATAAATGCTGTAATACTTCTACACAGAAAATACGTTAAGGAAAGTCAAATTAGTCATTTTTCAAAGACCAGCTTGACATAGGTCCCCTTCTGCAAGCAGACAAAATATTCTAACATTTGCACTTACTAAACAATGCAAGAAAAAAAAGAAAAAATAATAAATAGGTACTTTTGCTTGCTTAAAGAACAAAGCTGTGATATTAAGACAAGTACTAAGCAGAAAAATATACTTGTTATAAAAAGCAAAATATTTGTAATTCAGTGCTTCCTACGCTTAAGCAAAGTTGTGATACCCATGGATGTGCCAGAGGGCCTGGTGAGGAGGTAATCTTATCCCCTAGAACAGCAAACTGCTGCAGCTGCTTTCTCTCCTAGTAACAATTTTGCTCCCTCCCTTGTTGTAGCACACACATATTTATCACAAACCTATTGATTTTTCACCTGTCTTTAATGAGCATTCCAAAGACAAAGCCATGACGCCTATATTTATGAAAAATACCTATTACTCTTAAAAAGGCCAGGGATGTAACTGTTTTCTCTCTTTTTTCTGAACTGTAGGATTCTGCTAGTTACTTGCGTTGTCACTTCTGCGCATAATGCAACCTGTCTCGGTCTCTTGATTTTTCCCTCACACAGAGCGTGGGGAGAATCACACTTCATCAAAATAACACATTCGTCGTAATAGAGAGAAACAGAGAAATAAGGAGTAGTATTTCTTCTCCTCAAACAATTTGAAAACATAAAACAAATAGAGCAACTGTAAAATGCTCCATATAAAGTTCCTTACTAAGATATCAATAGCAAAGAGAAGTTTTTATAGATGCGAAAAGATTAATCAGCCTTCATACAAAACAAAACAAACACAGGAGGAATAGCTATGTCACAAGGCAGCCACAATCTAACCCAAGGTCATCTTTAATAACGGGTAGCATGGCCAGCACAGACCTACTGTCATGTGGCTGGGTGGTTCAGTTGATGAGAAAGAAGTGAAGGACCCAGAAGAGCAGCTCTGCTTGTGAGTACAAAGGCAATGCTACTACAGGAACTTCAGACGGAAGGGCCATCAGCAACACTGTTCCCCAAAACAAATCTAAAGCTTTCTGTGAACAGAAATACACAGAGACTGCATCTCCCATCACTGAAATACAGCACCTCAAGCACTGTCATGAAATCCCTGCTCCATTTACAGGACACAGTGTCTCATATGAAAGTGACTTATATGATTGCTAAACCAATTAGACCAAAAATCAGTAGCTAAACAAAAAAAAATATATGTATATCAGAGTATAATTTTATATAAGTCAATGGAACACAAGTTTTATCCCAGCACACCAGGGAGCAAAGATGAAAGATCCTCAGAGCTTTGTCACACCAGAATTGTCCAATGGGAACCAGTCGGTTCCCATCTGAATTGGTTTGTGCAAAGCTTTTCCTTCAGCTCTGTTTGTATGGAGTCATACTCTTATTTTCTTCTGAATGTAGAGAGGTAAGTGTGGATGAGACCGGTTTGAGCAACCTGATCAGGCTTAGGCTGGCCTCACGGCTTAAGGAAAGAGTCAAGAAGGCGGCCTAGCTTGACCAGACTTAGGCTAAGAGGAAGGGTCCGGTGTTCGGAAGATTTCGTGATGTGACGGAAAGTCTAGGGGGAAGTTGAGATAAGAACGACTGCTTATCCATATATAGAAAGGCTGCAAGGCTGCAATCGCTTTCCATATTAAGCACAATTATCACTTATTAAGTAAGCTTCCGCATTCAAAAAGAGTATAACTGTAGTGAGCAACAAGCAATAAACGGCATTCCACTTCAACCATATTGGTGTTGCGTGGTTTGTCCCCTCGCGGGCTGGGGACGTCCCCGGAGGACTGACCTCCAGGTGTACACGTTTCGTTGCCGGGCTCGGAGAGGGCCACGAGCCGAGGCGGCGGGCAGCGGCGGGAACACACTCTACGTTGCCGGGCCCGGAGACGGCCACGAGCTGAGACTGGAGACAGTGGCCGGCAACAGGTAAGAATACCCAGAGCAAAAAAGCCCCAAACAAAATAAAGCCACCAAAACCAAGTCAGTACTGTATTATTTTAGGCTTGAACAGTGTGTTTCCCCACTCTTGCCATAATGTCACCAACTCACCTTTCAAAGGAATTATAGGTGGCAGGTCCCCAAAAGCAAATAAATAATACTTAGTTCATAACATTTTTGCATAGCTCTGTCTCAGCATTTTTAACCTTTTTCAATCCAACTGCTTGTCTCATCATACAGGGATATGCATGCATTATACACCATTTGCTTAGACAGCTTTTCACCCAGAATATTTTTTAGCTTCATTAGAGCTGAAAGACTTTGTGTTTAACACTGCTTTACATTTGTTACCAGACATGTGAAATTCCCACTTCTCTGTAACACCATTCCAAATGTGTCTAAATTAATTTTTGCACCATTGCTTTAAGTACAAATTATTCTGTACAAAGAATCTGAATGCAAAATGCAGGTGTTGAATTAAAAGGGAAGTGTGCTACAGGACAAGCAAAATTCAAGTTTTGAACCTGGCTGGTCATTTGGGCAAGTTAAGCCATCCAATATCTGTGGTGTGGTTCTTCACTAATTTATCTACCCTACCACCAAGTTAGCAAAAACGACATGTTTTATGAGAGGAAAATGCACTCTGCTTTTCCCATTCCTTCCTTTTTGTTCACCTGCAGAGTCATCCTGTCAGAAAAAGTTTTGGGGTCCGATTTGCTACTTTCTTAGTACTTCTCTAATAGTTTTCATGACATACATGATTCTAGTGGGAATAAAGGCAAGTGCATGCTGTTTTTGCTGTGCTTAAAATCTTAAATATTAAGTCCATGATGTAGGTTTTCCGCCTTATTTTGTTTTAGCTAGGAATAGCTCCCTTTCCCCAAACCTAAAATTGCAGCCATGAAGTGCTCATTATTCAATATGCAATTTTAGAAAAGAAACAGAGTCCCTGAGAAAGATGACAGCTCTGCTGTGGTTTGGCATCAGACACAGCCTTCAAAAATACAACTATTCAGGAGGAGCAGCAGAAACAGGAATGGGAGCAGCTCCCATTCTCAAAAAGGAGAGGCATTTTTCCAAAATAGGCACCTTTAACAAGGGTCAAACTGCATGTTGGGCCTGGCCCCAAGCACCATAACAGCTTTCTCAGCAGTAATAATGTCCTAGATAGACAATTCAGCCTGCAGACCTCAGAACAGCTGCCAGGAAAAGAGTGCCTGATTTACAAAATTAGGAGGGAGGTCTTAGAGGTGGCCTACCGAGTGAAGGCCACTACTGCTCTGTGTCAGAAGGGGAAATGGAGAGTTTTTCTGATGTGTTAGTTCATCTGGAACCAGCTGTCATGGTCATGGAGTCCCAAGAAGGAGGAGGAGCGGAGGGCTGCTGATGGTGAGCAGCAAAGGACTGCAGACAAGAGCAGGCTTTCCATAGGAAGAAACTGTTCTGTCAAATTGCCAGGGCAAGTCCTTCTATCATAGCAAACTAGCGACTGCAGCAACCATTGCCCAAAAGTCCTGAGGATGTGGCTGCCACATTTCTGCTCTGCTTCTGCCTGCCCTAAAGTCCCTAACAAAGGCATCACCCCTGTGAAACCATCCACCAACTGCTACTCCATGGCAGAGCAAAACACACAGGTCGTAAATAGCTTTGACAGCATTAGTGTGGACCCATGTTACTGAACTCTTCTGTCACTCCTATTTTTGTACATATGGATACTTCTCAACTAAATGCTCTTTTTTTTTTCCTCCACTGCTGCTGCTCCAGCCCTCACACAAGCTCCATAAAAATACTTTCTTAAAGCCAGTTTACAAAGCAGCTTCTTAACTGATTTTCCTGTGAGGGTTTGCATGGCCCATGGCTGGCAAATGGCCTTTGTAACAGAAGTTAAGATAGGTGTGTGAGTGTAAACTGTAGATGTGGAGCAAACACACAAAAACTGTCTGAGACAGCATTTAGCACAAACTGATCATGTCGGAGAGGAAAACAACCATGATCTGGATTACACTGAGGAATTACAGGGAGGCTTTTGAAATAAAAGAGTCACCTAGAAAAGAAGGAATAAATAAGCAGGAGAATTTCTAATGATTTACTACTGTGGCTTATCTGCTGTATTTCTGACACTGAATATATAATTCACTGATTATAAGTTGGTTATGTATTGTTAATAAAACAAAAAATTACCTGTGAACTTGCCAGAGAGAGTAACATCAGAGTAGCAACTCATCTTATAGTCCACACATGGAATAGCTGCCCCACTCATAGCCCTATTTAGCCCTCAAAACTCTGAGAAAAATGATAGGTGAGAGCAGGAATAAGCATAAGGCAGAGCTACAGAACCATCAAGCTACAACTTCCACTCTTAAACATCTGCCCTATGAGGAGAGGCTGAGGGAGCTGGGCCTGTTCAGCCTGGAAAAGAGAAGGCTGAGAGGAGATCTAATCAGGGTCTATATGTACCTCAAGGGAGGGAGTGAAGAGGATGGTGCTAGTCTCTTTTCACTGGTGGCCACCGACAGAAATAGAGGAAATGGCCGGAAACTGAAGCACCAAAGTTCCACAGGAACGTAAGGAAAAATTTCTTACCAGTGAGGGTGACAGATCGCTGGAACAGGCTGCCCAGAGAGGTTGTGGAGTCTCCTTCTCTGGAGATCTTCAAAACCTGCTTGGATGCAGTCCTGTGCCACGTGCTCTAGGTGACCCTGCGTGTGCAGGGGGGTTGGACTAGATGACCTCTAGAGGTCCCTTCCAACCTTAAGCATTCTATGATTCTATGAAAAATAAAGAAATCAGTGAAGAATGAACAGCAGAAGAAGGAAGAGCTAAGAGGCTGATGAGCTTCCCATACCACAGGTTCCAACAAGAAGGCCAATAAGATTCATGTGATGCATGAACAATTTTTTTTTTCCCTAAACACTCTAGTGATAGTACAGAAAACACATGCCTCAGGCTTGCATGAAAAGAACTATAAAACAAACAAAAAACCCACCACGCCCACACACCACCATAACTGATCCTTTGACATGATTATATGGCAAAATGCAGTCCCGAAACCAGTGTGGCTGATTTAGCAGCTCACAGTTAATTTGGCTTCTCTGCTGAAAGCCACTAACATAGCTGAGGCGCTTCCAGATCTGGATAAAATTGAACTGGTGCCAGCTGAGAGCTGCACCCTGCTAGAGGCATGCCCACAGAAGCAGTCTTCACAGTTCAGAGCATCTAAAAGCTGGTCTAAATCCATGACATGCTCTCCTATTAAAAAAATCTATGATAAAGTATGGGAAAAACAGCAGGATATATTCTGTACAGTATTGAGGCAAAGAAGACATAGCCAGTAAAATCACAGAATCCCAGAATGGTTAAGGTTGGAAGGGACCTCTAGAGATCATGTAGTCCAACCCACTGCTCCAGCAGGGACACCTAGAGCACGTGGCACAGGGTGGCATCCAGGCAGGTTTGGAAGATCTCCAGAGAAGGAGACTCCACAGCCTCTCTGGGCAGCCTGTTCCAGGGCTCTGTCACCCTCACAGTAAAGAAGTTCTTCCTCGTATGGAGGTGGAACTTCCTGTGTTTCAACTTGCACCTATTACCCTCGTCCTGTCACAGGCCACCACAGACAAGGGCCTGGCCCCATCCTCCCTACAGTCACCCCTCCGGTACTTGCACATGTAAATCAAATCTCCTGTCAGTCTTCAAAAGAAAACAAAAAAACCCACCACACACACACCACAACACACACACACATCTAACACATTCTACCATCACAAAACTTTACTGGTTAAGTCTAACAGATTGCTTTGTCTCCCTATGTACCACAACAATGGCTAATTGCTTCTTTTTCACTAGTCTCAGAATGTGTGACTCTCCTGCAAGAGCTGTTACATGGAAATAGTCATGGCATCAGTAAACCAAGAATAACTTAATACTATATTCAGCTTAAAAACTTTTTTCTTTTTGCTTTGTGCTAAATATAAATTTCATAAAAATCAAAGCATATCTACTCTGCTCTGGTACGAGAAGGTTGTTTCAGAAATCACTGCTGAACGTTGTAACATTTCAGCTAAAATTTGTACAGAAATACTTTACTAAGCAGAGAAACACATTGTCAATAAACAATTTTAAGTTACTTCGAGAGTACATACATTCTTTTCAAATTTTTACAAAAAGAGTATATCAAATTTTCAAAATGACTGTATTTTTTAAACTTTAAGAATGGTCCTTTATATTAAAACAGACTAATTATTTCTTAGGGATTGAAATCTTCAGGAAAACATCTGTTTCAGCATGCAGGCCGTAGAGACTAAATATGCAAGTATTTCGCTAGACTAACGTGCCTACTGGGAAAGCAACCCTGTATTCCAACAACTAGAAATGCTTGTTCTTAAGTCTTAGCATCTCAATCCTGGAGATGAGATGAACCTGTAAACAGTTCAGGGAAAAGCAGTGTGCAAACCCACTTACAAATTTGCGGTATAACACCACTTAATAGCCTGCATCACTACACATACACATATCAACTGCACAAAGTCTGTAGCTACCTAAATAGGTGTCACAGCCCTGAAAGGCCTTACTGGTCCTGCCCAGGCTCCTTGCTCCCATGGCCCTCACAGTGGGCTGTGCCGGGCCCCTGCTCCCTTCACTTGGCTGACCCTGACCTGCAGGTAGACTTTCTGCCTTCATCTTGGACCTGCCTTGTCACCACCAACCTGCCTGAGAACATGGGTTCAGGGTTGATGCCAGCTGCCACCTCCCAGACACAGCCAGTAGGGCCCAGCCCGGCTGCCCACCTTGTTGCGCCCAGGCCCTTGTTGCGCCCTGGCAGTCGTAGCCTCTGCCCAGGAGAAGTCATGCCAGTTTCAGCAAAGGCACACACTGGACGATTGAAACCAAACCTTTCCTTAATTTGCTTCCACTTGCTATATATAACAATGAACTAGGTAATAAGCAGTTGATTGAGACAACAGTAGGCTATAAATGAGAGCCCATAAAGCTCCACGATCCAAAACATGCAAGTCTCAGCAGAGTATTGTAGCTAGAGCAAGACATTTGTCCTCTAATTATTTAGAACAGTTAAAGTGAGTGATATGAAAGTCCAAATTATCATTTGCAAGCTCCTCTGTGAGCTCCTTTGGCCTGTGTCAGAAGTGAGCTCTCTTCATTCTGCTGATGGCAAACTGTGCAGCTACCACGCGGCATAAGCACTTTTCCCTAGAGTCACAAAAAGGTCTCTATCTGGCAAGGGACAAAACTGTCCTTCTGGACGGCAAATACTCTGGGCACTGCAGAAGGTCCTCTTCACCACGAGGACTGCGCTAGGAAAGCTGAGGCACAGCAGCTCCTCTGGGGATGGAGGCGGTGCAGGAGGATCTCCTCGATGGTGCAGTCTAATATCCAGTTCTGTCCTCACTCTGTGATGAATTAAAAATAAGAGACCAAACAACAGTGATATATTATTATGAAACACATGTGCGCCGTCTCTGGTCATAATTTTAAAGATCTCAATTCTGACAATGGAGATCTGAGGTCTCTCATTCCACACTCCTACTGTGATGATAAGAGGAAACACGTAAGAAGAGATATAAAAATTCAGAAGGCCCAGTTCGGGGAGTTACTACCTACTATTGCCTGTGTTCTTACATCAGGAGGGAATAAAAGATAATTCTAGATCTAATCAGAAACAGATTAATCACCCTTTTAAACACAGGAATATTTTTAATGCTCACTAAAACTCAAACTTTTTTTTTTAAGAAAGTCATAATCGAGTTTTGAAAGTTTCATAAGACAAATAAAGCAAAAAGGATTTTAAATCAAAAAATTAAATTCAAAATCACCTGAAAGATGAGTGGTTTGATTTTAAGCTTTTGATTCCAATTTAAACGTAAAGTTAAAAGAAATAAAAGGTTATTCTTAAACTGTCAAAGTTAAATACACCAGTTTAAGATACATTTTTCAATTCTTTCCCATGTAAAAGATGGCCAAACTGAGCTGTTTCTTGCAGAAAGTTTTGAATTTGAGCAATCAACAATTCTTTGAAAAATCCTAGACACCTACAGTTTAATCTTAATCATAATTTAATAGGTTCTGATTTAAAACCTAGATACACAGCAGAACATGAACATAATATTATTGAGCTGGCCGTCAAAAAACACTTCACAGCTGAAGCATTTCCCATCCTGAAGTGCAGCGTGTTTGGTCTAAGAGATTTTTTAAAAAAGAAAAAAAAAAAGAAAAGATGGGGGAGGGCCAGGACAGCAATTGTTCTTCATTTTCTTGTCACAAGCAAGCAAAGAGAAACTGATCTGAGAATTACACTTTTTTTTTTTGGTTTTGCTTATGCAAGCATCTTAACACATCTCACAAGTCAAAACATATTTTATTTGCATAGTTGTGAAATCATATTCCTAAGGTTTTTTTTTAGAAAGAAAGAAAAAAAAACTCCCCTTTCTGTCATCCTGTTAATCGAGTTTTTTTAATATTATACTTCCTAAGGAAGATTGATAACACTGATATTAATAAGGGAGATTTCAAGAAAATGAGTATGCTGCTTCTTACGGCACAAAGTTATGTTTTGCAGCTAGGCAAGATAATGACATTTCCAGCAATGTAAGTGCATCTAGCCTCTCCAGAGTTGTGTTTAAAACCTCCAGAGCTTTAAAAACCTCCGGAGAATTAAGGAAAGGAAAGGAAAGGGAAGGGAAGGGAAGGGAAGGGAAGGGAAGGGAAGGGAAGGGAAGGGAAGGAGGAAAGAAGAAAAGAGATAACAATTTAGCATAGGAAATAATATTTTACAGTACTGGCTTCCCAAACTGTAGCTTTTGTAATTTCAATTTATAACAATGGAGGACCGAAAGTGCTGCGGATGTTTTTTCCAAATAGGAACTTATGTTTTCTTAGACTTAGGCCAGACATTATTCACTGAGACTTAATGTAGCTTTAATTCAGAGCGTGTGAAAACATCACTGTAAAGTCATTGACCAATTCATCACAACAACCCCAAGCATAGGAAATGTAATTTTACTCTGTTTTGGAGAAAGTAAAATATACACTCTTGAAACTTATTTATTTGCCTGAGCTCTTTCTACAAAGAGACTGGCAGGAGCTGGAGTAGGACCAAAATGTGCCAGCTTGTCCTCTAAATGCAAGACAACCGGTCATATCCTTCCAATCATGACAAAATCAAAATTCTCACTCATTGTAAACTCTGAGCTATACTTTACAGCAAGGCTACAAGTAGCTGGAAACATAGTTCCATCAGTATCACTATGAGATAAGCTTTCCAGTCACAACTAGGGTAAATAGCACAGGTTCATGAAGCTTGTACACCAGAACTACACGGAGCTGGAAGGTAAGAGAGAGGGTTCTCAAGCCCATAGCTGCACTAGACTACCAGGACCTACGATTTTTTCCACACACCCTCCCTCGCCCCCAAGTGGTTAATATTGCACTGAGTTGCCATGGCACAGGTCTCGCAGAAAAAACACCTCACCCTTGTCCTGTAGCAAGAGCCTATCTACAAGCGCAACAGTGAAAGCTTCTTTCTTCCCTCCACGCTTGTCTCTCCTCAAGACCCAAAGGTTTCCTAGGGAGGTTTTAATGCTGGGAGATGAACCAGCCCCCTCTCGCAGCAGGACTGCAACAGGGCCCGCAGGGGTTCCAAGAGGTGGTATCACTTACTTTTAGCCATGTTTTCAAGATTTTTCAAAGAAAGGAAACAGAAATCAAAATCAGAAAACTTCAAGATAAAAACTATTCCCTAGTTATTATTAAGATGCTGCCTACAGAACCACACTAGCACTTTTACTGAAAAGACATGAAAGACGAGCAAACAGCTTTTTTCTTCTGGAGTTTCAGTATCAAACCACAGTTCTCATTCCAGAGCACTACAGAAACTTTGCAGCAATACAGAACAGGGCAATAAAAGGGGCATCCTACCTGCTAATCAAGACAGGAAACCTCAAAGCCTTATAATTAGTAAACCACGAGGAAACAAAAAACTAGTTTCCCAGTACATTTTTTTAAAAACAAGAAAAAATAAGGAATAATGAGCAGGAAAAAGATATTTATCCTGACAAGCTTGTCCTAAAGGATGTAACTCACCTGTCTTCTCTCTCCATTCCCCCATCATGTAGACCACGCTCTCCCCTCCCCACCCAATCATACAGAAATTACTTAAATAAATACTTTGACAACATAAATTATCAAACAGTGTTCAAATGCTCCACACCGAAATTCAGGAGTTACTGGCAAGTGTTGAATAGCTAGTCAGGCTTATTCCATGTCTCAGCCGCCTAATAATGTAAGCAGAGACTGATATATTCTGCTTATTGAGAAATGAAAAATGACTGCCTGGTTTGCAGTGCTGAATATGATAACCCCTGAATTTGGGGTGAATGACACACTCTATCTTTTATGTGAGTACTACATGATTGATAGAAGCAACACAGAATGCAAATGTGGAATCTGTGCATTGCATAAAGTTTCCAGCAGAAATCCAAATTGACCCAAGCATGATTCACCTTAATTACAACAGAATGGTCCTCTTAATATCTTGATGTTCTGGAAATTATGTGTTTCCCTTCTGTGCTAGTTTTGGAGCTGATATTATTGACATTCTCAAAATGTAATGCTCTCATACTCCTCTGTTGCAATTGCATTTGACAGCTAAATACAGTTTTCCTCCATTCATAGGTGTATAAGAACTGCTAAAGTTTTTTTCTTTTTTTCTGCACTTATGATTTCTAGGCCTCAAAAATCCTGCATATGCTTTCTGGACTGTATTATCACCTGTCATTTACACATTAAACAGTAACTCTTATACCAGGGACCATCAAGATAGAACCACCTCTCTCCAGCAGACTCCAATTTTCCCACAGTTGATCAATTCCGACTTTCACAAAGAGAAAAATAAAACAAGGGCAAAATCAGAACCTTACGGTCTAGAGCATAAGCTCCCTTCAAATAACTAAGCAAGCAGCAGAGTTTGGAAATCAAGCTAATTCACATATAGAAATGATAACTGATGCAAGAATTATGCCCTGTAATGATGATTCTACCTGATTAGCTTGAAATTCATTTTTTGCTCCTTTGGGACATAACATGAGTGCTTGCAAAAGCCTTTCTTCTTCACTAAGCTTTAAAACCTACACATATCTACTTGCATCCAAGGGATTAGTTTAAGAACATCTCCATTAATGTAATCCTGCTAAATATTCTGAGGTTAAATGAGAAACTCAAGCTCAAATTTTTATTAGAATTCCTTCATTCTTCAGGAAGTTTTTAATTAAAGTCTTCATACAGGTACAGAACACAAGGGCTTTTGTTTGCTGGGTTGCTTTAAAAGCATCCCATTTTGCAGTCTCTACGCAGACAGCATTTTGGTGACTTTCTCCATAGACTGATGTTGGATTTCACCCAAATGGTAGGATTTGAGTCCATGGGTTATTATTATTGCTGAGAAGATGCAGTTAGGTAGCGCCAAGTATTATTTCTTTTCCTGCAGCAGAAGTACAGTTGTCATGGAAATGTAGATATTAGATAAGATAACCCAATACTTTCCTTCACATGAACTTTTTCAGAATGCTTAAGGATATGGAGAAAAGATCTTTCTCTTACGTGACACAGTGAGGAAGAACCACATTGTTTTCCCGGTTTTATTTCAAATAATAATGTCTGTTAGAGATTTATTCTTGTACACAAAAAAGGTTGCACATAGTGTTCTCAAACTGAAAGCTGTCAAATCTTTCTGAGAGCTGGATTTTAAAACATACTGAGAAACTACTCAGCTGCAAATTTTCTCTGATGCACATAGTGGATATTTTTATGAAAATGTGTTTTAATTTGAGTAATGACTTTATAATCAGGAAAGCTATTCAGCTTGAAATAGTAATGCTTGCCTTCTAATCAAGCATTGAGCTTTCAGAGTTCATTTTTAGATAATTTATATGTTGTGTTAGCTAGACACATTCAAAACTTCAGAAGCTCTAAAAAAACAAGTATTATCCTTTTCTCCTAGAGAAATATTCCAAAATTCCTATTAGTCTCTATGACTACTGCTTTGGTGTTAACTGGGCCAATAAGAAAGAAGAGAAAACAATCAGTGGCCGCAAAGCGTAATTAAAGAATGGAGAAACAGACCTTTTACTTAAGAAGTCTGTGAACAGTAAAGGATTTCAAAATCCTGCAGGGTGAAAGAGTAATTTAGAATGCCTTACAGGACACAAGCTTAAAAGATGAAGTCACAGTCCTAAAATTCTTCCTCTTTACTCTCTCTCTAACGCTCATTTATTTTCTATTTATTTCTAAATATAGCTTCAATCTCTCAAGGGAAAGATAAGAAATCAGTTAAAAAAAGAGCATAAAAGGCAATGCCCAGAGCCACACTACAAATTGTCATTCTTCAATTATTTCTTTTTATGTAAGGAAAAAAACCAAATAAATGTATGTGCTTTTTTTCCTCCCCTCTATTTCCTCCCCTTAACAAAGGCCAGGGAATAAGGAGGTCAGGAAGCTTCCTCAGGCTTCCCCGCTAATCACCAGATCAGATAAAGTCAAAACAGGGATCAGCATGCTATTTTACCACATGAGTTCCTTGTCCTAAATGTAGCCCTTAAACCCAACACAACACTCAGGAGGTTGAAATATTTGTCTTGGGTTTCTTTGTTCACTAGTTGTTTTGTGTACCTTTTTGTGTGTGTGAGCATATTTTTTAAGTATGAAATAGCAATAAGAGTAATTTGAAGTGGCACTTTTCTTTGGAAGCACAGCAGACAGCAAGCATTACCTACCTCTTATTTTTGAAGTGCTTCATGAATTCCAGTAGATGGGATTTCAAGCCACCAGTCTATAGAAATGCAGCCTTCCTTTCCAAGAAAGGTATGAAGGTCTACCATAAGCCAACGCATTTTTTGGGGGGGCCGGAGGGGAAGGTGGTGGGGGAAGGTGGGAGATGGTGGAAAGAAGTAATGAAGACATATTGTTTGTTCTGTTCAAAAACTAGGAAACTAGCACAGTAAGCCTTAGTTCATATGCAAACAAGAATCAGAGAGGGTAAAAAAGTCTCCTTGAGAGTGATCCTTTTTACAACCTAAGTAATTTTAAATTTAAATGTTTCCAAATATTCTTGAGGATCTTCATTAAAAAAGGTAAATTCAGACAAAGAAAGAACTTATTTCTTCATTTTTTTTCAGTGTAATGAAATACACTGGCTCATTTCTATTGATGGTAAAGTATAGCTGATATATATTTTCTGAAAAACAGCCACTGAATATATTTGCTTAAATATCTAGTGGGTTATCACTGTATCATCATATAGTTGCATCAGGTGCAATAAAATGCTATTCAATTGCCTGATCTATTAAATAGCTTTCCCCCCTACATATTAACTTCATTTTTTTTGCTTTATGGAGATAGCACTCAGAACTAGTGATAGTACCAAGTCTGACTACACTTCCACACGCATGAAAGAAATCAAGGTTTAGCCCCAGTTCTTCACAAAATACGAGTTTTCAGTAGCTATTTGTGAAAAATTAACCTCCTGCTGACCAAAGACCACTAGCATAATGGACAAGACAGGTGCAGAGAGACATTTCTAGATGGTTTTCTTCTGCATGCTCTGGATTTTGTCCGCTCAAACCAACAGTGGAGTTCCCATAGACTTTAGATGAGGATCGGAGTGGCAGTCAACAGAGACTGACCGGGGCAGGAGAAGCCTTGCAAATCTGTGTTTGAAGGAAGCACTTCTTTTGTGTCTCTGGATACCTACCAGGTCAAAAACCCTGGTAGGCTTGGAACTCTAAGTTCAGATCATCAGAATTAATGGCGTATGCAGCCAGAAATCTGAATTATTCAACACGATTACTACCAAGCATGTGTCACCATAATACCGCAATTCAAAACTCTGAATGACACTATATGAGGCAGTCATTCAGCATTATTCTCACTAACAAATTCACTGCCTTGAGGCCATGGATTTACAGAACCTAGGATACAGCATTAGCACAGATTTATAGTCACTCTTATAACCTTTAAGTCAGTGTTTTATTACAAAAATCTCTGTGGGAAGTGCTTATGGAAAACACAAAAAGCATTTAAGTACTTTTTCTAGGGAAAAAAAAAAAGCCTCTGCATATTGCTAAGGCATAAACAATATTCAAGCAACCCAAATTTAAATGAAAACATGGCCACGCATTTCAGGGCTCTGGTATTATATCATAAAAAAATATGGGACAACAAAAGTTATTTTATTTTATAATTTCCTCTTTCTAAATGCTGATTGTTTCCCTAAATCACGGCTTTCAGTACCAAGTCTCAGCAATTCTGTAAGCATATTTATTGCTTCCATGATCATGCTGAGGTGGAGGGAGAAAAAAACAACAATAAAAAATATTTTTCCAAGATATACTTTTGTTCATATCAAGGAGAATTAGATGTCTTCTTCTAAAAGAAGTGGTTTTTTGATGGCCAGTGAAAGTCCTTGGTACACTAAGAATTGGCATGTACCATTTAGTTGCCTTTAATCTCCTATTCCATGTTCCTTTTCTAGGACAAAATGTCAAGGTGGACAGGCAGCACCGCCCGAATATAATTCTTGCCAGTCGCCACAATCCTATCTCTCTCAACCAAAAGAGTATGCTGCTGAATTTTTAAGGGACCTCATTTCATCTTTGGCTTAGGACACCCAACTGAAAATTCACAAGCAAAGTTTTAGGATTAACCTAAAAGAGGCCAGTTGCAATAAAGGAATCTCTTTTAGGATTACCCAAGTCATAAAAAATGGTCAGCAGTTTAAGACTTGTCAGGTTCTGAATGCCAAATACAGAAAAATTAGGACTCTATCTCTCATGGATTTTTTTAAACTTCAGGGATTTTTGAAAACTTCTCCCCTTTTCTCCATGAATAATCTAGGGACAGAATATCTGCTCATGAATGTAAGTTGAGAAAATATAAAAATAATATGGATGGAAAGATTGCCACAGGATCATACAGATTTGGTGCACATACTGCAAAATCTGCAAAACCAAAAAATTGAGCTATTTTTTACAAAATGTAGTTTCAAAACTTCATGTTTGAAAAAGCTAATATTCCTGAAGTAAAACAAGTGTAAATTTGGCACAGAATCATGGCTACAAATAGCCTGAAAAAATACTGTTCTAAGATGTACAATTCCTGGCTTCTTTTCAGGGTGAAAGCTGTGAAAAAAAAAAGACTTTACCTTTTCACCGATGATTCATTACAAAGTGAAAGAAATAATAAATAAATATATATATAAATAAAAGGGAGGTTAAAAAGGCAGTTTCAGAGTGATAAAATTATCAAAATCTCATAAATTTTTAAAAGGTTGCAAAGAAGTGCCCTTAATTTGCTTTACATTTCCCCAAAACTTTTCCAATATTTTTGTGAAATATTATTAAAGAGGGTAGAATTATGGTGAGTTATGCTATCAGAAGGAAAACATGGTTCTGATTTAGGATATCTCCTGCAGTTTTTGAAAATTGTTGCTGTCCCTACTTTGTAGCAAGTTCATTTCTGTCAATACTATCCAGATGTCTGTGCTCAGGTTCTGTCTGAACAGACAGTAAAAGGCACACAAAGTCAAACTGCAAGTGATCCTGCCATGTATTCCCCTGAATATTTATTGAGCAGGAGTAGGGTGAGGGTAAAGAGTGATTTGGAGATCTTCAAAACTCACCTGGATGTCACCATGTGCCACATGCTCTTGGATGTCCCTTCTTGAGCACAGGGGTTGGACTAGATGATCTCTAGAGGTCCCTTCCAAACTCAACCAATCTGTGATTCTGTGGTTTCCAGCTAATCAGCTTCCAGCTAATGATGAAGCTTCTTATTATCACTCCCTAAGGATAGGTCCAAGCAGCCCTACTGTTAAATCTCATCTCACACTTTGAAGTCTAGTCTTCAAGGTCACATAGTTTTTCATAATCATCTTTGATAATGCTTCCTGAAAATGCATGAAAATGCTAAATGATATTGGCCCCTAGACTGATCCTTGAAGAACTCTACCTGTAACATCCCTCCAGCATTACAGTTTCTTTTAAACAAGCCAATATAACTTCCTTTAAGATAATTCTTTGGCTGTCATCTATGACTCTGTGTTCCAACTTAAACTCTCCAGCATGGCACTACAGAAAAAAAATATTGAAAACATTATAAGCATATGAGACTTTCCACATTCTGTTGTCTAAGGAAATAACCCTTATATAGAAAGGTTTTGGGTAATTTTGGAACATTCTACCTCTGGCAACTGCATGAAGTTTTTAAATTCACTGCCCATTATTCCTGCATCTGTAATTTTTTCTTTTCTTAATAGTTTGCATTAAGCTTTACTGAAACTAAGAAAAAGATTCATGTGCTTGTTGCTCATTGCCCTTCTAAGCATTGTAATGTAGCACAGCCCTTGAATCTTTCTTAGAGAGAAGTCCCAGACTCTCTGGAAATATGCACTTTCCTAAGCAAAAGATTAAAAAAGAAATGCAAAGAAGCGCTCCAAATCCTACTGTTTTTTCTTCTCCCAAAATAAACCCTATCACTTCACAGAATTATTATAAAAATAACTGCACAGGTAAAATAACCTCTGGCACTTTTGTCAGTATTCAAGGCAATGAAGGATATCTGGTTCACCCAATTTGAAAATAGTTGAGTTCTGCTTCCACCCTAGATGAAGCAATGTTTAGGTTCTAGCCTCTCATCCCAGCACTGTTATAGGTTAGCTCCCACTTTCAGTATCCCTGTCCCAGATAAAACTTGACCCTATTTTCAGGCTTTGCCTCTGAATTTATCATTCACCATCACTGAATGGCAACACAATTTTCCTTTCTTATTCCTTTAATTTGTAAAAGCTGAAGAACATTACATTTCTTTTCCTCACACACTGAATCAGTCTTTAATTATTCAAACTGGCTTCTTCTCAAGACCCAGCTCTTCTAATATTATTTACTGAAATCAAATCAGAAATCTTCGACATCTTCTTCACATTGAATAAATTTGAAGGAATCTGTCAGCTATCATGTATGGAAAATAGGCTAGACAGAGACTTACGTGATACTAGATTTTCAGAAGTTTCATTTCAGAAGTTTAATTCTCCCACCATTTCCTTATAACATAATTAGCAAAGACACTCAACAGCAGTATTACATAGGTTCACTCAATATGCAAATCTCAACCAACAGTCAACACTTTCCATAAGGGCATCTCTTTACCAGACCCTTCTTGAAGTAATTTTAGTAGGGAAATTATATATAGAGAGAGAGTTCTAAATTATCTTTCTTTGCCACAAACCGGTAACATTGTCTTCAGCAGCAGAGCTCTGTTTTACAAGGGCTACTATTTTGCCATACAGTCATTTTAAAGTCTCTTTTCAGCACAACTCTCCAATTCCCCAAGAACTACAGACAACAGGTAACAATCAAATTACAGGCCGTGTCAACTAAAAATGCATGTTTATTTTTCTCCAGGAGCTCCCTTTCTTTTTGATAAAACTCTCAACTTACTGATTTTGTCTGATGTCCGCCACTACTGATTTTTCTCGCAAACCCACCAACTTCATCCCCCTGCTGGAAAATTTGTAGGCCTCAGCACAGGTCTCTGGGCTTTTTGCTTGCCTTGTTTTTAATAGATGGACAGGAGAAAAGCTGCACTCTGAGAGCTTCTGGCAACAGGAAATAGGCTCCTTACCTAGCTTCAGCATCAGGATCGTGCCCCGACTGCAGATGAGGACAAGCAAGACCCATCAAGGGGCTCACAAGGCATGCTGAGCATGCAGCAGAGCTGCCAGAGGCTCTGACAGCTACCTCCTGCAAGGGTGGCAGGCACTTATCTCCAAGCTAACATCAGGGAGATTCACTGTTTGCTGTAGAGGGGCTGCCAATGCTTGTCCAGCACTTGGATTTTTACCCTTTGCTGTTGGGCATCACTGGTGCAGTTGAGGTGACCCAAAGTGCAACAAGAGTAACTGTAGAGCTCTGGTCATGAGGGGTGGAGATGGGCTGAAGGTGACGCCCCTTCCATCCTGCCAGTAAGGGAGAAGGGTTCAGGGCAAAACATACTCATCCAGCTGGTGTAGCAGACTGGGCTTTGGTTCCTATGACTGGTGGATCTATAGAGCAAGGGTTGCTAAGCCCAGATGGGATGCTTTGACTTAAGTGGGGCGAGAGCATCTTTGCAAAGGACCTCCCACCATGGATGGTTGAGGGTGGCTTTAAAACAGATACATAGGGAGATGGTTACCATAAACTGAGGAGAAGTAAGGGGACAGCAAAAGGTGCAGCAAATATGTTGACGGGAAGAAAAACAACCGCTGAGAATCTTACATTTTCCTCGTAAAAGCAGTATGAGGTGAGCCCGTCTCAAACAGCCATGCATGGATGCATGCAGCACAGTGAACAAGCAACAGGATGTGGAAGTCGGTGAGAGTTGCAGAGCTGTGGCCTCATTGAGATTGCAGCTGCATGGTGGAATAGCTCTCATAATTGAAGTGCTGGAGTGACCTCCAGGTGCTGCTGGCTCTTCAGGAAAGACAGGATGGACCAGCACAGAGGGACAGGTCATGTTCCAGGCAAAGGGATGGCTTGGATGCATGTAGCTTTGCCTTGGGAAGATCATTGATCTATGTCACTTCTTAAGATTCCACATCTGAGAATGTGCCTAGCTATTAAACAGTATAACAGCTAGTATTTTAGATGTTCAGACCATCAGGTTAATTTTAGGTACCTAGCATCCCAGGTGACCTTGATGTCATCAGTAGATGAGGAAGAGTCATAAAGGCATTTGTCAAGGGTTAGAGTAGCAACTGCAGACTATTACACATTGTTCTACCATAAATAGAAATACCATATAACCACACAGTTGATGCCATTTCCCTTTGCTCAACTCTCCTATGGCTCCACAGAATACATTTTGTTATGTAGGAAAGAATTTTGAGTCCAACTTCATGTAACACTTGCTTCAAATGGAAGAAAAGAAAGCAGTAGAAATTGTGCCTTTCATTCTTTCACAGCAAAGACATTCACAACAGAGTCTGAAAACTGCTGTACGTGTTAAATAACTGTCTGTTATAATGATGATGCAATCATCATACGTCTCCATTTTCTTTCCACTCTGTATAATTAGGCCTAATTGCACATACATACATTGGTGATTGAACTACGGAATGGAAACATTTGCTGTTTAATTATCTTCCATGTTGCTGCACATAACATTTGAAATACTGCATTTTATCTGAACATTTTAAAACAGCTGAACAAACACCTCAAAATTTCAAAGCTCAACAGCTATTTTCTACAGTTGGTCTATCATTAAATGTTGTCCGGGCCAGTTTCTCATTATTTATAACATTAAGTATTTTCATGAATTCAAGTGTAATTTCCCACTGATGTGCTCAGTAGTGACCATATATATAATAATCTATATTTTAATTGACCAAACTAATACATAGTTATGCTTATGTGGCTCATATTTACAAAATTTTGCAAGATGATGTGCAATTTTATGGTTGTTAGTCGTATGAAACAGCACTCACTAATACTTGAAGCCACAAGATGGACTAAATCTGTCAGAGCATTTAAGATTAATCCTTCTGGTTTATATAGGAAAAATAAGCAAAAATATATTTAAATTTTGTAGCTAAAACTGCACAACTACTGAGTATTAATCTGCTATTAAAATTTGGTGGTTCTAATCTGGCCACCTGTTCATCTTGCTATAAGTTTTAGATGTTTTTGTTTGGTTTGTTTTTTACAGTTTATATATTTATTTTACACATCTATTATCAGAATTCATCAAATACATTCTCAACACAGCAATAAAATTCCGACATAAGCTAAGTAATCTCCTAAAACAATTCTAAGCAACAGTTTTTGCTCCAAGAGCAAGCATGACCCCCTAAAAGGCATTTACAGGATGTGGCTGTTTTGTACAGTTAGAAAGGAATTTGCAGCATAGTACTCAAAATGACACATTATATAATTCACACTGAATGCTCTTCAGTGCAGATAATGGCCAAACCAGGTTCAGCCTGAATAGTCCAATTCACACCATGCAAGCAAACTATTTTCTAGCAAAGTATCCCACTGTTTTCATTCTTCTGAGTGGAGGACAAACTCCTCCACACAGGAACTCAATTTCTTCTGACATGGTCAACCTAAGTCTGGTAATGCTTATAAAGGCCTGTTCCCCCTGCTTCATAACAAAAGCAAAATATTGTTTGGGAAAAAGGACTTTTGTGTTGCCATGGAATCCAGCCATCACTGAAGGCCAAAATTAGAATTTCCTTACACATATTCTGCATCTTTACAATATGTAAACATGAAGACTCAAAATTAATAACATATCCATCACCAAATCTATTGCCAGATTACTTTGTGTGTAGTTATCACCACATTTATGTCACCACCAAATTTCAAACATTCTCAGACTTTTTTCAGCAGTGTTCTTTTTATTAAGTAATACCAATTGAGAAGATTCTAGAATCTCTCTTTGAAGATGAAAAAAAAAAAAAAAAAAAAACTCATTACACTAAAGCTTAGTTTTAGGTAATGTTTAATGAGCTTAGTATAAACAAACAGACTAAGTTCCACGATGCCCAAATAATTTCTCACAGACCTGCTCTGGCAAAATGTTCTGGGCACAGGCTTGCAAAATGTGACCTTCTGAGCAGTCTCAAAATTATTCTAGACAGAAAAGCACCTTTATTACTCCGACTCTCATTTTCAGATTAGAGGAGGGTAACATATGAAGTGAAAAAGGGAAAACATCACACGGCTGAGCTTGCAAGTGAGGTGAGTGCCAGACTCTGCAGAGAGCTCAACCTTTGGGCAGCAGAGCTGCCTTCCTTGAGGGAGCAGCTCCACTCACTTGGTGTGTGGAAATGTCATGCTGAATGTTCTGGATGTGGCATCGTATGTCAGCGGGGCCCATGCTGAATGGCCGATAGGAGAGACTTTGCCTTGTTAAATGAAAAAGTGTAATATGTCTGAAGCAATATGATTAATGAAGCAGCGGGAAACTGGTACCCCCTGCTAGCACTAATAAATTTGAGACTTCTACAGCCTATTTCATACGAAGAGACACTGATCATAACTTGTCATCTTGTGAGCACTTTAATATAAACTCTAGATTCATTACACTTTTACGGAAATTTAAATCAGCCTGGAGTGCAGACCTTCTTCATAATGAGCATGAAAATGCAGAGGGATTTTGATTATTACTAGATATTGGTGACACAGGGGTCCACAGCTTAATAATAAGAGGACTGGGAGCTATTATTGGGTTTCTCTAACAAGATTAGGTCAGAGAACTCTTTAAACACATACTAGGACTTTCCTAAAATCCCGGAAGTAGGACAACTTGCCATCTCATTAGAATCGTTTACACCACAAGTCTCTTTTTATGCCCTTTAAATCCTATAGGGCTGTAAGAATTAAGTCTATTAAATACTTCTTCACTGTATACAAACACTTGAGTCATCAGTTCACCTTCACATCTCTGTGTGATCATAAAACATAATCGCTGCTGCCTATCAGCTGCCTCTTGAAATTAATAATAAATCTCTGCCCCTGAACTTGCCAGCTACTTTCTTCAACAGTCCCTTGGTGAAAATGATATGGTGAGAAGGCAGAACTTACAAACCCTTGGAGACTATAGAGACCAAATTAAAAAATAATAATAATAATAATTTTGAGCTGATTCCGTCTTTCAGTAGCAATAATTTAGTAATCATAACCCTGAGGCTAGAAAAGAATTGCTGATACAAATTTTGGGACACCAGGAGGTCTTTGAGAGGAATGTTAATTTCAATAAAGCAGCACACATAACTAACTTCTTAGAAACAAACATTTATTTTTCTAGAAAACATTTTCCAGCATTTAAAACGTATGAGATTTGCTGCACTTTTTAATGTTTCCACAGCATTAATTCTATTAAAGATTTTCATTTTATTCTAACACTTGAATTAAACAAACATACAGCAAGGATGGGGCCTCTGGAGCTGTGAGGCAGAGCTGACTGCTGTGCACCTTAAAGCACCCAGCCCAAACTTGAGTCACTGCATCTGTTCAGTTCTAGTGGGGACTTCACATCCATCTCACACACACATCAAGTCAAGACAGTCCCATCACTGAAACATGAATCAGCAAGGGAGCTCATGGGACTGGAGTCAGAACAGACTTTTTAACATCATGGTCTCAAAAAAATCTTCTTTGGAAGAGCTGAATCTTTTTAGGTGACATGTGAATTCCCCAGTAGTATCCGTTCTGGCCTGCCTGCCTCAATAGGGTTACTTGCTTGCCTTGCACCCCCAGGTTTTAAGAAAGTTCCAGCAAGAGTTCCCATTTCTGATCTTCGGTTCATAAACAAAAACCCTGCCTCTACTTCACATCAGGATTTCTTTCACACCACTCCAAGGAACATGAGCCATTTAGGTATACAAGTTGAGGAGCCATGACTAGTAAGTCCCTTTGGTACTCTTTAACTGAGGTTGAAATAAGAAAATCTGAACTATTCCTTTTTAACCTCACTTGTCAAGATAAAACTTAAGTTTCCACCTGAAAACTTCACCAGTAGAACTTCCACCAGTGTAAGACAAATAAACACTGGTGAAGATAGCTTAATAAAAACCTCCATTCAGTGCAACCCCAGTAAAAAAGGCAAGGAAGTTTTAAAGATATGTAAGTGTAAAAGGATAGGGAACGACACAAGACAGCTCTGAAATGCCTCTGTAAAGACAATGATGTGCCTTGATTTAGAGTGAGACAAGAAGAAGGAGTCACCTCAATCAGAAACTGGAAAAATCCAGGTAAAAACATAGGGACCATTTTCTTTCTCTACAGATAAGAACTGACATAACAAATGTATATAAAATAATGCTTAGACTGACTTGGAAATAAATTTTCTGTTCTTCCTCACACTGCAGCAGCAGGTGGATTTCAAAGAAATTAAAGGAAGGCAATTTCAAAACCGGAAAGAAAAAGACAAAGATGATCTGAAACTGGAACTCTTTGTTAAAGAGATAACCAAGAGCCAGAGCTTACAAAATCAAGGAGTAGTTTGAACATTTACTTGCATATTAGGAATGTCTAAAGTTTAAATGACTAAAACAGTGTTGGAAAAAAAGTTTTAAACCTGCTCTAACAGACACACATGAAAGCTAACAATTGCATATATACATATATGTAAGACTAGAGATTGGAAAGAGTATTTTCTGTTTATTTCAGAATATTTAAACATAATACTGAAAGATCTACAAATGCCAAGATACACTTATCTAATATTCCTATTTTTTAATATATTTATACAGTCTTGGAATATGTATATATAAAGTCTTTATTAATGGCTGAAGTCTAAAGAGCAGCAGCTGATATAATTATTCAAGATAGAGGTGGGCCTGAAAGACAATCTTCAATATCAAGTCTGAACTTTCCCCACTTTTTTTGAGACTAGAAGACAACATAGGATGGCCATGTGATCTTTTCTTTGGTTAAAAAGCATGTGTCTGAGAGCATTTAAATTTTCCCAGAAATCAGTATTACAATATAGCCTTGCTGAAGATTGCAATAGAAAAATTGCCATAATGACATCTGATTGTAGATCTCTGAAATGAAAATGCTTTGATGACCAGAACATCCTGGGACAGCAAATTCCATCGTTCAATTTGTTTCATGCAACAAATAGGTCAGGTTAAAACTCTTTGTCAATAATTTTAATGGACATATTTTTGCTACAGTCCCTTGTTATACATGCTCTTTCAGTGCTTGTTATTTATTTTTGTTTGTTTGATTTTCTAAGGGTCAAATAACCACTTTTTATGCATTACTTTTTTATTTAGCCACAGTAAGTTCGTCTACCTTCTCATCATCTAATCAGTTGTTATTGTGAAGTCTTTGTACACTGTCACTGACCTTACTTAGGTAATAACCAAATGTGCAGATGAGTGAGCAGATATGAATGAGTTAACCTGTCCTGATGAACAGGATTTGTATGAAGCTTTCATACAAATAACTTCTAAAGGTCAGCTAAAAGTGCTTGAATTCATATATTCCAGATCAAACAAATTCAGCTTTGTAATCCCCAGTTTATAATTTCTGAACCATGATTACCAGAATTCTCTTTAGAAACCTTTTGAGTAAGCAAATTATGAATATTTCCTTCTATTTTCTTTCCTTTCCTCGCACTCTCTCTGTGCACTTAAATGGTAAATAGCAGCAGAGTGTTTATTTCACAGCTGGCAGATGTAATAGTCTGGTCAAAACGAGACTACAATAAATACAATCACTGTTTTTATGCAAGGAATACAGCAAGTCTCAAACACTGTTTTGCCTCCTTGTATCTGAATGTGGTACCAACGAGTCATAGTAGTCAGTATTCTAAGTGTTCCTCAGTCTGTGTGTCACAGAATACATCCTGTTTTTAAGACAATATTGGTTTATGCAGTTTCCTTCCACAATTTCTCAAAAGGTTTTTTGTTTGTTTGTTTGTTTGTTTTTGTATGAAATGCAGCAAAATGTAGGCCATTTAGTAGTAATTTCAGCCTCTGATTAAGTTTGTGGATTATGTAACAGGGAAAAAAATGAACAAGCCCTAAACCTGATCTGAACAGATCTTTTAGTAAAGCCAAAGCATGATATTAGAGCACCTAGTTTCTGTGCGTTACCCTTGCAGGTTGATGTCACAAATTGAATACAATTCCTGGTTGTTTTGTACAAAAAATTTAAGTAAACTTTGGACATTCCTTCCCCATATACGATCATTTACATCACATAGTGCACTGACGCTGCACTAATAAAAGAGAAAAAGAAATCTCATAGGCCTAGAAAGAAAAGTGGTCAAAAGAAGCCCACGACTCAAGTGTAAATATTATTTGAAGAGACTTAGCTCACAAGAAATATTGTGAGAGCAGCAATACCTAAACTAGCAGAAATGTTATGAACATCACTGCATATACAAGTGTATCATTTCCATATCAGAAAAATAATACAAGTAATATCTGCATTCCCCTGTAACTATAGCATATGCCTTTTTACACCCCTTTTATGCTCCATTTTAGTGAGTTAAGCATTTAACTATTTTATTCAGACTTCTGTTTTCAAATTTATTTTGCTGAATCTGCTGCTAGGAATTTGCTAGTCTTTTCACTCCAAAAATGATGGCCATAGCCTGTTGGGAAAACTGTGATCTCATTTATCACCTTGCTTCCCTCCCAGAGGGAGGGGCTGTTTTCAGCTTATTTGAACGACAGTGAAGTTTTGCAGAAATGTTGTATCATTATTAATTTGTTGCAACTATACAGGAAGCTACCAAATACATGGAATAAACACAATGTATAAGACCGCCCAATGAATCCCTGTTTCAGACTACATACATTTTGCACTCTTGATAGGAATTGGAAACCTGACACCTGCCTGCACCACCATCAGCTGTGAGATTAGCCCCCAAAGGCCGCTTCTTGTGGTGCTTTGGGTGCTTCAGTTCCACCAAGATAAATTCTGATGAGATATACATGACAGTGGTCAGTTAACGAAACATATGGCCCAGAGAAGTTGTTGTGTCTCCATCCCTAGAGATACTTAGAAGTAAAATGGATGAGGTCCTGAATAACCTAATATAGTTTTCACATTTGTGATGCTCCTTGCCAGAGGTTGCACCAATGCACCCTGTTCTATGAGTCTGTGATAATTTTCTGCTAATAGAGTTAGCCCTATAACCTCCAGCCCTCTAAAATATGCCTAAATTTATCAGATTTTTTTTTTTACAATTTAAGTAGTAGAAACATCCAGCAGTTAACAATTAGGTTTTATAGTATTAGGGTGAATTCCTTGTTCGTACTAAAAACAGTCATGTAAATACAAGTAAGGAATTTGGCCGTTTTTTATTTAATTCCCCACTTGTCAAAATGAGGATGTAGCATTATCCCAACTTAGAACACACCGCAAGGCCAGTATTTGAGCAATTATGGCACATGCTGTGCTCACTGAACATAACAGTGCCCATGCAAGAAATATGCGTGGAACTATACAGCTTCAGGAAAGGAAGGAAAAAATGCTAAACATATAAGTGATCAGGAGGGAGCCATTTCACCAGTCTACAGACATCTTAAAACCTTGCAAATTGCTAATATTAAAGTAGTACTACCTAGCCTAAAATTCAGCTCTTTGATCTAATAAATACAGTAAAATTATAGCGTTGATCTTCTCTGCTAGTAGTTTACTCTGAGGAAGAAAAAGCTGACATAAAATCGTTATTACTGAAAAAATAGATAAGCACAAGGTCATTTATTCATTAAAAACACAATCTTCTCACATTCATTTTTATATATGCATTGCATATGATATCTTACAGATTTATTGTTTATACAATTAAGTGATTGCCCAGATACGAAGGATAATTTTTATACTGATGCATGCAAATATATTCAAAAGGTATTTGAAAATACTTTCTTCTTCCTAATCCAAAACATGTATTTTGGACCTGAAATACTTCCATATAAACAGACTATGGGCCTGAATTGCATCTCGTGAAAGGCAACACAATTCTAAACAACTGCAGAGCCTGCCAGTATGGAAGGTATTGCCAATACAGAAAAGCCAGAGGTAATGGTGTGAATCACACACACATACATTAGAGTATCAGAGCCTTATTTTTAACCCAGGGGAAAAAAAAAAAAAAAACACGCATTTGAATCTGACAACTATATGAACTATATCAACCTTTCAAGGTCAACAGCCCATATGCAGCAGTGCTTGTTGCTGATGTAAAGCATTCATTTATTAATGAATATACAAGGAGTTACAAGTTTATTTTTACAGCTTCTTCACAGTTTAAGGATTTTCACTGTATTTTTTTATAATCAAAATGTTGTCTTCATTTTAAGACATGACAGCACAATCTTTTATTCTCTTAGCAATCAAGACAGCATTTGATTTAAGTGAAAATTGGTTCCATAATGGAAAAATTTATCATAATTTTGTCAATATCATCCCTGAGCAATTGCATTTAACTATACACATTAGTCCTTGTTGAGTAGCATTGGAAAATGTATTTCAGTTACTGTGGATCTTTTCCTTTAATGGTATCAGTGATTACAGTCTCTGCACTTCTGTCTTACTTTTCTCCATGTGGCCAAGAAGAAAAAAGCATGTCTTGAAAGTAACAAGACCCACTTTTTCCCAAATTCCTCCTCAAATCCCTTCCCAAATTGCCAGTGATAGAGATCAGTCTGTATTATGAGCGCCAACAGTGACACCCAATGGTCAACTCCAAATTATACTTTGAAGAATGCCCAGGGAATATGAAGAATATCTCCTCAATAGCTCAAATTACTAGTTCACAATGAATTTTCTGTGTACATACTCTTCACTATGACCTCATGATAAATATGACAAAGTTAGAATGGTAAATTAATTTGAATTTTGCTTTCATTTGGATCAATAATAACTAGTGATAAAAACAAGTAACTAATAGAGGGAAGTAGCAGCTTAGGGATCTTGTCATACACTGGAAAAGATGATGAATTTTTAAGACTGTGAGACAGGACAATTTTCCTCAATGATGCAGAAATTTGGATTACCTATGACACTTTCTAAAAGTTTAATGACCTTCTGGAATAGAAGGGAAGATCAGCCCACTGCAGTCATTGATGGACTAGCTATCCACAGACTTCAACTGCACTGTATAATTTAGAGAATAGTCTTCTAAAAATAGAAGTAATTACTGCTTGTACATTTCCACCTTTTGTCTTGAAGAACTGAATTCTGTACAGAGGAACAAGTAGTAACACACATGAAATAATCCACAATTCCCATAGTAAAAGTTATCTATGACAACACATTGGTAGACTCCTAGAGGGTGTACAGCCTAAGTCAAAGGTATGTACCTAAAAACAAATCACAAGAGTTAGAGTCTCTCCTTCCCATAAGCATAGATTCAGATGAAAATGTTTCAAAAGTATGCAGGAGAAAGTAAAGAGGGTCTCACATATTTTCCAGTTATAATTATGATGAACACATCCTCTGTGTGTTAACTGATTGGGAATTTGGGGTAAAGCATATGAGATTTGCGCTTTCATAATACAGTGTTTTGAACCAACACAGTGATTGCTAAACTCAAGTGAAAAATACATGATAGCAGGAAATCCTCAGTTTTCTTCCAGTTGGTCTTCAGATCTGAGCTTTTAAAAACTGATACAAATTCCCTGATGATCCTTTTTGATTTTTATCTGAAAGACACAGTCAATAGGTTCCCATTCAGCAATTTCCACAGTGAGATCAATCTCTGCACCCACCAATAGCTGCTGAGCAACATGAAGATTAACACTGTAGATGTATTTTGAACTCCAGGGCAATGTAGCAATCAATTATTTAAGTTAATATCTCAAATAGAGAATTCAAGACTGAACACTGATTTGCAACTGCATTGCCATTTAAATATATGAATTATATATAGCAGCACCCTCACTTGTAGAAGAGTACATACTTTTGAATTTATTATTGCTGCCCAAGTAATCAATTTCATATTTGTTCTCATATATCATGTACATACATTAGACAGAACACTTATTAATATCTTCCCATAAAATGAGGACTTTAATAATTACATTTTAAACTTCACATACTCTTTAACATACATTTTTCATATATTCAGGGTCCACAGACAGCAATACTCCTTTACTCCCTTCAAAGTAGATTAAAAAAATAGGTAACATAAGCAATCCATTACTTTCTTAAAAAATTTACTTAGGGGAGTTTTGAGGCAGTAGTTTGTAAGGAAGGGCAGATCACACTGTCAGTCCACACAAACCTGTGTACCCATTCTGCCTGCCTTTACTCACACCATGCTAGTATAGAAAGCATTTCAATTGCCTTCTGTGATTATATCAGAGGCAGTAAGCAGATTTGCCATGGGTATTCAGCAGTAACAAGTCCAAATGCATTCACGTCCTATCCAAATCTGGAGTCTATTCAACATTCAAGCATAATAAAATGTTTCTGCATCTCAAAAGACATTTCTAATCATGATATTTAATGAGAAGACATAAGACTCAAGTGCTTGACACAATAATAACAATATAATAATTGAAATAACAATATAATAATTGCTTCAAATAACAATAGAAATTAGAGCCATAATGCTGAATTCCTCATTAAAATAAATCTGTCTTTAAGATCAACTGATCTGATACAAAATCAATTTTATCAGAAAAACAGTAAAACAGGATCTGTGATAAAACATTAATGGCATTTCTAAAGGTAATTCTGACCTGTTAAGTAAATTATACATAAAGCACTGAGGGTGATGCACCAGCTTTTCCCTGAAGATTAACTGTACCCAGTGAATTGCTTTTGGGAAGAGACATTTCATGTTACTGCTGAGTGAAATGGTCAGTAACAGGCCAAGTTCCAACTGGGCCAAGCAATACCGGCTCAGCATCAACACTGGAGCTAATGACTGTTTTTGACACCAGAGTAATGCAATTTGCAGGAATTTCACACCACAAAGCAGCAGGGAGTTACCAGTCCAAAAAAATTACATGATCAACTAGGCACAACAAATCCGCGCAGACAAGGCGCCATCCACCCCACGGACTGGAGACTCCAGCTTGGCAAGGAGATGCACAAAGCCTGGCGGCAGGGGCTTCATCATGACCCAGTGCCCAGTTCACCCCATGCAAGGGGACATGGAGCAGCAAAGCAGCACGATGCCAGCAGCTCCATAGAGCCAGGCTATCATCCTGCTTCAGCCCCGTGGTTGCATGTGAAGGCATCCTTCCCCACTGCGTCCACAACGCATCTTGCTTTGCTTTCATCCAAATCCACGAGGCTTCATCATCTCAGGCATTTCCATATCTGACATCTGCTCCAGGTAATCTGAGGGATGCAAGGATGTAAGCAAGGATAAACTGGTGTTTTTCTTTGAAGCCCATGATAGGACCTTTATGCTGTTGTTGGCTTTTTCCTGAGAGAACTATGCACAGCTTCTCCTCACAACTTTACAAGCAGTTAACAGGAGGAGTGTAAAGCTCTAGAATAGAGTATGCAGATAAGCACTAGTGCTTATCTGAACTATAAATCTACTAAGAATGGAAAATGTACAAGAATGTAAAACAGAAGAAATAATGCAACCACGGTTAAGTGTATAATAATACATATCAGTAAAGCCAAAATCAAACTCAAGAAGGTGTTCTTCAGCAGGCATAGAGACCACACACTGAACTTACCTTTTAAGAAGCCAAATGGGATCCTGTCTTTTGGCAACTGCAATGAGATTCATTCTGGCTTCAGGTGACCTATTTTCACCTGATTGAAAACTGCAATAGAAGAATGGAAATGAGGAGGAAATGGGGTGGGGGGAGGGGGAAGGGATGAGTCTGAGAATAGGCCATTCACCTTTTTTTTGCACTTCTACTTTTAATTGCATTCCTACTTTTTTGCGTAAATCTGAAAAGGACACAGAGCAGACAAAACAGATTTCCCCCCATTTTCACCAGAATGAAAATACAAAATACAAACTTATTCTTAAGTTTCAGCATAGTACTTCAGGTTTTGGTGTTCACATACATAACTTCATTCATGTAAATGTTTAGCTATTCACCTTAGCATGTTTGTATTTACTTGTACTTCGATAATATTTTCACTGTTGTTTTGTTGACTGAAGAGTGAAGCACATTAATAAGCTAAGTAACTTGATAAAGTGAGTTAAGTAACTTCATAAGGCCAGGTAATGAATCAAGGTGCATAAATATGGCGACTCTGTGAGTCCAAAGTACTGATAAACAGTTGGATTAAAGAGTTTCCTTTTTTTTTAATTCTAGAAAAGAAACAGACTATTTATTAGCAGTGTTGCTAGTTCCCAAAACTAAGTACATTTATACAAGTGCATTTATACAGTGTTGGGGGAGGTATGTTATTGGAAGCAAGCATTATCACTAATTATTTTAATGCTACATTAAATTAATTGTATCTCAGACTACACAAAGTGAATAAAACACTTGGAGACAAACCAGAAGGAAACTTATGTGAGCAAGTTTAATTTCATTTTGTAAACTTTTCAGAAGAGCATCAAGTAAATGAAGATTTATTTAGCCACAACAGATTTCAGAAGTCACTACAGAATATTTAATTGATTCTCTTTCTTGGCAGGAGATCTACTTAGTGCTTGAAATAGAATCTGCCATATAAAATTATCTTTGCCTTGTAACAGTGTAAATTCATATTTGTGATATCCCAACTTATCTGTGTCTAAGTATTAGCATTTTCTTCTGGACTTCAGCATTCATATATAGAAATACAATGTTGATATCCCTTACTAGATAAACAGAGAAAGTTCGAAGGATGATCACATCTGTAAAGAGGACTAAACAAAACAGATCCCAGTAACCTAGAGAAGAAATGACCAAGGAAGTAACATAGACATCCATAAAACCATAAGTGGCATGCAGAAGGTAAGTAACAAATGACTGTTTACTGTTTCTTATATTATAAGGACAAGCAGGTACCCAAAAGGAAGCACTTCTGACACACACGCATTCCCATAGAAGTGCACTGTGTAAATCATTTTCCTGTGTTGTGGAGACCCAAATATATTTTGGTTAAAAACAAAATTACACTGATATATTGAATATATTGATATCTGTTCAAAAAAGCAAACAACAAAAACAACTAAGCTCCCTGGGAAGTCCATAGTACTTTCCAAAGATGGGGAGACTGTAATTAATTTAGGAGGAAATGATCAGTCTATACTTAGTCTTTTGTGCTTCTCCTTAGCATGGACCAGAACCTTAGTTATATGTGGTGAACTTAAAGATTTTGTACTTTCAGAGGCCAGATTTCTGGCAGTTGAGAGCTAATCAGTTATATTTAGAGTGATTGATATAATGCTCACATGGCCTTTCATCATACTCAAAAAGCTTGTAATCTTCATACTTGTGGAAAAAAGAATAAAATAAGGTAAATGCTTTCAAAAATAACTCAAGAGCCAAATCAACACCAACTAGGGCATTTCTGAGAATTTATATGACAGAAAAGAAGTTTAAAGCTTGAAAGTCAGTACCAAAAAAGGGAATTTAGATGTCAACGCTACAGCCCTCTTCAAGTGCCCACCTCATTTCCCACCTGCTGAAGCAATCACATAATGGGAATGCTTCAGTACTCATATTGCAGAGAAAAATCTCAAGAGCCACTTGATTTAACAGAGGATTGTCAAGATCCAGCTTCTGGTTCCTACCCCAAAGCTTGTTCTCTCTCTTATACGCATATATCAAAGGAATGGAGGACTGGGTAGAAAGAAGAACCCACTGAACAAGTAATAAACTTTTGCATCGTCTGTGGCGCCCTCTTTTGACTTGCTTCAGACACATGCGCTGACTTCAGGTAGCTTCTTGTTATGCAGGTTGGGTAGTTACTGTACCCTTCCAAAGTTAAAATATGCTGTATATAGAGTCTGGACATCTACATATTTGGGAGTCTGCTTCAGGTCAGGTAGCAAAGCAGCAAGCATTGTTCCTGCTGTGTCCTAGATCCTAAACCCCACTTTCAGTGACATAAGTACTTCGATTTTTTGTTGTTGTTCTTTTAAAGATAGTTTAAGCCTTGCATAGAAAATTAGGCAACATACCTGATCGCACCATCTCCAGGCGTTTAAATACCTCCAAAAATCTGGGCACATTAATTCTGTAGGTGTATTTTGTTGCCTAGGCATACCCTAACATTTCTTTTAGCAGATTATTACATCTTAGGAAATAAGCACACATTTTAATACCAAAGTCCTCCTAAAGATCATCAAGTTAGACCATGGCTGCGGACTATCCAAAACTCACACAAACTTCTGAACAGAGAAAACTATTTTAGCTGTAGTTTACATCACAGGATGCCTCAGCCTTATCCTATTCATTTCACAGCAACAGGATCTATTGATACTGAACTCTAAACTGTAGAGCTTCTGTTCTGTGAGTGCCACAGCCACAGTAGCACTGAGCATAAGTGAAAGTCAAAAAGGACAAGCTTACACTCTAAATCTAATAAGCTGTGCTACCAAGAGGTTAATGAGAGGTTTCAGAGACCTTGAAGTGTGACAATTTAATACCAGAGTTTACGCTAATTGTATGGCTGATTTATATACTAAATCAGTGTATTCGGCAGTATAAGGAAATAGAAGTGAAAAAAAATGACAGGTTTGCGTGGTACTTTTTAAAGTTAGGACAGGAATATATATCAAATTTAAGTTACTATGTGAGAAATTTGCTGATTACCTACATTTTCTCTACTCCCCTTCCCCAGGTTACTTAGGGAATAACTTTTAAAATCAGCATTAGGGAAACAGTCCTCAGAGCCCACCTATGCTTTAATGAGGGTAGCTTTATGCTAGGTGTCAATTACAAGCCACTCTTCAATTTAGCAGGAGCTAAATATAAAAATTCCAAGATCTTATTTCAGCTTTGTTTGCAGTGTTATTTTCAATATCAAAAAAAATCAATAAGAGGAAGTTATTTTCAAACTGTAAAGGGCAACAATAGGGGAGAAAAACACTAAAAGATTCTCTATGATAATAAGCCACAAAAGAACAAAGAAACATGCCTGCTGTAAGGAAAGTAAAGAGAAGCATTGCTGAAGGTAAAGAAAATAAGGGAATGGAAATGGAGGAGCTCACCATGAAACTGGAAAGTCAGAAGGGGAGTGTAGGAGAACTGCATGCTGAGTTAAGTGATACAGTGAACTCCTGGATTTGTGCTCCTACAAATGCTAGGATCTTTCTCCATTGCCCATATTGCTTCAAGGGAGATGAGACCAGTATTTCTCATAAAAAACACAGACACTTCACGTCCACCTCACTTGCGCCTCATCCCAGACTTCAATTCTCTTGGTGATTTGGGAGAGAATCCCTCCCTTTTCTTCACCATGCACCAGTGTCTCAATCCTTCACTAAGGTTGTGAGTCTTTATCAAAAAAAGTATTACTTCATTTAAATGATAGGAAAAAATCTTTATCAATGCTTGCTGTTTTGATGCCACCAGAATAACATTTTGTTCATCTATCTGCTTTAGCAAGTGTGTAAAACACATGCTCTTCCCCTCAAGTTCTGAACCCCAAGTTAGTGCTGACCATCAAGGAAGAATCTGTGATGCACTAGCTAGAAGACAGACTCCAGCTACAGGGCCCCACATGTTGACAAGTTGGTGCACATTCATTATTATTTAGTTATTTCAACTATCTCAAAAAATGGAATCAGTAGGTGCCATTGCACCAAGGAGGAGTAAGTAACATGTTCTCTGGCAAAGGCTGTTTCAGAAAAAGGAAGCAAAATGAAGCCCTTTGATGCCACAAGTGTTTACAGGCATTCTCCAAGCCACAGAAAGTTTTTCTTTCCAAAACAAACCATTAAAGAACCCATCTGAGATTGAACAAAGATTGATGTATTTTGAATTATGTGTCAAATCATGTCTGAATTAAGCGGGCACTTAATTCACCTCCCATGTGCGTTGACAGTTTTCTTGTTTTCAAAGACAGTGTAGGAGTAACTCATATTCCCACCTGTCTGGAGTGAAATCCAAGTGAAACTTTAAGCCCTCACCATTATTAGGTGAGTTTTCTTACTATCAGTACTCCTTACGTTAAAAAGTACATATATATTTCAGTATTTTCATCTTAAAGGACTCCATTTTTACCACAAACCTGTCAGTCAGAACAGAAAGGTGCTCTAGAACACTCGACTTAATCAATTATGGGGGACGAAGACTAAAAAGCAGGGTGCATCACAAGTTAAAGGTTCAAAACAAGGGATGTGGAGGAGAAACTGATGACAGCATTGAGGACTGTGGGACTGTGTCAGCCTCCACAGCCAGAGCCAAACAGGAGCCAAGAGAGTCTTTTCAGCTGCACTGGGGTAAGGAAGCTTTTTCTATATCCTTTGAGCACATAAATACCAGGGAAGTTTGCAGTACTCATCCCAGGTTCAGCCTGGGAGGAAGAGGTGAGATTCCATGCTCATCAAGTCTCATGCATCCTGAAGCACAGCTGTGATGCACCAGCCATGACATCCATAAATTACAGACTTTTAATCTGCATGATGCCACAAAGGGATCTTGAAAACCCATAAAACACAGTTACTGGTGGCACAGTTTAAAGGGTTATATATTATTGAATGTATATTATAGCCAACTGCTCTTAAAGTGTAATATGTACTCATGTTGAAAAGAAGTCTACAGAAGAGTTCAATAAAGTTGTAAGCAAAAGCACAATAATGACTGTATATCAGAGGGAGCCTAAATGGACTGCTTGGAGCAGAGCCAGCCTCCAGCAGCCTGTCTTTCACCAACGTTGTCTAGAGAGAGCTCTCTTATGGCATTGCTGTTCTACTGCCACTAGAGAATAAAAAGTAATTTACAGACCCACTCCTTTCAATTATCAGCACAAATTATCCTCACTAGAGATACTCCTGTGCTTTGAACTACTACCTTGGACTGTTATCACTAGCTGCTTAAAAATTTGCTCGGCAGGGATCATAAATCCAGCCCACTATAGGCATCTGCTTGTCAAAAAAAAAAAAAAAAAAGTAAAAATAAGACCAAGGCTCAGTAGCTTTGCATTAACACTTCTCCCAGCACACATTTTCTTATTTTAATTACAAAGTCTTTGGATCATTTCAAAATGACAAATGAAACTGTTCTTAACAAAACACTTTGTAGACTGCGCCTTAGCTCTCTTACTTAACAGATTTTTCAGTGCCAATTAATCTCAAGGGCAGTTTAGTGGGTTTTGTTCAGTGTTTTAGATGAGCACTGGTTATAACTGTCGTGTCAGGTTGTTAGGTTTAGCAGCACTTTTGAGAGAGTCGTTGCACATTAATGTAAAAATCAGTATCCTCTTTATATACCTATTACTTCAGCAGAATATATTTCCAAATGCACTGCTGGCTTTGTAGCTCAACATTTAAACTTCTTTGAGGACCTCCAAAAGATCGTAGGAGAAAAAAGAAGCAGATGGGTAGTTACCAGTTGGTGCGAAGGAGTATGGAGGATGCTACCTACCTCTAAATATAAAAATAACTTTTTATAGCACTATGATGTCATTAGTCCTTTACATTTTAGTACGTGCAAAGACACAACCTTCTATCCTCCATCTAGAAATCGGGCAATTCTGAAGTTTGCAGCTAAATAAAGCATCCTAACACCAGAATAATAAGTTTAAAAAATTAAAATTATTTTCTTAATGAAAAACAAAAGCAGATGATCAAAAGAAAAAATGATACTTGACCTCTGCTCCTCAGCAAGTGACACGTTTTAGCTCATTTGAGATTACTGCTCATCTCACTATAATTTCCATAAAATGTCCTTTTTTTTCCTAGTGAGTAGTAGTTCCAAATTACAGCATTAAAATTACCAAGGAAACATGAGAAAATAAGTCTCAAGGGCAAAAAGTTTGTCTAGTTCAATTACCACATCAGCTTTAAAATACAATTTCAAATCCACTTTAAAAATACATGACTTTCCTGCTATTACCACCTCATGCTGTTGCATATCATTATAACAGCCTGGTTCTTTCCGGAACAAGAGTGGCACAAGAGTGGTAAGAAATGTCTGTCTTGCAAGCTGTCAGAATTTGATTTAATTACAATCTTTAGCTGCATCTTGCCATAACAGGAAAAATCAGTCAGCAGGGAAGCCCTCCTCGCTTTGAAGTCATCTGATCATAAAGTAGCAGTAATACCTGCCAAAGCCATGCCCAGCTATCCTACTAGCCACAGGGAATCCCGTTTCCTAACGCCCTGCTCCATCTAGGCTAAAGTTGCTTTCACAAAACATGTTTTTAATATATTAAGACACATGCAAGATATCAGCCATTATAAATTTGGCATGAAGTGATGATGTTCTGCTTAACTCTCCCCTAAAATATATTCCCCCAGATATCCCTGGCAGTACCGTTTTTATGCCTCTTTAGCACATTTGATTCTATGCATCCAGATCAAACACCAGCTTTGTTGAACAACCTGCTCTGTGTTATTGTTCTAAAGTATCTTTTGAGAATTAGCTGTCACTGCTGGATTTTGTACTATGGTTTCAGAGTCTTATATCTTGAAGTCTTGTATATGCAACATGAAGAGGGTACTATTCAAGTTTCCAATATGTAAAACAATAAGTATAATAAATATGCAGTCATGTTACCTCCAAAAGCAGCCAAAACAGCTGAACAGCTAAAGGTTAGAGGCCAAACTCTAGGACTGAGGTCAATCTGATACAACAAGCAACAATAGGTTTCATATACTACCCTTAAGACTCACAATATTACTCTCTGCAGTTTGCCAAACAGCAGTCCCTCCTTAAAACATGCAGTAATCTTTTTCTCTGTCAGTTAAGCACCAATAACTCCAAAAAGCTGAAATATGAGAAGAGATTTCACATGCAGAAGACAGTCACTAGTAATAGAAAGCCTAGTAGCATCTAAATGAACAATTACACTTCTGCAAATAAAGCCTTAAAAATGACAGATGAAATCAAATCTAAGTCTGGGTTTACCAACCGTATTTTTATCATCCCAAGCTGCATACAAATACATATTCCATGAGAACACATTTAGCAACACCAAGATGTTTCAACAGTAGAGTAAGCAGCAACAATTTCTGAAACACGCATTTTAATACATCAGTGCACTGCCACCAACAACTCAGTGGAAACCACCATTCTATCCATACAGTAAAAGAAAAGAAAAACTTTACATAAACATATATCCACACTCATATACATGTATCCACATATATCCACACCCATATACATGTACTCTAATGTTGACATTGTTTTCTATAAATCAGTGTTGAAACCCATGCTGTGTCCAGCTCCATCTGCTAAGACACTAAAGCATGTGGGATACACAGAAAAAGTCAACAACTGCAACTGCAAAGCTTTGCATGTGATGAGAGTTTTGAAATGTCAGAAAAGAATTGAAGAAAGAAGCATTTAAAGAGGTACATGAAATACTGAATAATAATAATAAGTAAACAAGTAAGGAGACACAAGCAGAAGCCCTCTGTTGTGTTTGTCTTCCTGTGAGAGCAAAGTGAGCCTCACTGACACTAAAAAGGAAGGTGGCACTTGCCTTAGAAGGAAATAGTGTGGAACTCATCGCTGCAACACAGAATGGACCTTAGTGAGATTCTGAGTGAACAGGAGACTTAACTTGGGCCTACAAATCAGAACTACTTGAGATTTTTGGATAACAACATGCAATGCAAAAATCTTGTTATCTTGCAAGTAAGTGCAAAATTACCAAAGTAGACTCACCAACAAATCTAAGACTTAGGAAGTTCCACCTCCATGTGGGGAAGAACTTCTTTCCTGTGGGGGTGACAGAGCACTGGAACAGGCTGCCCAGAGAGGTTGTGGAGTCTCCTTCTCTGGAGATCTTCAAAACCCGCTTGGATACCACCCTGTGCCACGTGCTCTAGGTGACCCTGCTTGAGCAGAGGGGTTGGACTAGATGATCTCTAGAGGTCCCTTCCAACAGAAACAGAGAAGATTTTACAAAAGCTACCTTCTGTGCTCAAATGGATTAACGAGAAGGATGGATTACAAGTCACTACAAACAAGTATTTTGAGAATTGTTTCCTTTAGTTTTTAAACTGGGAGAGTCTAACTTTGCTACTTTCTTTGTTGCCATTTTAGGTAGTATCAAAAAGAAGAAAGGTTAAGCTTGGGCACTGACACATACACAAAGCTTGAAAAGGAAGAAAAAAACACAAGCATCGCAGAAGACATTAACGAATATTTAGCTTGTAATACTAAAGCTCTTAGTAGAGGGCACTTACTAAGAAATAATTTCCTCAGAGGTTAATGGTCCAAGATGCAGCTGTGGTCCATTAACTCCTCCCAACTGGTCATTAATTGGCAAAAGAACGATAATCCAGTTGTGATTAACAGCTATTCATTTAGCTCTTTGGATACTAAGCCAATTTTTTCACACACAAACATTAAAACACAAAGAATTTACCTTGTCTGCTTCTTCAATTTAAATCAGAGTAGACAGAAAGGAGAATCACCATGTGCAAAGAATCACCATCATTAAGTCATCAACAGCTGCATTTCACCAAAATAAATATTCTGCTTTATCTAAGATGCCCACCCACCCTCAAAAAAATCCAACAAGGATGCCCTAACAATGAAAAAGGGAGTTTAAGGAGAAAATATATATATATATTTCTAAAGGTAAGAATTATACCAAATATGCCAAAGAAAGATTAAAAGATAGAGATAGACTGCATAGAGACGACCTCCCATTGAACTGTGAAGGGCCACAGCCCCTTTACCACAATCATAATGTGTAACCTTGCAGATGTTGCTTAGTGGTAATATCATAGGAACATAGTTTGGAAGTACTTTGAGAAATCTAGTCCAATCTCCTTTTCAAAACAGGGCTAACTTGAAAACTGGACCAAGTTTGTGCGGGGCCAAGTCAAGCAAAGTTCTGAAAGTCTTCAAGGATTCACTGCCTTTCTGGACAATCTGTTTGCAGTCATTGCCATTAGAAAGGTTTTTTTTTTCCATGGAATATATCCTCCCCTTATAGAAAAACAGCTCACTTTTTCCCTCTTCTATTGCTGTTTAGTTAGGGGGGTTTTTAAATGTAGATAAACAGATTAAATAAGATTAAACAATGTTACACAGATGAGTAAGCTGACATTTTGACACAGATCAGATAACAACTGAAGAACAGAAGAGCAGTGACCAGCTGAAAACTGATTATTTTGGGAATAGGGTAACTTTTGGGCATTGTGGCTATGGCAGCTTCGAGTAACTGCAAAGCTACAGCCTTGGACTGTATGTCCTGCCGGAACTCCACACAGAAAGTTCTCTAACCTCATTCATGTTCTCTACTGCACTGTAATAAATATAATATTGTATAACATTTTATAGGTATCATGCATATGTATTATAAATTTAACAACCATCACCATCCTTCTAAATATGCTCATTACTTGCAACCGTTGATTGGAAGAAACTGCTGGACTACATTCCCTGGAATTTGGTCTGTTCTCTACAACAGAGAGAAAATTTCAGTTTAATTTTGGACAAGGAGAGACCCAAAGGTAGTATGAGCTTTGAAGTTTTAGGTGTGAAATGAGGTTCTTGCATACTGCCTCGAAACAAATGTATTTTGTTTACAATTCTGATTGAATGATTTTAAAAAAGGCACCTTGTCATTTGCATATATATTCTTTTCTGCTGTCTGAGATGCATCTGTTTACTTTAGTGTCCAAATCAAGTTTATGGTAATATATTCCGTCAATGTTTTAGAGCCAAAATAACTGAGGAAAAGAAAGATGTTTAATTTGTGAAATGCATCAACAGGATTGCCAGTGAAATTCTGACTCCAGACTGTTTATATCAGTGAGGATGTAGGAAGTGGAATGAACACAGCTTGAATTTCAGATAAATCACTGAGCAGGCTGTGTGGGCTGCTAAAAAATCTTGCTTTGACTTATTAACTGAACACATCCAATCTGGAGTCATCAATAGAAAAATAAATATGGGACTCCAAGATGTCGTCTTCTCAGAACTAGTTTTCCAACCCTGCCATACCTGATTGCTTTATAGAACTGCTGTCTCTTCTTTTGATGTTATATATGAACATATACTTGTATTTTCTCCAAAAAGTAAAGATGGTCTTCCCCATCCAAAAAATAAGGAAGAAAAAATAAGTTAATTGGCATTAGATACAGCATATCCAGCCCTTCCTGTTCAGCATGTCCCTTTTGCATGGAGCCATTCAATATTTGTAGCTCAGAGATACTCCAATCAGGATTGTAGACACATGAGATGCTCGACATGAGCTGGCCATGCAGCCACGTGAGCATGGTGCTGAGCCTGAACGACAAAGTCTTGTCCTCAGCACAACTTATTAGCTGCAGTTTAGCACCACATTAATTACAGTCATGTGTCTTTTGGTAAGAAAAGAACAGGAGCAGAACTAGCTCCCAGCTGCTTGCAAAACATCATGACAACGCATTCATTAAAACCTTGGTTAGGACAATTAGCTTGGAAGTAGGAGATGTGCATTTCAGCTCCAATTAGCACTGAAATATAATTAGTTCAAATACAATTAATCAGACATGCCCAAAGGCACATCTTTAAGCATCTGGAGAAGTCTGCTGGCTGTAATTGAGGTACTTTTAGACTTCATGCAGTTCTTGGGCTAGATGGCAACAAACTGTCTCTCAAGAAAGTAAAATTTGGACTTATGTCCTAAACAACTTTCTTCCTGAAGGTCCAACCCCTAACTCGATGGTCTCAGCCCAGGCCAACATCACTGTGCTGGGCAGCTACGCAATTGGAAGTCCAGGAAATACTGCCACATGAGGAGTGTGAAACAGCAGAGTGAGCTGTGTGGAAGGGATGGATTCCCGAATCAAAAAACACACTTCTCCTCTCTAACCTTGTCTTGTGATACGGAAGCTCAATTATCTATCATAAAACATTGATACTAGGAATTGTTTTGCATTCAGAGCTCTAAAAGTTATATACTTATGACTTAGCCACGAATGAATCTAAGCACAGTTTTATTGTTATAAAAATTACATGACACAGGGAGAAATATCAACAAACTAACATGAAGTGTAAAAAGTTGACCTTATATTTAGAACTTGCTGAATCATACTACTACCAGTTACTACATTTCTTTAACCCAGTTCTATAATTATATTATTCCAGAGTTAAACCCAGCAGCAAATAAAACTACATCTCTAGTTCCCAGAGGCCCTTCTACTTACCCACTAACTTGATTACACTGGTAGTACAGTCAGGGCCTGAAGATAAAATCAGGGTAATAAGAGAGGAACTGAGTTCCTCCCCGCAAGGGAGGACCTGAATAAGAGGGGGAAAAAATGGCTCATCTTGCTGTTTTTGAAGACTACAAGCACCACTGTAGATGTACACTTGCTAGTCACCTCAAGGCATATTGCGGCAACCTCAACAATTAGTTTAATGAAACACAACTCTGAGAACCAAAAGGTAACAAGGCTGGTATACTACGCTGTAAAAAGAACTTTTGACCTGTCACCGGCAGATTTATTTCACTTTTAGCAAATATTTCCAGTGTTCAAAATAAATGTTGAAGAGCCGCCACCTAAGAAAAGACAAGTAGCTTTCTATTTACTGATCCAAGACCTGAAACACACTCTATAGGCACCTGGCACTCAGGAAAGTTTAACATTTTGTCTAAAATTAATGTTGATATTACATAAAAATATTTCAGGAAAATAAAAAAAAAAAAAGGAGCATACAGGAATTGTGCTTGAGACATTTCTATAGAAACAAACTACTGAAAAATTCAACCTCCACTGAGTTTCCACTGTTAATCCAGATGACCAGACCTTTCCTAGCAGCCAGGCATGCCCTACTAGGTACCTACAATGCCTTGCACAGCTTCAAGAGCCCTTTGAGCCCCACACACGTACTGTGCTCCACTGAGACTCACCTTTGTGCTGAGTGTCAGGATGGAGGCACAGAACGGAACAGGGGTCTGTTGTGTTTCCTGGCCCTGGGTGATTTCTCAGCAGCACACAATTTAGATGACAGGTCAGCTTGTCAAGGAGACCACAGCAGCCTCTCTAACACACTGCAGCTGATGGTGTGTCAGGCCTCTTCAGATTTGATTCCAGCTTCTTTTTGTGAAAGAACAAACCTGAGCTTGTTAGTTTTGCAGGGCTAAAACAATCTGTGGAAGCCAGCAAGCGAATGTAAACCCAAGGAACCGAGACCATTTTGCAGAGGCACGTAGGTCTTTAAAATACGGGCTCTGCAACAGGGTTGAATTGGAAGAGTTAAATCATCATCGTCCCTCTCTCCTTCTGCAGGGAGAACAATAAGATTTAATGCATATTAGTGTAGCGCTCTGCTTCAAATGCTGACAGTTTCGATTTTATTTTTATTTAAATTTTCTGTTACCCATATGCTGATCTCAGCAAATGAAGTTGCTGCTTGAAGGAATAAACTCCCATTAGGATCATAATTTTAAGAGACCAGCAGCTGCTTATACTTGTATTGCTAGGTCATGTAGTCACTGCAGTGTAGTTAATACAATAATTTAGAAGTACGCAGGTTGGGAGCAAAGAAGGGGGCCTCAGAGCCCCATTTTATCCCAATATCTCTTACTTTCCAAATATCCTTCCTCAAAACAAATTACCCATTCAAGAACAACTAGATATTGGTCCCAGTGAAGACAACAAATACATAGTCATGAAAGACTTTTCTTTTTAATGCAAGCTTAAGTTTAGCATACTCTGAGGATATCTACCTTGATGATTTCAATTCATCAGATGTTACCTGAACAAGGCATAAATGCTGTAATGTTGAGGAAATTAGTCCATAGGGAACTTTCTTCTTTCAGTACATAAGATAATCCCTTTAAAATGGAGCTCAGGTATCTCCAAACTTTACTGCAGTTGGACATACAGATAAACCCTGAGTCCGTATTTAGAGATCTCATTAAATAAATGGACTGATTTGTCAGGTTGCTGATGACAAAAATTCCAGCAGAGTTTTCCCCAGACATCCTGCAGAACCTTCAAAACAAAACACAAGCGCTCTAACAAGGCTGACGTTAAAATAATAAAGGAAAATAGTACTATGCCACCCTGTTAAATAATATTCTTTTGTTAACCATTCCTAACATTATGCAATCTACTGTAAAGGATATTATTGTTCAGGTAAATACAAATAAACCATCATACTTTTTCACATGCTGACATAGTTTTGCTACTCTACACCAGAAGTAATGAATGCTCCCCATATCTAATTCCATAAAAAACATATGAAATGTTGGAAATAAAATTTATGAACAGAAATAAAAGGAAAACATTTGTCTGCCAGAAACAACATCTATGGAAAGGATATAAGATAAAGTAAGTAACCGTCACTTTCTACTTCATTCATTTCAATTTCAAAGGACAAAAATATGTAACAGATGCATTGACCGATCCATGCAGATTGCTACTGTGTTCAGAAGACAATGAAATGCCATTTGAATTAAATCTGAATCTGTTCAAACAGGGCATTCTCATATATTAGAGACTATAAATTATTGACTGCATAAATTAAGAGTTTTCAGACTCTTTCCATAGAAGAGATAATGACGCGATTGAGCCCAATAGGGGCTGTTTGGTTCTGGTGATGATTTTACAAGCACGGTATTTGTAGAGACTACCACATATAAGCAAAACTGACGAATCGAATCCATCAAATGGAGGGATTCCATTAGACAGCCTCTCCCAGGCTATTTAGTTTGCCAGTTCTTCAGGAAGTGGCAAACCTCTTCACTGCATCCACACAAACTTTAATACAACCATGTTTGTAAGGGATTCACTGTTTCAATGTAGCTACTTCAGTATCGAGCTCTACCATAAGGCAATGAATAAAATTCAAAGTTCCCCCATACACTGAAGTTGAAATATACATTCCAAGAAGTACCTGACTATCCATCTATATATATATATACACATACATATATGCAAAGTACTGCACAGCATGTCCACTCTTCATATTACACAAACTTTCTAGATTTATGCTTGCAACAATCCCATCTCTTAACACTTCTCCAAAAAAGTGACTTTATAGTACAATAAACTTAATTAACAAACAGCATATAATAATATACTCCAGCTGAGTAGGAAACATGATACCAAGGTAGTTGAATATGAAAACACCCAGTTGAAACTTCATAGGTATTGTTCTCTGTTTATTTTCATTATATTAGTGTATTAATATACCCCATGATCTATTGACACTGTTTTCTCACATAGCATTTATCTTCCCAGCCACTAAGTACTTGATTAAGTAACAATTTACTAAAACTTATCTATAAATTTCCAACTCTCCATCATTTGGACACCTCTTGTAGCCAATCTACTGACATAAGTATGTCTAACTTTTAGCATTCAGGACAGATGTTCTCCTGCATCAAAGTCTGTCCGGCTCACTTGAATTCCCACCACATTTTACCATCAACAAACTGCTGCTCTATAGCTTAAGAGCTTCAGTGTGCACATCAAATCATCCTGTTACATGATACACACTTTCTGGTCCAGCAGTGATATCTCCATAAATATTTCAGGCAGTCATCACAGCAGCTGCACATTATGTTTTCTAAGTTTTACAAAAATTTTGCATAGAAGTTGCTATGATATTCCAAGTAGTTTTATGCTTGTTTTTTAATTAAAGGGGGAAAGGGAGAAAAAGCAATGGTTGTTTTTATTTATTTATTTATTTATTTACCTCTCAAAAGCAGACAGCCTCCAAACAGCAGCCAGCTTACCTGCAGCAAGCCCTAGTGCAAAAAAAAAAAAAAACAACCATCACCATCCCTTAAGCCCCCACTACACACCTATGCATAGCAGGGAATACAAAGGAATGGGAAGCTCAGCCAAACTTGGTGCAGTTACTTAAACAACATTGTGCAGTCCCCACACCAGTGGTATGCTGAATGCAATGCAGCCGCTGTAACAATTCCATTTGCAACAGCATGAGTCTGAACTGACTGACAAAAACTTTAAAATTACTTCAAATCAAGGACAGCTTTAGCACAGCATGCACACCAAATTGGTTCAAAGAGGGGAAAAAAAAGAAAGAAAAGAAAAGCAAAATTTTTAGTATCTACTGTGTTTAACTGAGCTGTGGCCCATCCTATCAATCTGATTTGCTATTACTCACCTACTTCTGCGTGCGTTGATTTGGAAGGTTTTAACTAGGTAGATTTGAATAACATTTTCTTCTCTAATAGACCATTTCACACTGAATTATTTGATTATAATGCAGGGGATTCCAGAAAATATCTCATTTGCTTTACACACATGATAATCCTTTTTCAGTTTGCTTTTCTTTTGAATGAAAGAAAACAACGGACAGATACATAGCAGAGGAAAACCCACTGCATTAGCCGATGCCCCTACAGCCACCAGCTTGAGAACTGCTCACTGGCAACTGGGATAAGGCACTTCAAAGTTTGCACTGGACATCAAGTAAGAGCATACAAAATAGTATATAGTATAGAAGTATATAGCTTCTTTGATTGTGCTATGGTCGTCTATAGCCTGACCCTCAGTATTAAAGAGGAGAAAAAATAATTAGATTTGGGTTTTTTTCAGCTCAGCTGCCTTCAACACATATGTAGCCTTAAATTGTTTAAAAATAAAGAAAAAGCTTTAAAAATACATATCAACTTTTTAATTAAAAAAATAAAGACATAGGCCTTCACTGAGTTATAGCTTCAGGATTCAAAGCTTCCCATATGCTTCAGCTGCACGATGCAGGAGGGAAGAAAAAAGGAATCCTATTTGTAGTATAACGAGTTGAAAGAGTCAAACTTCAAAGGGCTCAAGTCTACTTTCCATAACAGCTCAAGTACTAGAGGAAACAAATGCCCCACCAGGCCTATCTGCAAGTCTTGCCAATCCAACAGATGCAGGCAGATAAATGAATTGCCACTTTCCATGCTGGAGCCACTAATTCTCCTTCACTGAAATGAAATCATTTCCAATTTAATCTCTTGCAGTAAATCTCTCTAAAAGACTCACTTTTTTTTTTTTTTTTTTTTACCAAGGAGCTAAATTTTTAAAATGTAATTGTTTTTGTAATTCTTTTTTTAGTAGCCTCACCTCCCTTTTTGGTTCCACACTGTTAAGGAGTGCAAGAGTTTGTCTTGACCGTAATGGGAAAACCTCTCTACATGCAGACCCACCGCCTTGACCCAGCCACTCGTGGGATTGCTTTCCTCCCTTCCCTTAGGAATATTTGCACTTCTGCTCAACTTGAGGTCTAGAGATACCTTTTGAGAACTGTGCACACGATTGAAGTTCAATATTTGCATGTAGATTTGATCGAGGATTCCTAAAACTCTTAGTGGGGAAAAAAAATAGCAGAGTAAGACAAGATCAGAAGGGTAAATCATCACCCATAAAGTAAACAACTATGTCCAGGTCAAAGGAAACCAGAGGGTTTTACAAGGAGGAATAAACTGACCCACAAGCAGAGGATGGTTTTAGCCAGGTTTCCCATGGACTTTTCCTAAACCCCAGCATTTCTCCAGTCTTCCTTGTGCTTCCATCACCCCTGCCCCACTGGCTTGGAGCCATACACCATCATCAGCTGCCTCCTGGCTCTGATAATGAGTTTTACAGCTAAGATTTTCTTCAGTGAACTGGCAGTCAGCAGTCAGTTTTAAGGAAACTTCTGGGGATTTTACTTGTTTGTTTTTTCTGCCTCCGTCAAACTTGGTCCTCATTCACTCTCAGCCATGAAAATCTGCAAGGTAGATGAGGTGAAATTCTTAAGAAGGAATGGAATTGAAAAAGCAAGTCACTTGCCTTATTTCCTAAAAAAAAAAAAAAAAAAAATTTCATTGCATTGTTATCTCAAATGATAGGCGAAAAAAAGCTGATCCATGCTCAAAAGAAAATCCTAAGCAATCATGTCTTGCTGAGAGAAAAGGAGACAGCAGCACATTTTTGGTAAGCCAAAAAAAGAAAAAAAAATGAAAAGTGAGATGCCTATGAAAAATATAACCTTGCAAGAAGATAAATCAGTTTTACATCACAAAAAAAAAAAAAAAAAAAGAAATTTCTTTAAAGCTCATACATTGCGTCTTGTTTCTTCTTGTTATCCTACCATAGTTTGCAACATGCACACATCATCAAATTCACTTCCAAGGCTTTGGAGGTTATTGCAATCAACCACTGTGTTCCCTTAGGTACCAATAACTGACTTATAAAGCATTTCAAATGAAGGTTGTTCACTTTTACTAGAATGCAACACAATGGCAATGTAATTTTCTTAATCTCCTGTATGAATTTCCTTCCATGCATTACATTTTCATCCCTCATTTCTTTTGTCTCATTTCACGACTCCTATTATAGCTGCTTTAATATGCTTACTCGCCAATAACTCACTGGAACTGTTTCAATTCACTTACTGTAGGTAATTAGCTCGGTGTTTCGGAGCCTCCATTGGAGCCTCCAACAGCCTGCCCTGTTCGCTTCAGCATTTTTTTTTCCCCACTTTTTCTTTCTCCCTCCTTCATCCCAAGTTTCAGAGAGCTGGGACAAGCTGCTACTGGCTCGCCATTTGAAGGAAGAGCAACAGAAAGTTGTGTAAAACAATAAGATGGAGAAATAACTTTGCATTTAATGAGAGGAGGGAAGTAGTGAAAGCCTTCAGTAAGGGCTGTCATAAAGAGAAGTGCAATACTGTGTTGTTCACATCAGGAGCATCCAGCTCATGTTCATACCCAACATCCACGGGAGCAACGGCAAAGATGCAGCTCCTCCACTCCCATCCTAATGGCTCATTTACTGGTTTGGTTTCCTGGGACTACAATGCTCACAAAACAGTCATCATATAGTACCATCTAACCTAAAATAAAGCACATACCTTTCCCCAGTGGTATAGGTGTTTTGCCAAATCAGTTGCTCTTATTTTGAAGGATCTCATGCATCTTTGAACACTGATGGAATCCAGGTGTTCATTGATCTCCGAATAACACGTTGCTGGTTACCAGTTACAGAGTGTTTGTCATTTTTTCCCAAATTCGTATTTCTCAGTTGAATATGTGCGCAGTCTAATGCCCTAGCTTAGGCACCAAAGTTAATTAATGGATGATATTTGCTTGGTAAACTCATCCCCTTCAGGGAAATAGCAAGTAGACAGGACCTGATATCTGCATAATACACAATTGAGAAACAATAAATCAAATATCCACTGAAATGTGATATGGAGGAGTGAAAAAATACATATACCTACATTATGTCGAACTAGGGGACACATTTAGGCAGATCACTTACTCTGAAACACAGTGTAAAATTAGGAAAAAAATGAAAGTCATGGTGTCCATGTTTGATGGATGTAAAAGCTTCCATACACATGCCTGATAGAAATGTGTTGATCTAAGAATTCCACTTCCTGAACACTGTGAGAATCAAGTTCTCCTAAACCGTGGATTTGATGTGTGCCATTTAGTTTATGAAGAACAGCATACAAGACAGATGACAGTTCTGGTCTCAGTTCAAATACCACAGATTCAGGCTCTCTTGTATCATGTAGTATTTGTGTGCCTATATATTCCCATTGCAGCTACTGTAAAATAGATTTCTTCTGCTCTAAGCACGAAAGTAGTGCACATGAGTCATTAATACAGTGGCTGGCCTAAAAAATGCACTTTGCTTTTGCAGACATCAGCACACTGATTAATGTAATATTTACTGAGAGGAAAATACTATATGAAGCTATCTATCATACAACTTAAAACAAATTTGGAGTAATAATTTAAAATAATTAAATCTTAAGTCATCACTAAAAAATCACCTTACTTAAATATTTGTCAAACATCTATAATTTGAATTCCATTTAAGTCAACCTCCAGTTCTGCTTATATCTGTTCTAAAAATATGTTTTAAAATGTTATAAAACTATTTTCTGCTTTAACATAATCTAGAGGATAGAATATTTCAAATTTTTAGCAGTACTGAACACCAATTCCATGCCCAGAATGAAATATTTAGGTTGCATCTTCACCTCTCTGTTAGTGCAAACACTTCCATACATTTCCTTAAATTTTCATCACTGGCCATTTAAGTTATTTCTTAACAAGGGATTTTCATAACTAGGAAATCAATGTCCACACATTGATGTACATATGTGTGTATATGATAGACACATAGCTGATACCTGGAGGAAAAAAAAAAAAAAAAAAAAAAGTTGCCTATGATGGAAAAATGTAATCCTGCAAAGTACTGCTTTCCTTCCTCTCCAGCCTGTATGTCTGTCCTGCCTCAGTCATGTCTGGCAGTTCAATGGTTATCAAAGAAAGGGTGTGACAGCAAAATTTCCACTTTCTTCAAACCAAGTGCCTGAATCCATAAGTCTCCTTTACACAGCAGCCTCCATGGGAGCTCCACACAAGCAACATTTTACATTTTTCCCCCATTATTATTACATATGTAACATTTATTCATTCCCTCTTTTATTTCTCTGATCTTCACCTAGCTCCCCTCTTGCCTTTGAGACACCCGTGCAAAGACAGGGGGTGCACAGAGGTGCTTCATAAAAAAAGAGCAGAGATCCTACATGAGCATGTTTATACATTTACCACAATGCAAAAGCAACTGCTGCTGCAAAAGCAGAATCAAGAGGCAGCACTTTTATTAACAGAATATTTTTGCAACTGCTGCATATTTTCTACTCTGCACTTTTCAATGTTGCAACTAAAACAATGTGGGACTTGTGTTAGCAGAAACAACAGAGCCATCTGCTGACAAGAAAAGCCCTTAAAACCCTGTCAGCTGCTAAATCCCGAGCTGGGCACTCGGCTACAGTAGCATGTGGAAATGTAGTTCTTGCACATTTATTCCCTAACAGGAATACTACTCTTATTCCTCAACCTGCAAGGCTTTTGAAAAGTTCCAGATGTGAACGATGCTTTTTCAGTGATTTTCTCCAGGCTGTTTACACTTGATCTACTTTTATGACGTTTTACACCAAGAAGCGGGGTAGGGCCCATTTCTCCGTTCAAATCATCATGTTCAGCTACCTGGAGTCACAAGCAAAAAGATGCTTTAAGCCAGGTATGTATACAACCCAAAGCATAAAGTATTTTGTAAGTAAAGGTACATGTGCTAACCACTTGCAAAATAAACCCCAGATTTTCAGCCTTTCTCAAGGTATTCTTGAAACTAGGAAGCATATACTCCCACAATTGCACTGAATTTCAGCATGCAGCTATTCATCAGCATTCAAACATGGAAAACTGCCTTAGTTTAACAGGGTTTCCAGCTTCCACTCTTCAAATTCAGCTTGGGATTCCCTTAACATCTTCTTTCTTCTGCAGAAGAGGGAGAAATTAAAAAGATATATATTTTTTGAGCTAACAAAGTTCAGACCAGAAGTTTACCTGGGCTGTAAAAGCCACCAAAGGCTCTTGTTGCTCTCCAGGAATCCTTCAGATCTTGGCCTCTTTTGAGCAGACATCCACAAGTCAGCTCTAGGCTCCATAAAACAACTGTCCTATAGGCTGTTTAAAATATTACCTTAGCCAAAATGACGGTCAGATCCATTCTAAGGTCCAAAAGCACAAAAGAAGATGAATGGTGTGAGTAGCTGCAGCTGTATTAATTTCTACCTGCCGCTGTGGAGGATGCAGAGCAGACCACGCACTGGCCTCTGCTCAGAGTGAAGCCTGGCTCTCATACTCCTGCAGCGCATATTCCCCAGATTTTTAAAACTAAACTAGGCTGTTTTTGGAAAGCAAACCTGTCTTATCATTTTACACAGCAACAAGGAAAATTCTGAAGCGGCATAAAATTTTAAAAGTGAGGCTCCCTATGGCTAAGTCATTGGCAGAAGAGGCAGCTCCAATCTTGTTTCCTGTCTGTTCAAGCACACTGTAAGCCACAGAAATTCAAGTTGTTCAAGCTTCACAGCATGCAAAAGGAACAAACATGCTGTAAATATGTTGTCTACCTTGCCACAATGGTAAATGAATGTATTTTCAATAGTGAGTATGTGTCACTGGGATAACAAAGAGCACTGCTATAGGCCTCAAAACTTCAGGCAGAGACACAGATTTCCACAGGGCAGCAACAGTTATTACACAAATTCCTGTATTTTTAAAAACTAAATATGCTTTCAGGACCACAAGGCCCTTCACAAGCACGTAGCAATATCAGCTGATTTCAAAGCCCATCACGATGAGAGCAACCCTGCAGAGTTTTCTTCGATAAGCACCAAACTATCTCAAAAGATAGGCAGAGGTACCTGCGAGCACATGGAGAGCTGGCTGCAAGGAAAGATGCATCATGGACAACTCCAAGCAGGAGAAATAGGAAATGCCAGGCTAAGGAAATAGTCCCTGGAGGCAGGGAAAGGATGCCTCCCTCACAGAATCACTTAGATTAGAAAGCATCAGAGATCATCCAGTCCAAGGCCCTGCTCAGAGCAGGGCTAACTTCCCACTTGGGCCATCAAGGCTTTTCATTTACACACATAGCAGTGGCTTGTTACCAACTTGTCCTTGTTGAACCTCTTGAGGTTCCTCTCTGCCCAACTCTCCATCCTGTCCAGGTTCCTCTGGATGGCAGCGCAGCCCTCAGGAGTGTCAGCCACTCCTCCCAGTTTGGTGTCATCTGCAAACTTGCTGAGGGTGCCCTCTGTGCCCTCGTCCAGGTCATTGATGAACAAGTTGAACAGCACCGGGCCCAGTACTGACCCCTGGGGGACACCACTGGCCACAGGCCTCCAACCAGACTGCCCCATTTATCACCACCCTCTGGGCTCTGCCATCCAGCCAGTCCTCAGTCTACTTCACTGCCAAACTGATTCAATGATAAATTCAATATCCCTGGACACAGGGTTGGAGTTCTGGGAAAGTATTCCTACATCCCTGGTTTTGTGTTTGATCATAATGCTCTTCTGAATTCAGAGGCAGGCTGGCAAGTAAGAAAACACTTTTGATACTCACAATTGAAAACCCGTTGCTATTTATTCATCCTAACTATGTTGCAAACATCTATAGTAGCTGCTAGTGGAGCTCTACTCCACTAACCCAGCAGAGAGTATTTTAAAATAGAGAAAAGGAGGAAAAAAGAAAAAGCAGCAGCCTTGAAACACCCACTATTTTCAAGGTCTAGACAGAAAGCACCAAAAACAAGCTACATATTTTAGGGAGTTCTAAAGAGCATTTTTCCACTACAAAAATAATAGACAATTACCAAGGCAAGGACCTCAATAACATTTGGGAGATTTTCAGCTGCAAAATAATACACTAGGACTGCAAAATAATGTACTTAAGGTTCACAAGCTTATTTCTAGCTCACAGATAAATTAAAAACTCTCTCAACTACAGTGCTTGCTTACCCAACTTCCATTTGTATTAGAAATTGTTTCTACAAAAGACTACATTAGTTAGAAAGTTATCTTCTATCTAAAAGCTTCAAAACATATTTTAGACAACACCCACGATTGCTCTGAAGCTCCAGATCTATGGTAGTTAATAAGAAAACCAGGTCAATGAATTTAGCAGTCCCAGCACTCTAAACAAGGGTTCATAGAACACAAAATCTGCTGTCAACTGCTGTTTATAAAGATCTTATCAAGAGTATCCTGCTAGTGCGAAAAGCACAGCTATCACCCCTGAGGCACACAAGCACGGTATTAAGTTGCTAAACACAGTTTAATGGAAGATAACGACTGAGATAAAAGCCCCAGGAAAGGACACCGCAAGAGCAGACAGGTCTTCCCTGGCAAAAATTCAGGTAGAAATTACACAACATAGAATAGAGATCACACTGAGCAGTATCTATTGCTTTAGATAATTGATTTAACTTTGCTAATCACCAGCTAAAATAAGGGCCTGCTTCCCCGTAAATGGATAAACTCATTTAGGACACAGTTGTCAAGAACCAAGACAAAACTAAATATTTGCGGTCCTTCCTAATCGCTCTGCTGATCCCCCTGAGTTAGCGGGTGTAATCTTTAACAAGTCACAGGACAAAGCAGTTGCAACAGCCTTGAGCACTAACTGCTATTTCACACCGTGGCACCACTTCCTTCCCTCTCCACCCTGGTAACTGCTCCAGCGAGAGCCCCGCAGCTCCCCCAGAAGAGGAAGCTGCTCTCGCTCTGCCCCACAAGTTTTGCAATGCCCAGTCATGCTGCCCAGCAAACCTGTAACCCATGAGCTCAGACCAAGTCACACCAGGAGGAGAAAGCTGAGTTTCTGTCTAAACTGTAGTAAAAGTGCAGTTTGCTATACCTCACAACAGAGCCAGAAAGTGAGCTCAGTTTTAAGGTCCTTTCCCAAGTTTGGGGGAAGATCAGTATTTACTTCTTGCAGGCCAAGTTACCCATCTTGTCCTGGGCGCATTTATCAGGAAATTGTTATCTTTAGACCTTGATCTAAGCACAGAAAGCCGGAGCTGTTACAGTCCTCCCCCTCCTCTGCCTCAGCAGGCACGAAGCCGCAAGCAGCGAGGACGTGTAGTGGCTTCTGCTCGGAAGGTCCAAGGAAGACAAGCTGGCCCATTGCTGGTGCTTACACACCTATTCCTTGCTTTTCCAGCATTTTGACCGAGTGGTGAAGACTGGAGGCTCAGCCACCACCTAGAAATAACCAGGCCTGCACAGAAGCTGTAAGAAAATAGCTTTTATTTTCAAATCTCATAGAAAAATGTTAACAATGCCTGAAGAGAAAAGCTTGAGAGCAACCTGCTCTATACATCCCAGATAGAAAATAAGGCACTTAACAAACATTTTGCTGTTGCAAGTCTGGCCGGCCTGTCATAACTATTTACATTTTTCTACAAATACTAAAAAGTGAACAGTTTGTACCATTGAGACAGCATTTAAAAATATTTTTAACACACATCCATATTTGCACATTCCCGAGTATCTACAGTCAAAATTTGCATCTATGGTACTAGTCCAAACGATGTGCACATTAAAATCCTCACTGCCAGTTCCCTTGGATGGATCCAGTTACACATTTTCTGCTACTACAGTCTCACGTATTACTTTCAAGCAGCAGAAACTTGCCTTGCAGTCAGTCTGGTTCAGCTCATATTTCTTCCTTTTGTTTAGACTATTCCATCTCATTTCACTTAAGTTAGGTGTTTAAATTTGCAGTCAGCCACCTGGAAAACGTACCACTTCTTTGGAAAGACATAGTAGAACACATAAAATCATGTTCAGAAATTAGTGAACACTACGAATTCACAAATATTTTAAATTGGTCAAGATTTATAATATTGCTCTTTTATGCTTGGGTAATATCGCACAGTAATTTTGGTACAAATGTTGTAACAGAGCTTATTCCTATGGACTTCTTTTTGAAAGTCCCACTTTGCTCAGGATTATGTGCACACAGTAGATACCATTTCTGAATCCTTCTGTGACAGGGCTGAACTTGCTGGTGGAGGCTTATACAAACAGACCGCCACAATAACAAAAATGATGGTGATGATTTTACAAATAGCACCTGGAAGCAAAAGAAACAATGGGAGACCTCTCATTGAAAATCACCTTCAACAGCAGACAAGAGTATTTGTTACCTGTAAAACTTCACACAGCAAGTTATACTGAAAGACTTTAGTTGGATGTGATCAACTGCAGGGAACTTTGGATAAACTACAGAGAGTAGGTTTAAAAAAGTCTTACAACTGCCTGCTGGTTCTTGCTTGCAGCAGCTATTTCCATACCTTCAGCCTCTATTTCTCTCCCCCACTGCAGCCTGAAGTATACACCTCCCTTGATTCTTGCTTTATTACTATTTTTTTGTCTTTTCAACATTCTTGCCCCACACACTGCAGCTCCCCAAGTATAAACCTGTTAAGTATTCAGCCCTCAGCTACCTTAAGAAAAGCCCTTTAGCCCTTCACTGATACCAAGAGCTGCTTCTGCAAAGACAGATTAGAGGGGATTGTTTTCAGTCACTGAAATATGCCTGAAAGATACTGAAACCTCAAGTTGTTTGTGCTGCTTATTCAAGTTTGAATATTAGATATCAGTAGTTCAGTTTAGACAGTTTGAGTGTGATGGCTATCACAAGACAGGACAACTGCAACTATCTCCCAAAATACTCATGCACACACTGCCCATGCACATCTAAAGGAAATTGTTACACAAACTGAGAAGCTTTTTGACCAGTGTTTAGAGAAATTTTAAAACCTTTATATTAAGGTAATAAAAAAAATGATGCATGACAAGAGTGAGAAGAGGCCTCAGAACATAAGTTGCTGACAAGCTAAGAGAAATTAGACTGAGATGTCTGCCAATTCTGTACAGCTCAGAAAATAACGTGAGGAGACTGAAGAGCAAAACTACTTCAAAATCTTGTGTCATAAAATAATCTTCCATTATCCATTTTTAATAACGTCTCGGAGGGGTCTTTCTCCTTCTCCGAAGTTTTGCTTTTTGATATTTAAAGACAAAGACATCCCCGATTAAGATTTTTTTATTTTTACTCTAACACTGCTGCTAAGAAAGCTAATAAAAGTTTAAAAGGCCATTCTAAAATAGCCTTGTTCCCATCTAACAGTCAAGGACATTATAATCTATTTCTTGCACATGTAATTCACATGTAGAAGAGTCACTTACTTATACCCATCAGTAGATAGGCCATTCTTTCATTATCATAGACCCAACAGGCTCCTTTAGTTTTACATTCATTAATATCCCATAGAGAACAACTGTTGTCTATTGCCACACCAAACAATATTGGTCCAGGAATGGTGCCTAAAAGAGAGAAAAAAAAAAAAAGGGACATGATTGAATATTTGAAGTCATAGAAATTAGTATTTGACCTGAATGGAGACAGTGAAACTCCAAAGTGCTGAGGAACATGAGATCGACATCCCGCAAACATTTTAGTCAAAGTTATGTAGTTCACATTGCATATTTTTGTCAAGTAAAAGCTTTCTTCAGAACTTCTCACAACTTCTTAAGCTTTCATAGGAAGATAAAAATATGAATAAAACCTCCGTTGGGTGGAAGCAGAAGTAATCAAGGAAGTAGAATTCTAACCAAAGAAAAAGGCCCTTTCTTCAGATCAAATATACCAAATAGCTGCAAATGAAAAGGATGTACCTATATTCAGTTTTCCATTACTTTTCCATACAAGCTTTGGGCGGGGGGGGGGAAATGTGAAACAAGTATTGAGGTTGTTCCTTTTTAGAATTCAGTGGATTTACATGAACTCTCAGTTTTTTAGATGTAAAATATCTGTATAGTCCATGCCACTGCAAACACCCTAGGCACAAACAGCATGTTTACCCACCCTGCTTAAGGCTTAAGCTGATCTTAAGCAAACAAGCAGCTATATCTTCACCGCAGCTCTTCTACCTAGGATCCTTGTGTGATGTCTGTGTACAGATTCTGTGTACAGGGAGGAAGTCAGGCTGGGCATTGATGGAGTTTATCTGACCTGCTGGCAGCAACGCTGCCAGATGCTGCCCTCTCCAGATGCAGTCACTAGGCACCAAGGTCTGCCCTCTGCTCCACAGGAGCCTCCGAGTACTGAACCACAGATGGCACCTGCCTTTTAACAAGTCTTAAAGCATCATTTTTAAGGTTGGAAAAACCATCAGGGAAGTAGGTAAGAGACAGGTATTTCAACGGGAAGTCATACCCAGCAGGCGCAGAAACACTGACTGGACTCCAAGGGCAAATGAGCGCTGCTTATCTGGCACACACCTGGAAAAGAGAGTCAGAGTCTAAGGCCTTGGTAAACAAGTTTGAGCTTGACAAACTTGGAGGAGCTTTAATCCTAAATAAATATGCTTTGTCTTGATATATGCTTTTAACTTGTTGATTGAAGATCTTAGAAATCCAGAAATTAATCCTCGAAATTAAAATGGCATAAAATACAAGGCTAGTAAAAACATATCAGAATATGACATTTTCTTCACATTTAACCATTTAAATGAGTTCTTGAATATTCAAGCTGTGCTATTACCTTCCCCATAGAAACTGTTTCACCATTTTAGTTGAAGTGCAGGAGGCTTCCAAAAGTCCAAGTGTCATTACTTAAAATTCACTGCAACTGCCAGCTCTGCATTTGGAGCACAAGGCAACACTCCACATTATCCTGCCCCCAGACTCGCATGGCAACATGTTAAATGCCCATTTACACCAACCCTGAACTGGAGGCTGCTACAACAAACAAGGTTACAGTATGTTTCCACCCTGCCAGCCTATGAGGCTGGAAAAATAGTATCTTAAAAAACAACACATTTAAAACATAAAGGCACAGTATTACTAAGTCTGTACTAACCAATACGAATCATTTTATTCTTCTACATAACAGGTATTAGAGGTGCAAGTCAGGTCTCAATTTAAAGTGAAAGCAAATTTTCAAACAAAGACCAATTAATACCAAAATGTATCCAGCTTTGGTGCATGGAGCTTGAGGGATGTGTAACCACTCGAATCACTCCTTAACAGGGACATATATGTCACAATATTTTATATTAAGAGGAATCACATAATTCCATTTTTACAGCCTTAGTATCATATGTTAGGCAACAGAGATTGCAACAGTCTTCAATTTCTAAATTCAGGACTCAGTCTGAATTTGAGACAGGAATCCAAGGACAAGATGATCAGGTGCTGATAATTCTTCCTCTAAGTACACATAGGACCATTTTTATTTTTCTTTGTGCAATTTCAAGTCTTGATGCACTACCATAAAGAGTATAACTGAAAGTTTTCTTCATCCAAACACATGGTACATTTATTATTTTCTCTTTTCAGTAGAGCAAATGAATATGAAGAACATCAACTATAGAGAGCGAGTTCTCTTTGTTAAGCACTGATAGCTTACTACATAAAGTACTAAAACACAAAATTCATTGCACACTGATTTGAGTCTATACTCTATAGGAAAAAGAATGAAGATTTTACCAATAGGAGTTTTCTTAGAAATTCATGTTACCTACTTTTCAGTCTAAAAGACATACCTGAGAATGGCCACAGTTGTTGGAGTAACAGCCATAAAGGTAAATACAACAGCAAAGAAGAAGAATGTCAGAAATAAAGGCAAAAGTTTGCATTGTACTGGACATTTCCCAGGGATAGCTTCATACAGAAAGTCCTCTGAATTATTTTCTTTTTCTGGTTTCCCAATACAGGAACAGTTGTAGAAAGTCTGTAAATTAGAAATCAAGTGTTAGCTCTCTCTGACACTGACTAAAATTAAGGCAATAGATGTTGAGGATTCCTGTATCCCATGGGGCACAAGAAAAAATAAGAATATTATTACAGTATAGAAAATGCAATACATTTGGATCACATGACACTACAATCCTTTTGTATTTTTAAGTGGTAGAGGAGAACTAGGCTAATCCAGTTTGAGCAATAATTATGTTTGTAAACTAAAAAGATGGTGTATGCCTGCCATTTTCTGGGCAACAAGTTTTTAGGTACAAGCATGAGAAATCTGAAAAGGAATCCTTCACAATCAAAGTTTTACCTTCTTTATTTAAATCCATCTGTGTTTATTACAAAAGAATAAATAAGTGAAATTAAGATACCCACCGGAGGGAGTAGCTAGTTTCTCACATGTTACTCTGAATAATACCTGTTTTCTTGCTTATATGTTATCAATGTTTATTAATATCTGAGGGAAGGTTGTGAGGAGGATGGGGCCAGACTCTTCTCAGACTTCTCTCTTCTTGCCCTGGCTGCTGACAGGACAAGAGGCAGTGGGCACAGAGCGGGGCACAGTAAATCCCACTTCAGCACCCACGCATCAATCTTTTCTTCCCTGCACTCCTTCCATACTCTTGGTCAAAGGCTTTTTGTGCTAGTAGAGATAAACACATTTGTAACGAGAAACTGTATAGCTAAAAAAAAAAAAAAAAAAAAAAAAAAAAAAAAAACCACACACCACAAACCTTCACACCATTCATGCTGTATCAATCTCAAACAGTACCATCATATATGTTTCACTGAAGGTAGATAAGATACCTTCTTGTTGTTGTTGGAAAGGTGTGCTGTACATCCTGCAAAACAGGGAGAAAAATACTGAACCTCATCTCTGCCACAGACCGGGTAATACATGGAGCGCAAACATTTGCAGTCAGCATTGCACGGCGCTGTCAGGTTATGTAACATGCCTGTCCTGAAAGACAAAGGTTAACAGTAGTTTGAAAACAGCAGGCATGCAAATAAGTAATGCAGAATTTATAGGTACACAAATCTCAAAGTATTTATTTCATGTGATTAATTCACTTCTATGTTTAAAAAACAAGCTATGATCCTAGTAGCTCCAAATCAAGGAGGGGGAATTCCATCTATTCTGGGCCTTATCTTTATTTTATCATTACTCCCACAGATATCTCCCATTTCCATTCCAAATAAAAGAGGAAGGAAATTCCATATTCCATTCCATCCCATCCTAGTTCTGTTGTATTTCTCCTCCCTCCCACACTTTAATTCTTACAACTCTCATTTTTGCCTACAAAAATAGCAAGATTTAAAGTAGTGTTTATCTGGTAATGTCTACTTTATGATTAGTCATTTTTGTTTTAGATTCAAGTCCAACTGTAAATTCATTGCATTTCTACTTCTTTAAAATCCTGCTGGCAGGGCACCTGGACTGTTCCAGCACCAAGAAGTCTGCACCCACTAACTACAGGGTGCTGTAAGAAAGTCTTATCCCACCCAAAAAGGCCTTCAAGATTTGTCTTATCTTATGAGAGAACTAACTAAGATCAGAGCTTAACTTTTAGGTACTACAACCACTCTCTATTCTCTCATTTGCTTATGAATTTTGCCTGAAGCAATGGGCAACTAAAATAAAGCAATCTCACAAGTGGCATCTCCTTCTGATGCATGTCATGCATCAGGTCAGCTGCCTGTCAACACGTAACAGTGAACTAGAACAATTTCTTATAATTGATTAGGAGTGCAAAAAGCCTTGCTTTTTTTTTCCCCCCAGGACTGATTAATTCCATATTACTCTGGATAAATCTGGAACAGTTACAGGTATATAACTCAAGTTATATAGAGTTTTTAACTTCTTAAAAGTTTGCTTTAAGTAAGGAAAACAAGTTGTTCATCTGTGCTTTTTGCACTTTAGCTTCTTATCACCAGAGCACCTGATCAGAATTGAGGCTAGTTTTGTATTCTGCTTTCTATATAACCTCTTGGGTATTGTTACATGCAGATTTTCTTGCTCAATAAGTGTCTATAAACTTAAAACCAATGTTCGCATCAATTTCCACAGCTGTGGGGAAAGTATCCAATATTTTCCATATCCTAAAGTAATGCCATATTTTAAGCATGAAATGTCAACACGTGCTATTGACTACAAAGTCAACTGATACAGCAAGTTGGATGGATGAGAACTGGACTGAGTCATAAATCAAGCTTTAAGGATTTTTCCCCAATTACTAGTATATAGCTATTTCATTCATTTTGCATGCCTTTAAAAAAAATCAAAAAAAAAAAACAACAACAACAAAAAAAAACACACAAACACAGAAACATCACGTCTCACATCATTAAATTTCTATTCTAACTCTAAAATTTTACCTGACCTTCCTGGCATAACTGAACCTATCCTTCTTTTAGCACTCCAAAGTTTAGACAAACAAGGTGACATCTCAGATGCTTCTGGCACACATGAGCACAGCAGAGCTTACTAGGCAATGCAGTGAATGGCTTGGATACAAGGAGCAAGTGGCATATGGCACACCATAATGTATTCACATGTGCTAGGCCAAATTTAAATTGAATATCCTCTTAAAATACAACAGCTAATGTTGGTAAGAGCTAGAAATCTGATATCTAACCACTATCACCTTCAAGTCTTCTGAATTGCTGTCCTGTTAACATGACATTATCTGTTTCAATGTTTTTGCATTTACCTAATGAGACCCCCAAAATGGATATTAGTCCTTCAGGTCACAGTTTTCCCCCTCTATTACTAGATATTCTTCTCATCAAGTCAGTAAATAAAAGTCATGATAAATATCAAGAGAAGAAGCCATAGCTGTTAAGTGGATATTTTTTTCTAGAAGCATTCTCACCTTGCATTTTCTTTGTAGCAGAAGCTAGGAAAGTATTTCTTTTATCTCTACTCCCCACCCCAGTTTTCTTAATTTTCAAGGTGCACTTCATGCTATTTCATCTAAGACATATATATATATATATTTATATATATATTTATATATATACACACACACATATACACACACACAGTACAGAGATCTCTCCTATTCCAATTAGGTATAAATGCCTTTCTACTCACTGGAGCATAACCTGCAGATTAGACTTTCGGAATAATATTACTGTGACCAAATGAAATATTGACAAGTTATTTACCCAGTTGCACAGTGCATTGCTCATACTCATATGCTTTTTTTTCATGTGGCACCTAGGAGCCCCTGTGTGCCAGTCCACTGGAGTTATTTTGTACAACAGCATCTGTCTCTTTGGCAGACCCTCAAACCATTGGAGCTGCCTCTGGCTCTCTCAGTTCATGACAGAGTAACTGATGACTTGAGTTTTCAGTCCTGACAGAGCTGGCATTCCTTCTTCCTCCCTTTAACCATCACAAATAGACACCCTTTAAAACTGTTTGAGAAATTGAACATTATAATCTTGTAGTTTATTCCTTAAGACATGATCATGCATTTTACACATCATCATGCCTGTGCTGGTACCCTGATCGCACACATTTGCTGTGAAGTTTTAAAACTGGTCCTAGGACTCCACTCAAACTTATTCTTGCAGAAACTTTCTAAATCTTGCTTTATGCTTACTATCACTTTTCTGAAAGTTCTTCCCTTGCTATACTGATTTCCAGACTGAGTTTTGTTCACAGCATTCTAGACCATGCATCCTAAAACCCTGCTATCACAGTGAGTACAAAGACCCACATATGATTCATAGATTACATTCTCATTAGGAATGCAAATCATGCTCTTTAGGTGACCCAAAAAAAAAAAAAAATAGGTTTTGTTTATAGACGCCCCTCCTATACAGGTCAGCCAGAAGTATTTTTGAATCATGGTATTGTTAAGCTAGGCTTACTTCACATGTTTTATTCTTCACCTTGGGTCACTGAGCTGCATTCCCTGCATTCATCTTCTGCATCTTGCTTTCAAATATTAGACATTTTACTCAGATAAAACAAGGTCCCCTTCTGTAAGCAGATGCTAGATGCACTAGAACCTGATATTATAATACCTTGCCTTTTCTAGGGACAAGTCTGCAATCACTTTGGAGGCAGTTTCTGTTATAGCTCATCTAATGATTCTCTCATGAAACACGTGGATGGCAGATCCCTCCCCAGGAACAGTCTGCACAGGTTGTCCACCACTGGGTAATTTAAGAAGACATAAAAGACCCCACTCTTGCACATATACAGAACTAGCCCTAGTCAGACCATAGCTGTCACAGCAAGAGGGTTACGAGGTCCTGTACTCAGGACATTTTAGAGGCTACACATGGTAACATTCTCCTATTAGTCTGTTATATAAAGAATCAAAGAACAAGGCTGAATTCCATGAAACAGTTGTTTTCATACATAAGGTAGAGCGATATGAGATTTTAAAGAGTTTGTATTTTCTGAAATAGCTTATGTATTTTAAACATTAATACCAATCCCAAGAGTGCATTAAAATATATTTACCCATTATATGTTTCAGAGACACCTGCGAATGGTTCATTCCCACATTTAGCAAATAAAAACACTGTGTTTAATAGTAGTGCCACTGAACAAGTGCCTATCATGAACTTGATTATGCTTTTGCAATCCATTTTGCACTTGGAAACCAAGAAGCCACTTATGATTTGGCCTAGTGCTGCTGCTGGAATTAATACAAGTCCTAGAGGAAAACAAGACATCAGCAATTACACACAAATGCAAGACAATTAGTGAAGCAATTTTGAGTGCAATTTTAAGAAAATCATAGCAGTTACCTGTATTTTTAGATGCACTGCATGTGATGTCATTTTAAAACCATCCTACCTGAATTTGTCAGCATGAGTAACTTAGGCATTTCACTGAAAGTGATTTCTTCTAATTATCTCCAATCTCTTCAGAAGTACAACCTAAGAGCATGACTTAGTTGTCCAAAACCAGAGTTTGATACAGCAAGCAAGGTACTTTTTAAATTTGCAAACTGTACTCTGCTATACTTGGCAAAAATCTCCACATACCAGTAGGCTATTATATGAAGCTTCAAAATGCTACCTGAATTCTTCTCAATATTTTCATGTGCTTACCTGGTGTCTGTATTATACACTTAAGCTGCAAGCTTCCTATAAAACATAAACCCTATTGTACAATATGTAGCACAAAATACATGTAAGCAGTTCCAGAAAGATAGTTCAAGTTGCTGAGACAGAGGAACCATTTTTTCCCCTTCATTGATACCATCCATAATAATGCAAAGAGAATAAATTAAGGTACTAGGTGGGTAACTGAATATTTTTCTATGGCTAGCATAGAAAACAGCGCAGAAGTGATTAGTGCGATTTGAAAAAATTCATTTTAGAGACAGCTCAGGTACAGCAACAGAACTATTAAATACCTGCAGTCAACAGTGGTTTAAATAGCTAATAAGGCTACTGAAAATATTTAGTCCTGCTAGCTAAATATTAGACTACATCTAGGCAGTTTTCAACTGCAAGCATTTCCTTCAAGGTGCACATTTGATTAACACTACCAATATTTCCAATTCCAATTAGAAGAACTTAAGACAAGCTGAGGGCCAGGGCAGAAAGTTTTCTACTTTATTGCAAATTACCATTTAAAAACTGACCGTGGATTTCAATGCACTTCAATGTAAAACTTGCAGGGGACTTTGTTTGGTTTTTTGTTTGAGGCAATGTCATTTGAATAGCAATAATACTAGTTCTCTGCTCTGCTATTAGAGTAAGTGATTCAGAATGGTCCCAGCACGTCATGTCTTTTGGAGTAGGAGCACTTCAATTAGTGCTGCCATGCAGGCAGATACTAAGGAGCTGACAACTAACTCAGCAAGATACGTTTCAGAAGTACCAGGTCTGTCATATCTACCTTGATCTAGTTGCTGTTCTTAAAATAAAAAAGCATTGGATTAATGATGCATTCTTATCTAGTGTGGCATCTCCATCAGTTTTTCAGATTTTGTTTTCCAGTACTCAGCATGTTCCACCTATTTTTATTATCTGATATGAACACACAGTGTGATGCACAGTCCTTTCAGACTATATCACAGCTAGGCAGTTATGTTATCAAATGTTCATCTACTGCACTATTACAGTGGGATTGAAGCAAAAGGCCAGCTCAACCTCTTAGAGGGACAGTGCTTTTTCTTCAGCTGCCCTTCAAGGCTAATGCTTAGTATGTCTTCAGTTGATTTTAATTACGAAAAACTAAATGCTACTCAAAAATAAAAAGGGTAGAAACAATTGCTTCAGATTCTCACAGAAGTCTCTTTGCTCTGAATTTTTGTACTAAGTCCACTGAACTGACAGACCACGAATAGATTTGCACCCTTGATGTGTCGGTTTCCTTAGGACGGGTAAAAACAACTTTAAAAAGCTGCATTTCTACAGCTTTCATATAAATACCTCCACAGAAGTGTCTTGGATAGGAAGTACATGACAGCCAATGAATCACTCAGCTATAATAAGGTGTTCGGTATAATGTAAGATTAAACATAAAAAACAACCCCCACACACACGTTACCTCCTAGAGTTGCTGAAAAACTTGATGTCTGTCCAAACTGGTTTTCTATGAACTTGGGTAGAAATGTGGCAAAACCTGTGGCAATTAAAGCTTCTGAAGTACTTGCTATTATTAGACTCATGAGCACAGGATTCTTCAAGAGTATCTATGGGGAAAAAGTAGCATAGCACTCAGGAAATTATCTCACTGTAAAGCCAGATAATCAAGAAGTAGGATCTGTTTTCAAATATACTTATTATGTTGAAGGTCATTAGTATGCTCTTCCTGCTTTAACCATCTTAAGCATGAGCTAAACGAAGCAGCATGCATTAAAGATTTTCTGCATCACTGTAAACTTCTTTGTCATAGCATGATTAAAAAGAAAAACTTTTACCTTTCTAGATACTCATGCAAAACCTAAAAAATCCCCATAATAATAGTAAGAAACGTGTTTTTTAATTAAAAAAATCCGGATTATCTTACCATGAGAGCCACAGGAAAGTCTTTAAAGCTTTTTCCGATGTTCTTGATTTTAACAAGTGCTTCACTTCCATCATTGTGGGTCTCAGAGATTTTTTCAGCTTGTATTTTTGCTGTGCCTACAGAAGGAAATATTTCTGGACAATGGATTCATTGAACGGTATTCTTAAACTCCATAAATATTGAGCAATATCACAATAAACTGTCACAAGTCAGAAGTCACAACTTCTGAGTTCTTCAGAAAACAAGCTCAAATTGTGAATCTTGATTATTTTATTGATACAGATCAATATAAAGATCAGTAACTTATTCTTGTTGAAAGAGGAGTTTTACTGAATACTATACATCCTTTTGAAGCTGTGAGATGTTATCAGAAATATCTTAAGAATTTCTGACAAGTCTGAAGCCTGATCAATGTTTTTATAACCCTCCCATTCTTCTCAGTTGTTTGCTTCACTATTCCCTGTCTTCTACTTCTCTTCCAAAGAAGCAGGATAGGTTCCTTAAAATGCTCCTCTGAGGATATTCCTAGATAGTAGTTACCTGAACAAAAAGGCAAATAGTACATTGAAAGTATTCTTAAATACAGTCGTAGAAGCTTAGCTGCAGGCATTTTCCAAAATTCAGCCAAAAACACAGCAAAATGAGAAACAGAACCAGACAAGAATCAATCATTCTCAGTCCAGCACTGCATAATCCATACAAGCAAATAAACAGATAAACAAATCTCCCTCCCTTCCAAAGTATTTCATTACTGTTAAACATTTACCTGGCAGGTGCTTTGGAAAGCATGAAAACGGTATTATCAGAAGCCAAATTGCAAAAAAGCATGCAAGAAATGCTATCCACCATGCCCCAAGCCAACGTGGGTCATCGTGATCCAGCTTTGTACTAAAAAGATAATTTGGAAAATTAGGTTTAACAGTTATGAACTCAAAAGCAGCAAGTTTGAGACACTGGCAAGTTTTATTACACTAGTTGCTCCTAAAAACCTTTGGATATTGCTATTTATTTTTCCTTATTTTCTGCATGTATTCTATTTATTTATTTGCTTGAATACTATTAAGTGTACTTGGCAAATCTATTATAGTAACACCTTATTCTAGTGAAACCAGCTTTGATCTTTATTTATTAAATTCAATCTGATTTGAAGGCTACTCTGACCTTGATTTTAGGAAGCTGTAGCACTGTAATACTTAAAGCTGCTCCTAAGAATCTTCATAATCAATGAGTTGGAATACTTCAGGGAAATGCTACTGCATTGATCAAGTCATTAAAATATGGGAAATGCAAGTACAGTATACACAAAGTTGTCGGTTTAAGACATTGTTACAATTCAAATATTACCTTTTGAAGGGTGAACTGTCACTCAGCTGATAAGATTTTCTAGCAAACTCTCCCCTGGCAAGAAAGAAGCTGGGTCCTACTGCTTATATACCACCTCAGGAAAACATTTCCCACACTGTATCAATAGACAAACTCCAGCAACTAAAGGAGCGATTAATCAGAAGCCCCTTTTGTTCATCAGCTTTAAAATAATTTATACCTCCAAAAGCTTGAACTATTCACACAAAAAGATCTTGCAGGGGAGAGATTACTCACTGTGGGAAGCATCTTACTTGCAAGAAGCTCATGCAATGCAATTTGTTACCAAATTAAATAAGTTTAGAAAAGCTATTTCCCAAGGAAATGCTAGATCCCCCCTCCCAAAGGGAGAGGTTGAAGACTTTAAAGATTACAGGAAAAAAAAAAAAAAAGAAAAAATAAAACAAAAGACTAAATGTCTTGCCTTTCTGGAATCTGGATATCAATATAAATATTAAGTAGCTGCCCTCCTAAGACATAACCAACAGCAGGGCCCAGCAGTGACATGGCATAGCCAATTCCTAGAAGGAAAAATAGGTGTCAATAGGTGTCCTAGAAGGTGTCGAGCTTCACCATACACTTTCAAAGCTTTATTTTAAAGAATTTGTAAGTAAACTTAAGACAAAATGGTTTCTGCAATTCAGCCTGTTCCCTCAGTGTCATTATTTAGCCTTCAGCGTGCAGAAGACAGAAGTCCATACTTGTGGCAATTTACTTGTAAACTTGCAGCTCATTAAGCCTGCCTTTTCTCAGAGATTCAACACACTAAAAGACACCTCTCTGACAGCATCCTTCTGCCTATACTGCCTTTATCATGTCTTGTGCCTATACTCGTAAGCTACCTTGTTAAAAGTTCCTGAACAGCAGTTAACAGCACATGGAAGCAATGTGCAAGAAGATAAATATTTAATTTTAGTTGGAGTTTAAATCAGTCAAGATTAGAAGCAACAATTTTGCTTAAGTTGACAGGAGTAGTATCTGCCACTTGAAGTTCTGTGGAAGACTGAATCACATACACATCAGGGCTCTTAGCAGCTCTTGACAAAATTAAAAAAAAAAAAAAAAAGTGGAAGATGTAGCCAAGTCCTATGAAAGAGCCCTGTTTGCTTCACTTGCTACTTCTGCCTGAGTGGAAGATTTATTCCATCCCCCAGCAGTTGTTCTGCCCTACCAGCCAGGTGTTTGTGGCTAGCTAAGAGCAGTGTCTCTGCAGATAAAGGTTTGCAATTCATAGTAACTAGAATTGTCTAAGTAAATCATGAGACAGGTATATTCTGTACATTTCTGGGTTGAAGAATCCAGGCGCCTGAATTATTTTCAGGGTACCTGCTTCCTAAATATTCAGTGTTATTCCAATCTCTTTTAACAGCAAAAAAAGAAAACAGGAAGGAATATCTAAGTACCAGAAAATGCAAACAGAGTTGATATACTAGCTGCAGTAGCATCAGTTCTTTGAATTGGTCAGTTATGTTTTAAGACAACGCCATTTTCCCAAGTTTGGATGTTATTTTTTGATCCCCTTAATTAGGCAGGTAGCCCTTCTCCATTTCACTAGCCTCAGAAAAAGCTTAAGAGTCTCTGCGGATAAGCAACAGAACTAAAAGCAATCATTGTTGAAGATGTAGTATAAGAAACTGGTTTATCTGTTAGTATCAAGTGGCTCGTCTGGATCTATTAAGCAAAAATTCTATGCAACAGGGACAGAACCAAAGCCCTAATTAAACATTGACTTCAAATCTGAGAAGGAAGCCAAGCATCTATAATGCTCGAGTTGCCTACTGCAAGTTATCAATACAATTAACACACTTCTATCAGCACAGACCAAAAATGCATAAGCGCTGAGAAATTTCACTACCACTGAAAACATGGACTGCATTAAATTAAGCAGTAAAAGTGCACACAGACCAAAGGGCACTGACTGAAGAGATTAAAGACCACAACTAAGAATTAATACTTTATAGTTTTTAATAGTCCACAATGAAATACAGCCCCATTCTCCATGTTCCTAAGCAATCCTCCTATCTTCAGTTAAGGAAATCTATTTGCAATGTTTCCTCCTTAAGCATCAAATTTATGTATGACTAGAGAGCTCCATAGATAATGCGATGCACTGCACAGAAATGTCCCTACACTGAGGGGGCAACGTGGCATGAGAGGGGAAGTACATAAAAACTGGAGGATACAGTAAAATGTGGTTGCAGAGCTGACACAAAGGCATTTCACAATACCTATGACAGCAGAAAGCACATTTTGCTAGAACAGCTTATCCCTTCATGTACTCACAGGCTGCACTAACCAATTAGCTTCTCCTGCTCAGTTACTGCCACAAAGAAACAGCAGGTTAAGTCAGGTGCACAAACTGTCCACACTGT
>NW_010589825.1:9761-31403 GCF_000705375.1 Tinamus guttatus
AGGATGATCAGGGGCCTGGAACATCTGCCCTATGAGGAGAGGCTGAGGGAGCTGGGCCTGTTCAGCCTGGAGAAGAGAAGGCTGAGAGGGGATCTAATCAGTGTCTATAAGTACCTCAAGGGAGGCAGTGAGGAGGATGGTGCTGGCCTCTTTTCACTGGTGGCCACCAACAGAACTAGAGGAAACGGCCGGAAACTGAAGCATCCAAAGTTCCACAGGAACTTAAGGAAAAATTTCTTAACAGTGAGGGTGACAGAGCACTGGAACAGGTTGCCAAGAGAGGTTGTGGAGTCTCCTTCTCTGGAGATCTTCAAAACCCGCTTGGATGCAGTTCTGTGCCACGTGACCCTGCATGTGCAGGGGGGGTTGGACTAGATGACCCCTAGAGGTCCCTTCCAACCTTAAGCATTCTATGTTTCTATGATTCTATGAAGTGTAGCTATAGAAAACCTACAGGAAGTTTCAAACTGATTGACTGGAAATTTTCTCTGTTTTCATGAAAAGGTTTTATATATATATATATTGTTTTAACCTCATATATTTTATTTTACTTTTTTATTTTTTTTTTTACAGAATCAAACAGAACATTATTAATCTAGACAGGTGAAAAATTTCTTTCATATATGCGTACCTTTTGTTGACTAATTATGGTTGTCTGTCTGAAAAACTCTAGCCTTGTCCCTCACCTTTAGAGTCTCATCACTCTAAATTTTCATGGCTGCGGATCCCAGAGTCTAGACACCTTCTGTGGGACCTATGAGAAGAAAAAGCTGTAATTTCCAGGTTCACAGAGCGAGATGAGTTTTCTTGGCATAAACATAACTAGTAAATAATCATTTTGCAACCACATGTAAGCCATATCATGCTCACGTCTTAATTATTTTTTCTGTCTTCTCTACCTGTCAGATACAGAAACACTAGCATCCAATATCTTGTTTTAGGGATAGTTCTGTACAGGAATCTGTTGTAGCCTGAGCACCAAGCAGCCACCAAAGTAGAAAAAAGCTTGGGTTGTTCCTGAAGCAAACATCCAACTACTCCTTTCCCCCTTAGTGTCCTAGCAGTATCTGTACTGATTTCCTTTCAGAATTCAGAGTGACCCCATAGCCTCCAGCACAATCTTACCCTGTGTTAAGAATACTGACTGCTGTCCAACAGTGGAATTTTTGGATGTACAGTGGAAACAATCACAGCAGCCACATTTGCCACCTGTAGCTATGAAAAGGGGCCCCAGAGATCTAACACCAAAATCAAGAAATCTAACATATGTGATGCTGAAACATTTCTTTCTTGATTAAGTGAGGAAAGGACACCATCTGGTGGAATGAGTGGATGTTTACATTGATCCTTGTGGGCTATATTTTTCACACTTCTTTATACATGAAAAGGCATTGGCTGTGCTGCCTGAAAAGAAGGCTGGAGCTATTGCATCAAAGATATCTATGTCTGCCATTAAACTGATGACTGTTAAAAAATGTATTGAAAATGTTGTGTCAGAAATACAAAAACTTTTAACTCTGTAGGAGATAAAGAGAAAAACTAAGAGAACAATCTCAGAGCTGATGGTAAGAATATGATTCACAATAAGAAAATGCAGCTAAAAGAGGAAGACAATATGTGAAATAGCTGATAGGAAATGTTAGTAAGGCAAGTATGTCTTAAAAGCTGTCCTAAAATACAATTAACTGGGCTAGAAGGAGAAAGGTCATTTTACACAGAACACAAAACTATGGATTTTCCTCTGGATTTATGTGGGATTTAGGGGTGAGGGGAGGGATGAGGGGTAGTTTACAGTAATACAGTAGTCGTTAAACATTCAAGGAGAGTATCTAGGTTCAAACTCTCTATCTTTCTAGCTTCAAGTCAGAGTGTAAACTCAGATGACTCAGCTCTCTAGAGTGTACTCTTCCATGTGGTTAATATAGAAAGTTTTTCTACTGTATAGTAAATATAAATTTACAGCTTACATCTTTTGTGTGGGACAGATTTAAAAAAGAAAAAAATCAAGAGAAGAATCTGACCAATGATACCCTCTTACACACCAGTGGTTAAATTAATGCTATGTTGCTACAAAGCAAGCAAAGGGATGAATCAAACTTAGGCTGCTACTTCCTGCAAAAACATTTTACTTCTTGGACTATTGAATGTAAATGCAGAGAGCTGGAGGGAAAGACCTCATCAGCTACTCCTGGTAGTGAGTTTGTAGGAGCCTGGAGATACTGGACTAATAAATTCTACGTGACAAATGCAGCTAAGGCTTAGGCATAGAGCTGCTAATCACTTTAAAGGCTTAGATTGTTTTGAACATGGACATGGGCAGAAATTTAGATGTCAGGATGTTCTTACCAGTAAAGATATGAAAGTACAAACTTCTAAGCATCTTAATAATTGCTCAAATTTGCCTTGTGTATCAAAAAAGTCGGTTAAGTACGTATATCCCTTATGTGAATATCACTTCTGTGAATCTACTCAGGAAGCTATGACACTTTCTAGTGTTCCTTTTCCTGACATTAATTGGATTGGAAATACAGAAAGGGGATGTCAAATGGAAACAAATATGTTGATGCCACAGCAAAAGCAGCATTAGAGGCTTGGAGGTGGATTGAGTTGAAGAGGCCTGCTGGTGAAGATAAAAATGTTCCAGAAAACAAAATGTCTTCCCATAGCTATGAGTTTAACATGGCTTATGATCAGAATATGATGGTGGGTTTACCTTCTTCTTAGTAGGAATGACTGCCTGGGCTATGATCTTCATAAATCTAATATCCAGAAACATGTTAAAGTTATGTCTAAGTGTATATAAAGCAATTATTTTGAGAATTTGCAGCACTACTGTCAGTGGATTCTGACCACTAAACCCTGCGAGACCATAACAGGCTGTAAACCATAGCTGAACCAGCTTATTCAGAGATCGTATACCCTATGTACCTGGGAGAATTATGGTCCTGTCCCAATGCACAAATCTCTAAACCACACAATTTTCTGCAAGTAATATCATTATTCCGATTTGAGCATTCTTGTGGGAATCTTTGAAATTTGAAAACGTAAAAAATATACTATTAGAAAGGTTAACGTTTATATGAACAAAAATGTTGAGAACTGCTTAGTCAATAAAAAGGTTTTTTAAGAAAATAAATATTACACCTACAATTAAAAAAAAAGTCTAACAAAATATTTCTTTTTATGAAAAACTTTCCTTCTTTTGTTCTTTTGCATTCTCTAACCATAGTCCTTTCAGGGAAGAAAAAAAAAAAATGAAGAGCAGAAAGCCAGGCTGTTTCTCGTTTAGATTCACTAGAATTATTTTTAAAACTAGGGGTGTCATATTTGCAACCTTCTCTAGGTATCAAGGACATTTTAAATGAGAGATTACACACTGCAGTTTGTAAGAAAGTCAGCCATTTTAGTCTTGTATCTTGTGTCTTTTATTTGAATAAGATGTGATACTGCCAATTTAGAAACATTTTCTTTGTCTTCTCCAGTCAATTCAATTTCAGACAAAACCTCTGATGAGAATCAGTTTTACAAAGGATTTCAGTATGGGTTTCGGCATGGATTTCATCTGTCCCATTGTGAAAACAGAGGCAGACAAATAATTTGACTCTTTGCAGCAGCCTCTTAGCACTCTTTCCATATCCAAATCATCAACTAGTTCAAATTAATTTCTTGCAGTTTTTTCTCCTAATGCACATCAAGAAGCATGCAGTGTTAGTTTTAACATTTTGCTAAAAGTTCTGTGTTCTTCTGAAAGTATTTTTTATTTAATCTCCCAGACTTCACACTTTCTGCTGTTTTCTGCATTTGAACAGGATATGACTTCTTATTCTGCTCATCAGTCATGTGAGTTTCATTTTACCCTTACTGAAACCATGCTGGGTTTGTGTGCATGTGTGCTTTGTTTTTTCTGAGTTGCACTCTTTTTAGCAATCTATCTCTGTTGCCTGTAAGGACCTGATTTTCCCAGCACTTCTTTTCAACAAGCCTATTCAGTTTTCTGTTGTTTTACTTTCTGAAGCTGAGCACAACTGTGATGAATATTTTCATTTGTTTTATTCCCACTGGAATGTTGAATCTAAGGAGATCCTGGACACAATCACCAAGCAGCTTTTTACTGAGAGAATTCAGTTCCATTATTCAGGGATGAGTCAAAGGTTTCCTTTCAGGAACCCCCTAATCATTGATAGTATCTCTGATTCAGATTCAAAAGTGATGCTTGGTTCAATATAACTGAAGTAATGGAGTAATGGAAGTAATGGAAGCTGCAGCAGTGCACAAACTATTATCGTCGTGGTTAGGCAATTGGCATGTAAATCTACTAAGCTCTTCCCGTTCTATCCTAGATTTTAAGTCCATGGTGACTGTATTATACACCAAGATGGTTAGTATCTTGGTTTTTTCCTTTTCTTTTTTTTTTATTTGAACCACTTCTAAATTCTTAATGGACATAAAACAGTTTCATCAACAATGCAGTTTATCTCTGCTGAATAACTGGTTCATATACTATCTTTTTCAGCCTATTTTTTTTCATTCAAACTTCTGGTCTGACGTATGCCAAGACTTTTTCTTAGGACTAAACATCTTCCTCAACTTATTTTCTAAACTATAAAAGCAGAGCCTCTGCCTTGTTCCTTTCTCAGAAACCTATTTTAATGATACCTTCTTTTCCATTTCCTATCTGGCTAATTCCACCATCTGATCTAATCTTCCTTTGAGGTTAAAGAATTTCCATGACTTCACCCATAACAGACACTTCATCTCAAACAATCCTTTGAACTTCTCCACTTGTATCTCAGTCTCATTAATGGCCATGTTTATGGCTGTTAGTTCATGTTTGGTATGAGTGGATCCTTCCCCCAAAAGGTACTGATCTGGTACAGGCTCTCTCAGGGTCTTCTCCACTGTTTTCCAAGAGTGAAACACTGGATGGGAGGAGAAGGAGGAATTGTGGTGTTGATTTCATTTTCATTTTGTTTATTTCTCTTTTTAAACAGGATCATCTGCATTTATTTTATAGACCTCTGCACTCTACATCTGATCTCTTCCACTTTGAAAAGACTCTGTCTTTTTCACGCACCCAGAGGGTACTGCGTGGTCACTGTTCTACATCCCAGAAAGTATTTGTTATTTCCAGCTGGGAATAAAACATGAGAAAGGCCAGTAGGAATTTCCTGGGAAATTTACCAAGGCAAGAGCAGTATCAGAGAAAAGAAGAGCATATGTAAGGGTCCAGCAGGGGTGTGACCTAAATGCCCAGCAAGGACAGATACACAAACACAAGGCACACTATAGTTGATACTGAGCATTTATTACCTCTGCAACTGAGCCGTGTTCCCCAACAATTTCCTGAATGAGGCAATGAAGAGATGGGGAGAGAGTGCTGGGAGCAGGGCACTAAATGAGGTTTTTATACACTACACAAATGCACAGTAAGCACACTGAGCTCATTGCGAATCTCCATGCAAAACTCAGGTAGAGTGCCACCCTGGCACAAGCCCAGCCATGTGACTATGGGTCCCATAGTCCCCTGAAGGGTCAACATTGCTGCTCTTTTTCCCACAGAAAGCTCTGGCTGGCTTCCATCACCTATCTACTCAACTTTCTTCTGCATTTTCCCACACAGTATTCAAGGACAAAGTAGTCACAGACTGCTTAGTAACAATGCTACATAGTGTTAAATGTCAGGTCTTTACCAACAGAATTTGCAATGATTTACACAAAAGCAAGTGGGATGGGGCAGCAGTCTACTTACCTTTTAAGGGCTTGGCACTTTCTGCCTGACTAGTCCAGCAAAGTAGCACTGCAAGAAAGATCAAATTACTATCTTTTGTAGACAAGACCCACCAAATCTATTATGTAACTCCTGGTATGGGAAAACTTTAAACTGGTGAGAGCATTAAACAACTCCCACAAAGCATACTTATTACCTGAGTTTGGACTGTGGGTGCTCAATGTTCTCCAAACTGAAAAATTGTGATCTAAAAAGCTGAGAAAATGAAACCCTTAGGTTTTTTACACAGGGAAGTCCTCTTAAGTAGGAGACTGAAATAAGCATTACTGCAAAAAGCAGGTGGCAAATTTCTGTTTGAGGTGGGAATATAAATGCATGGAATCTTGACAGCAGGATGAATCTATGCTTTAAAGAATAAAAATAGTACTGGAGTACAGGCAGTGATTTCAGGCTTGGCCTCCACCTGTAGCATTACATCTTGGCATAAAAAGTCTCCTATTTAAATTAACCATCTTTTCTGCACTATTTTGTTGCAAAAAATGTTTTTACTCCCATAAAGCTTTGAAACCAGAGGCACCAACAGCAAGCTTGCAAATATCACAACAGCCCTTTAAAGATAAATCTGCTCTACAGACTGAGACACACAAAAACCCAAACCATGAAAGCTGGTGAACAAAGAACTGCCTACCTAAGGTTTTCACACTTTCCTCAAACAAAAGATGCTGCTTTTGGACACAGACACATGATGCACCCTTAAGAGCCATTTTGAATGGATAGTTAAAGTGTTTCAGACATCTCTAGGGATTTTAGCAATAACCCAGTCTAGGACACAGAACTTTCATGAATCTTGCTGTTGGCAGCAGTATCTTGAGCTCTACATTTTACCTCAGGCTCCCCTTACAAAGATGTTTCACCCAGGCTACAAAAGCTGAGAAACACATTTTATGTAGAAGAGCTAATGGCACAAGAGTGGTACCTACTGACAGGAAAAGAGAAGTGCATCTTTCTAAGTCTGAAATAGTTGTCCTCACGTGTCAGTTGGTGTACTATACAGAGAGTGTGGTAACTAACAGTGATTATATTTTAATAAAGAAATGCAATTTTATATATATAATTTTTATTATGTGTGGGTGTGGTACATATATTAATACATATATGTATACACGTACGAATAAGATACACATTAATTTAAAGGCAAAAGAAATTTGTACACACCATAACTATACATTTTTCTATTACTTTGTATCTTATGAAATAAAATTACATCCCAGGAATAATGCCAAATAATCAAAATTCCAAATCACTACCATCACTGCCTGGTTCTTGTTCACTTTAAGGTTCCATCAGAGCTCAAGTAGGTTTGGTCTCTTTGTCTTTGACTCTCTATTGCTTCACGTTCTCAAAATGTTTTGTTTTGCTTGTATTGTCCCTACGTTACAGACACTATCGTGTAATTTTAATCCATTTTGCAAAGCATAGTTGCTTTTATATGCAATGGTGACCTATTCACCTTCAATCTTGGATGAAAAACTATTGATTTCAATATTGATCCTTCTGTAAATATTCAGGTACAAGAACGAAATGAAGAATGATGAAAAGAATGAAAAGAATTCTGAGCTGTGGCTACATACCATGAGACCTAAACCTGGCAGGCACTGCCAAAAAGGTGAGATTAGACAGTCTTACTGCTTTAGCCATTATAGATTTTTATTTCTGTACACCATGGTCTTTGGTGATTTTTTTTTCAAATCGAAGAGTGTTTTCATTTTTTTTTTCTGAAATAATACTGTTCTGTAAGGAAAAATAATATTTTATTGTGATAACTGAACTGGGAAAACCTCTTTTTCTTATATTACCCTGACTACAATTATATTTTCCATCCATCACAATTAAGCAAGCAATATATTAACTATAGTTCCATATATTGCATTATAATTTTATATATTAGAAGGACATGACATAAAATTATTTTTACATAGTCAAAATCTCAGTGCAAAATATATTAATAGATCCTTACATAGTTATCTGTTAGGATTTGTTGAACCAGAGAGCTCAAGAGAGGCAAGGCTGCCACAGCTCTGTATCCCCAGGTCCAGTCAATAGCGTGGCTGGGTGTATATTTCCAATAAATACATGCAAGCCACACAAATTTAGCACAGATGGAAATTTTCACACAAATAGAGAGCACTAACAGAGCTTCATCCTGTGCACCTTTCTGACTGATCAACTTGAAGACCAGTTAGTGGGAAACATACATCTATACAACATGTATTCATCCAGTAACTGGCCTTAAGACACTCCATCCATTCCATAGCTGACTCTGGCCCCTGGCTCAATCCAGTTGCTGGCACTTGGGCATGCAAGACCCTGAAATCCACAGCTCCACTCCAACTGATGGTACACAATCCTTCTTGCATCTACCAACAGACACATATGCACTTGGGGTCCCACCAGTAACTCTAAAAGTTGGTTCCCAAAGCAATTTTTCTACTCAAGTCTGGCTTGATTTTCACTAGTGGTCACACACTAGTGGACATACCCACACAATATGCACAAACTCTGGTCTCTCCAGTTTCTGGCACCTCAAATAAACCCTACAACCTGTGTTCCCACTCCAGGTGTTGACATGTGAACCTCCGTGCACACACTTGCACACAAAATAGAGAGCTCTCTTACCCAAGATCATAGCTAGAAATGGAGATTAACAGGAAGACAGGGTAGTCTGTGCTGATCAAGCATTCCTCGGTCAGTAAGGTGATTCCAGCAGTCTCTCCCATTTACTCATCTGGATGGTTTTCACACCTGGACTATGGGATTAATCTCCCTCACTTGACAGCCCTGGAGGAGTTAGATGAGGGTCCTCTGTTTTTCTAATTAGGTTACTGAGGTTCTGCTGCCTGCTATAGTTCCTCCATGCTGCTTTGCGTTTGTGTAGAGAAGCCTTTATATAGATGCTGTGAGGTTATGCAACAATATTTTAAAAAAAAAAAGTATTTTTTTCAATTAGGAAATTCTGTGTATTCTGTTACCCTGAGATTTAAATAATGATGTCATACTGAAGATGAATTTTAAAAGTCTTGTTATCAATTCACAGATGAATCTAAAGTTGCAGTTTAATGTTTTAACTGCTTCAGTCAAACTTTGCACAGCATCTGAACAGGATAGTCTTGCTTTTCTCCTAGTAACAGACTCCTCCATGGGAACATATTGGAATGTTAAGTGGTTTTATAACTACCCAGAAGAGCATTTTGAACATGGAAAATTAGCATGCATACTCAGATATCAAAATTAATAATTTTCTGTGTTAGTAATGAGGTGATTTAGGTCACTCAAGTCCCTTGTCCCCCTGTAGTCCAGAGATGCGAGGCACAGAAGGGGTAAGAATCTGCACCTGGAGGTAGCAGGAAATGAAAATCACTCCCTCTAGCGGCACCAGTAAGTCCAATGAGTTCTAAAATGACACTGCAATTTAAATTACATGTGTGATAATATTGCTACAGGTCAGAGCAACGCAGCCACTATATACACATTTCCATATCCTCTATTTATGAAACATCAGATATTTTTTCTTGTTCTTAGTCCAGGTGTCTGTGTAATTGTCAGTTTCCTGGTCTGTCTTTTGTCAGGTGAGTCTAAAAGGCTGAACAGTAATAATCAGCCTGATCAAGTGATACATTTGACACTTCACATAAATTATAATTTATGAACAATGAACAATCTACCTCCCTCTCCCAGTTCATCGGATGATAAAAAGACACGGTTCTAACCGGAAGATTTCAAGTTCACAGTAGAGCTGAAAGGCCTTTTTCCTCCAAGATCACAATAGCCTGTATGGGGAATAAGGTCATATTCCTCCAGAGGTAACAGCGGTAAAATTATGCTGTGTATATGAACTTCCAAGAATGTCTGTTTCAGAAACCAGAGCATAACATTTCATTTCAGTTTTCACTGTTTCACTGTTTCTCACAAAATCACAGAATGGTTGAGTTTGGAAGGGACCTTTGGAAATCATTTAGTTAAAAACTCTGCATGAGCATGATCGCCTAGAGCATATTGCACAAGACAGCACCCAGGCAGGTTTGAACATATCTGGAGAAGGAAACTCCACCACCTCTCTAGGCAACCTGTTTCAGTGCTCTATTATTCTCACAGTGAAGATGTTTTTCCTCAAATTCAGGAGGAATTTCCTGTGCTTCAGTTTGTGACTACTGGCTCTGGTCCTATTGCTAGGCACCACTAAAGTAGTTCAGCCCCATCCTCTTGAAACCCTCCCTAAAGATACACTGATAAGATCCCCTCTCAGTTTTTTTTTTCTTTAGCCTAAGCAGGCCTAGCTTTCTCAGCTTCTCCTCAGAGAAGAGATGCTCCAGTCCCCTACTATTCTGGACTCTCTCAAGTAGCTCCATGTCTTGTACTGGGGAGCCCGGAACTGGACACAGGACTCCAAATGTAGCCTCACCAGGGCTGAGAAGCAGGAGAGGTTCGCCTCCCTCAACTTGCTGCCATCACTCTTCCTAATGAACTCCAGGATACCATGGGCCTTCTTGGCCACAAAGGCACACTGCTGGTTCATGGTTAACTTGTCCACCAGGACTCCCAGGTCGTTCTCTGCAGAGCTGCTCTCCAGCAGGTCCATCTCCAGACAGTATTGCTGCCTGGGGTTATTCCTCCCTAGGTGCAGGACCATGCACTTGCCTTTGTTGAACTTCAAAAGGTTCTTCTCCGCCCATGTGATTAAATTTGTTTTTTTAACAGTTAGAGGAATTATAAGATAAATCAATATCACCCTTAAAGGGAAAGAAAATCTTGGACGGGAAAGCAAAGGAGGAGGGAAAGGGAAGACTGGTCTACACTGCTGATTCTTCAAAAGAGTCTTGTCTTCAGCTGTACACTGAAATGCGGAAGAACGTCTTTACTCTGAACTTCTTTACTGTGAGGGTGATAGAGCCCTGGAACAGGCTGCCCAGAGAGGTTGTGGAGTCTCCTTCTCTGGAGATCTTCAAAACCTGCCAGGCCACCCTGTACCACATGCTCTAGGTGTTCCTGCCTGAGCAGAGGGGTTGGACTAGATGATCTCTAAAGGCCCCTTCCAACCTTAACCATTCTGTGTCATTCTGTGATTCTGTGAAATGATTTCAGCATCTAATAAAGCCCTTCAGGAAGAAAGATGGATTTTTGAAGAAAATAAAATGTTCCTTAGAGGCCAAGCATTTAAACTACATTTAAACTAACCGTATAGAGGATTAAGAATTGGGATTCTGTATCCCAGAGAACATAATTTTGGGAGAGTGGAAGGGGAAAAAAAAAAAAAAAAAGAAGAAGAAGAAGTACCAGTAGTACCAGTTGAATCTCAGTCTCTGTTTTGCTCCTCAGAGCCAGGAGATTTTTTGCACCAGGGCTGCACGTGCTTGGTCATAGTGAGACTCCAGGTGCAATAATGTGCCCCCCCTATTTTTTTCTGATAAGATGGTACTACTTTTGCTGGCTGGTACTGAAACACACATCTGAACTCTCTACATAGGTTGTTGGCACCGGCACATGCTTGTCTCCATAACCCTCCCGGTGGAGGGGTACATCTGTAAAAGGAAGAAAGAGAGAGATGCAAGGAGGGGGAAAAGCAGAAAAGAGGAAAATTTGATACCTTATTTCTGCATTTAGTGAGAGTGTCACCAGGAAAAGGAATAGCAATGGTTAACTAGGGAGCTTTCTTCATTGCAACATAACTGATTTCATACAGATTGCCTTTCTTGGGTTGGGGTAATGCTATACAACAGTTGAATCAGAAATCAAATTCCGTTGTGGGCTTTCCCTCTATGCCAGCAGATATCCTTCTGCTAATCCTTCATATAGTCTACAATTCCCATATAACATTCCCTTCTAGCTGACTTCCTTCCTCCTACACACTTCTTTCCTTCTCCTCCTTACTTTTCTTCTTTCCAGTCATGTAAAACTCATCATCTACAAATGTATTTTCTGTATTTGTATAAGCTACACAATCCTTTGGCATCAAGGCATGCCAAGCTGCACAGTTGTGGCCAAAATCTTGTTTTGTTTGCCTATAGATAATAAAGCATCCATAATTTTTTTCCTTGTTAATAGATCTTTAAGTTACTATTTCTTTTCTCATCTTGTAAGTGCCTAAGTACATGAGATAATCTTTGCTCTTCCCCACTCTCAGCTGGTCTAATGAACTACATGACCTCTTCCTACACATCCTTTTTTCTATTCCTTCAAACATACATACAATATGAGAGAAACTACAGGCCTCCTCTACTTTGGAAAACCAAGATTATAACAAACCATATTCTCTTATTCCTTCATTTAGGGCCATTCATACCTCAGTGGTGCAGGCAATGGTGTGGTAGGAGCCACTGACCCCCTGTCCTGCAGGACCAATGTGTGATTGGACAACTGATCTTAATTCTCATTGCATTGTGTGTCCTCTTTAAACCATCAGCATCGAACTTATTGCAGAACTACTGCTCCTTTCACTCTGTTTATTGGACCAGACTGTATGAGCTTCAAAAAAGAGACAGTGGAAGAATGGGAAGTATTATGAAATTGAATATTAAAAGAAAAAGATAGGCATAATCAATGATCCAGCATATATACCTACATGTCCTTCACCTAACAAGCAATACTTGATATTCAAAAAAAAAAGTATGCTGCTGCTAAAGTTCATAATAGAGTTTTCATCATTTCAGTGGAAACAAAGCTATGTACCTCATAATTCTCATATAGAAGAATTCAAGAAGAATGTTTTAAACAGCACAGCTGCAAACAAAACCTGTGTGGCTGCCATGCACTGTTGAGTAGAAGAGATTGCTCATTTATTATTCAACAACTTACTGCCATATTAAGAAAGCCAGGAAAGTCAGCAATACCTTGGAACCATTTTATCACGAGGTGATACATATGTAACAATAGAGGTTGCTTTCTGACAGCCATGTGGAACGGTTCAGATGATTGCCAGCCAGAATGACTGCCAGCCAGAACTCATTTTGTCCCCACTCCTCCCAATAGGTCAAAATGGATACTCCCTCCAACTAAACCACTTCTTCTATCTCAGTTTCAACTATCAATTTTTACACTGTTTGGATTATTTAAAAAAATTGCAAAAGGAGTAAGCTGAATTAGAAGCCAATTCTGCTAAGAGTTATACATGGAGGGGAAGGAGGGAGGACTGAATCCGAGTGACATTAATATCTTTTCCCTAGTATGACAAGCAAAATTTGTTTGCCGGCCTGCCTTTCACAGTGCAACAATGTACACAAATCCTACTCTATTTCACAATGCTTGCTATACCCCAATAAAATAGCTGATGTGCTTAGAAACACTCACTGGAAGACACTTTTGTTCTACCAGAGGAGAAGGGAGCCAATGTGATAAACACCTGTTTCATGATGGTGTCTAGTTATTAATGATCAGTAAAAAGCATTCAGAATTATTCATAACTTCTTTGGAACTTTCTAGCTATTGTCTTTATGATCTGAATTAAGACTTTTGAGAAGACTTGCACAATCATAGCATCATAAAATCATGAAGGTTGGAAGGGACCTTTGGAGATTATCTAGTCCAACTCCCCCCTCCACATGCAGGGTCACCTCAAGCATGTGGCACAGAGTGCATCCAAGTGGGTTTTGGATATCTCCAGAGAAGAAGATTCCACAAGCTCTCTTAGCAACCTGTTCCAGTGCTCTGTCACCCTCACTGTCAAGAATCTTTTCCTTAAGTTCCTGTGGAACATTTGGTGCTTCCATTTGTGGCCATTTCCTCTTGTCCTATTGCTGGCCACCACTGAAAAGAGGCTGGCCCCATCCTCCTCACTTCCCCACTTAAGGCATTTATATACACTGAATAGATCCCCTCTCAGCCTTCTCTTCTTCAGGCCTAACAGGCCCAGCTCTCTTAGCCCTTCCTCATAGGGCAGATGTTCCAGGCCCTTGCTCATCCTTGTGGCCCTGCGCTGGACTCTCTCCAGTAGTTCCACATCCCTCTTGGACTGTGGAGCCCAGAACTGGACACAGTACTCCAGATGTGGCCTCACCAAGGCTGAGGGCAGAACGCTCTTCTTAATGCACCCCAGGATCCCATTGGCCTTCTTGGCCACGAGGGCACACTGCTGCCTCATGGTCAACTTGTCTGCCACCATGACGTCCAGGTCCTTCTCTGCAGAGCTGCTCTCCAGAAGGTCAACCCCTAATCTGTACTGGGGTTTGGGGTTATTCCTCCCCAGGTGCAGGACCTTGCACTTGCCCTTGTTGAACTTCATGAGGTTTTTCTCCGCCACTGCCCAGTTGTCCAGTCTGTCCAGCTCCCTGGCAGAGAGGCAGCACAGCCCTCTGGGGTATCAACTACTCCTCCCAGTTTTGTATCATCAGCAAACTTGCTGAGGGTGCATTGTGTGCCTTCATCGAGGTCACTGATGAATAAATTGAACAGGACTAGACCAAGGACTGATCCCTGGTGGACACCGCCAGCTACAGACCTCCAACTAGACTCTGAACCACTGATCACAACCCTCTGAACTCTGCCATCCATCCAGTTCTCAATCCACCTCACTGTCCACTCATCTATCCCACATTTGCGGAGCTTCCTCAAGAAGATGCTGTGGGGGATGGTCTGAAAAGCCTTACTGAAGTCCAGGTAGATGACATCCACTGCTCACACCCCATCTACCCAGGCAATCCATCATAGAAGTCTATCAGGCTGGTTAACCATGATTTCCCCTTGATGAATCCATGCTGACTACTCTTGAGCATCTTCTAGTCCTCCACATGCTTAGGGACAACAGCCAGGATGAGCTGTTCCATCACTTTTCCAGGGATGGAGGGGAGGTTGAACAGTCTGTTGTTGCCTGAGTCCTCCTTATTAACTTTTTTGAAGACCGATGTGACATTGGCTTTCTTCCAGTCCTCAGGCACCTCCCCCATTCTCCAGAACCTTTCGAAGATGATGGAGAGCTGCATAGCTATGACATCCGCCAGCTCATGCAGCACTCTTGGGTGCACCCCATAAGGGCCCATGGATTTGTGTGTATCGAGTTTACCTAAGTGCTCTCTGACTCAGTCTTCCTCTACCCAGGGAAAGCGTTCCCCTCTCCAGGCTTCTTCTCTTGTCTCTAGGGCCTGTGATTCCAGAGGGTTGCCCTTGCTAAACACTGAAGCAAAGAAGGCATTCAGCAACTCTGCTTTTTCTGTGTCTTTTGTAACTGGGGCACCCAGTTACATTCACCAGCAGGCCCACGTTTTCCCTAATCTTCATTTTGCCAACGATATATTTGAAGAAGTTTTTCTTGTTATTTTTAACATCCCTTGCCAGATTTAATTCCAGTTGTGCCTTAGCTTTCCATGCTGCATCCCTACATTCCCTGACAATATTTCTATATTCCTCCCAGGGGCCTGTCCATTTTTCCACTTTCTGCATACTGTCTTTTTCTGTTTGAGTTTAGACAGGAGCTCCTTGCTCATCCACAAAGGCCTCTTGCCCCCTTCACGTGACTTCTTACTCCAAGGGATGCACTGATCTTGAGCACAGAGGAAGGGCTGCTTGAATAGTAACCAGCTCTCTTGGGCCCCACTTCCTGCTAGAGCCCATGGGATTCTTCCAAGGAGGTCTCTGAAGAGGCCAGAGTTGGCCCTCCTGAAGTCCATGGTTGCAAGGCTACTTACAGCCCTGCTTCCTCTTTGGTCGATCCTAAACTCCACCAACTCATCATCACTGCAGCCGAGGCTACCCGCCACCTTCACATCTCCTACAAGTCCTTCTCTATTTGTTAGTACAAGGTCCAGTTGTCCATCTCTCCTCGGTGGCTCCTCCACGGCCTGTGTCAAAAGTTATCATCAGTGCTCTGCAGGAAGCTCCAGGCCTGTTTGTGCCTGGCTGTGTTGTCTTTCCATGAATTCGCTCATGAGAATCAAGGCCTGTGATTGTGAGGCTACTTCCAGCTGTCTGTAGAAGGCCTCATCAATTTCCTCATCCTGATCAGGTGGCCTGTAACAAACACCCACCATAGCATCTCCCATGTTAGTCTGCCCTCTAACCCTTACCCACAAGCTCTCAACTTGCTCATCATCCACCCCCAGGTTGAGCTCTATGCATTCCAGTTGCTCTGTCACATGAAGACTAACTCCACCACCTCGCCTTCCCAGCCTGTCCTTCCTAAAATGCACAAGCCTTCCATGACAGTGCTCCAGTTGTGTGAGCTATCCCACCATGTCTCTGTAATTCCAATGAGGTCATGACGCTGGGACTGCACACACAGATCTCCAGTTCCTCCTATTTATTCCTCATGCCGTGTGCATTGGTGTGCAGGCATTTAAGGTAAGTAATCAAGCCTACAGGTTTCCTGGGAGGGGTGAAAGAGGACCCTTTATAATAATCTCCTATACTCACATGCCCACTACCATACTCCTGTTGGACGCCTTCTGGCTTTGGCTGCATGACACTGACTGCCCTGTCCATGTAACATTCCCTTTCCCCCTTCTTGCTTAGTTTAAGGCCTTCCTAATCAGGCCGGCCAACCTTTTGGCAGACACACGTGCCCCTCTTGCTGAGGTGGTTCTCATCATTCACCACTAGCTGGTCATCTTTAAACAAAGTCCCATGGTCATAGAAACCAAAACCCTGTTGCCAACACCAGTGGTGCAGCCAGTTGTTAACCTGTAATATCCATCTTTCCTCCTCACATCCATTCCCCTCATTGGCAGGATAGAGGAGAACACAACCTGGGCACTCAGATATTTGACTGCCATCACTAGGGCTCTGAAACCTTGTTTGATGTTTCTCAGTTTCCCCATGGCATCATTAGTACCCACATGAAATACTAAGAGGGGATAATAGACACCTCGACAAGCCGTGGCAGTTTCTCTACAACATCCCTAATTCGAGCCCCTGGCAGGCAACAGACCTCTCTGGATAAGGGGTCCAGTCTACAGATTGGTGCCTCCGTGCCCTGCAATAGGGGGTCACCCATGACTGTTGCAGTCAGCCTGGAGCCAGTGACAGCCAGTGTCTCCTCACAGATGGGGGAGCTGAGCAGGAGGCTGCAGCCACGCAGCCAGCGTGTGACCAGGGAGCTCATTGGGCGGCCTTGGGCATGGTCAGCGCGTGATCATCTCGCTTATTGGCTGGTTGGGTTGCTGGGCTCCGCGTGCTGCCCAAGCAGGACAGGGGCTGCTCCGGGATCAGAAACCAAGTTGTGTTTAACCCAAAATAAAGGTCTTTGGCTCACCATCAGAGACCCATACATGACAATCACACGCTACTTCTTCTTCCGGGTGCTCCTTTTCTCCTTAGCGGGGGTAGTCTTAAGGCATGGACTTGAGTGCCTCACCCTAGACAACCCACTAGATGGGCCTTGTTCAGTGTCCTCATTTGCCTGTCCCTCGAGTTCCAGGGCCTCATACCTAGTGTGTAAGTTCACCTTGGGAACGGATTCTCTTGCCACTCTGAGCAGATAGCTGTTTCCTATCTTCCTCGCCTCTTAATTCTGCCCCCTCTGCCCTATGGCAGGAGCGTTAGGGGATCTTCAGGTGGATTTGGGCTGTTTCCTAGGTGTACTCCCTGGGATGACCGCAGAATATGGCTCCACCAATTAATCTACTCACACTCCCTGGTGTTCCTCAGCCTCTCCAGCTCCCCCTTCAGCTCCACCACCAGGTTAAGCAGTTCGTCCACCTGCTCACACCTAAGGCAGGTGTTGTCTCTGCTATTCCCCTGTTGCATAGAGAGGCTCAGACACTCCCCACAGCTGCAGAGCCAGACTGCAGCATATACACGTGGCAGCTCAGTCTGCATCATCACAGTCTTCCTGGTGCTGGCTCTCTGCTGAGTAGAGACCATGGCTTTGGCTGATTCCTCACTGAGGGAAAAGACCGTGGGCAGAGGTCTCTCCCTGAACTGGGAGAAGTCTCCCTGCACCCCCTGCCTGCTCCAGCTGTCGCGTCACGCTCTCTTCGTCGCGCTCCTGGCCACTCGCGCTCCCTGGAGGCGGCTCTTGAGCCGTCTTCCCTGCTGGCTCCACCCTTGCCGAATCAGGGCCGCCTCTGGCCCGGGGCTGGGCCCTCCCCGCTCGGGAGTCGAGGCTGGGGCTGCCTCTCGCTCCCTGCGCTTTCTCACTCGGTGGCTTTTCCCGCGGTTGTGCTCCTTTAAGTAAGGTCCTCCGGCACAAGCGTCCACTCCAGAGCCCTTCCCTTCGAAATCTATGAAGGTTTCCTTTCTATTGCAAGGAATGAAGGGTTCCTTTTCCATTCAGCATCCAGGATTAGAAAGAGGTTTCTGCATTTATCAGGAAATATTCAGGGGCCCTCAGCAAGCAGAGAAAATGCTGGCTGGAACCTCATCTTTGCTCAGCTGGGTTAGGGGTAGCTTTTGTGCAAGAGTTGACTCCATCTGACTCAGTATGAAGCTCTAAGCACACTAACACACCCCCTGTGTCATTATTGTTAAGATTCAGTGTGAACTTATTTTTCTGACACCTGGTCAGGAAATGTTTGTCTAAGACACTCACACTTTCTAGTGCAACAAAAAGCACCAGAGCTTAGAAAGCTTCTTCATGGCCAACTGCTGGTATCAGTACACACCAGAGCTTAGAAAGCTTCATGGCCAACTGCTGGTATCAGTACATTTAAGCATTGCAACTGTAACTTTCCAAGAAGCAGTACTGAATTGATAATCCCCAGGGGGCTAAAATATAAGGGGTGGAGGCAGATAGAGGGCCTAAGAGTGTCCATGTCATTAAGAAAGAAGGAAGGAGAAAAACGGAATAAAATCTCCTTGTTCTGACAGCGCGTCTCTGTTCTTATAGTCAGCAACCCTAAGGAGGAATAGCAACAACAATGCCTGCATTTTTTTCTCCTGCAACAGTGCTGGCATCAGATGAGATATTAGGCATTTTGAAGCCAAATGTGCTGTCTTTTGCCGTGCTTTTACTTCTTCCCTTTTCCAGTTAGGGACTGGATAAAAAGGAAGAAGTAAAGAAGAAAGGGAATATCTATCAGCCCGTCAGTTTGCATTGATCTGGAAACATGTCTTTAGACTTCCAGCTTTCTATTTTGCTCCTTAGCCTGAAAACCCCGCTGCAAGATAGCACTTTTCCTTCTAATACAGAATGCTTTACCAATTCATGTATCATTCTTACAGAAGGCCATTAAAATTTTCTTTGATCATTCCACTATTAGTCCTAATGCTGCCAAAGCAAGCCTTGTAGCTAGTCATCAGTAATGACAAACTGTTCTGATTAGGAACAGGTCTGGAAAGCAAAACCACAGGCTCCATTCCCTAACCCAGAACTCAACATACTGCCTGCTGAGGAGCCTCTGACCGTTGGTTGCTCAAATCAAAGAGAATTTATCCTGTTCTGGAACTCTTGCTTAGACTCTGGAAGACATCACTAAGCAGTTCAGCTAAAGAGTTACAGGTCAAGAATGCTATATCAGGTTGGTCTTTATCCTCACTAGCAGGTTTGTAAACTTTCATATTTGTTTCAAGAATAGTCTTGTATTTGTATGAAGTTACGGACTTTTTCTGGAGCTATTTTTTTCCCACCTGGCTGTGGGCCAGCTTGCAGCTACAGACAGCAAGCCTTTCAACCGTACCAATGCTGATCCTGTCAGTTGTGAAACCAGAAGACAGCATCTCATCTGTATTTTAGGCACAGACAGGCTCTTCTCTCTGTTCCTTTCCATGAAGCCACAAAAACACTTGTAAGGAGAAAACACCTGTACCATGCACTTTTACATGCACAAGTCCTAACCTTTATAAGTTAGAACTTATAAAGGATATTGAGAATTGCTGACAAAATCAATATATCAGCATACCTTTCAGGAGCTCCTTGTGCGACCATAAATGGCTAAAAGACAGCGAATTAGTTACAAAATAGATTGGCTCTGTAAGGCCCTCACAGGAATACTATACAGGATAAAAATTAGGGAACAAAGCATTTATCAACGAAGAGATGGTATAATTGAGTAACTATAACTTTGAAAGATAATTTGCCCACAGTGATAGCCACTGCTTATAGAGCTGTTGTCTCTACAGTCCCCTTTATTTTCCAGATAAATTTTTGCAGAAGCTGCACAAAGTTAGCCTCCATAACTGAGAAATATCCCTAGCATCTCTGAATAGATAGGCAAAAGACACCTCAACTGAACACCTTTGCCAATCTTATTATCGAGACCAGGAAAAAAAAAAAAAAAAAGTTTTCCTTTCTTTTCCACAGCTGCTCATTGTTTACTTGATTACACCATATCAAAGCCATTACTTTTTATTCAGTAAATGAGCTGCAGTGCTCATTTGCTGAATGAGCTCACAGAAGTATTGGGGTTTCTGTGTTGTGAGTGCTAGGGGGGCAAAGTCCATCAGTAAGATTTGGATATGTGGAGAATTAATGCACGCTGCTTTGAAATGAAACAGAATTTATTTGCTTATGCCCTAATCAACATGCAAGTTCAGACTGCCTTGCTAGCTCCTCCTCACAGTGTCTTTAGGACTAACTTCTTTGCACTCCACCCCTTTGCCCTAGAACTAACTAGATGATAACTAGGTGCTGCTTAGATATATAATAGGATGTGGATAACATGTCCACAAGGAGTAAACAGGTGTTCTGAGAGTCAGAAGAATCAACACTCCACATACAAAATATTTACATTAACATTAGAACAAAAATAACAGCCAAACAATTATGATGATTTTAGCTTCTCAGCCTCTGAAGAGGTTGCTGAGTCACGACTATGGATCAGCTGGTGTAAAAGCTTGGAGGCTATGGTGGATTAAATTGGAGATACTCTCAGAGATGTCAGGTGTGTAAGCACAGCATCCAGCTCCTGTAAGGTCACAAGCACAGAATTTCTGGGTCAAGAGACAATCAAGAGTTATCTGTTTTTATAATACCATTGTCCTAATTGCTACTAGTTCAGTATTTATTCTTATGATTGGTTGTTCCAGCATACTGGACAAAAGCCTAATTTCCTTAACAGTTCAGGCTGTACCATACATTGGGAAAAGGACAGTGAAATACTGTTCTCTTTCAGTAATGGCACATCAATGTTAGGGATGGAAGGAGGGAGAGTCATGAGGATGAAGCTGAGTAATGTGATGAATTGCAGAAGAGATTTACCCTAAATAACAGCTCCCTCCCCAGCTAGCTGGCTACCAAGGATAGGTAGTGTATTCACAGATATAATATGTGCCATTCCAGACAGTTAAGCCTCTCTTTGAGTAGTCATCATTGTTCAAGCCATATCCTTCTCTATATCCATCGGGCAATAGTAGAATTTTAGATATTCCATTCCCATATTCAGATGTGTTTAAAAATAACTGGTTCACCCCAGGACTGACAAGGGCAATGTAGAGTTATGATAAGAGATTCACAAATGCTATGCTCAACAGAGGTAGTACCATTGTTGACGTAAAATAACCAACTGCATCCTGAAGCAACTAATTGTAACACGCAGGTGTAGTTGTCTCCTCTTATATAACTGTCATGTCCAAAGTTATGGATAATATTGTATTGCTTCATACACTGTGATATTGATACCTATAGAACTCCAGTTTCTCCAGTTCCGGATCCTCAGGCCCAAAAGACTCAGTGAGGAGGGATATCCTTCCTGAGGCATGTTTTGGATCAAGAGCCACTCAACAGTTGGAGACTTAGAAATGATTGCATAGGTCACAATCCATGGTGCATGGTGTAGTGCTGCTGCTAAGGCCACAGCATCACTTATAGAGATCCTGCAGGAAGGAATATAAACAGAAATATCACTGCCTTCACTTAGTACTAACAGTATCTCCCTGACTTTCAGCAATAAAATCCCCACCAATTGCCATTTCCTTAGGTTTATGTAACCATACAGGTCTTCCTCTATTCCCATACCCTTTCTCGGAGGTGGTTATCTCAGATTCCAGTCCAAGTG